>CAOKZL010001041.1:0-437443 GCA_948472985.1 Iguana delicatissima | reverse complement strand
TTTGTTTTTTTGTCTATCTATGGAACTGCATTGGGCAAAATCTTGTGGGAAAGCTGCATGCAGACAAATGGATGATTATGGTGATGATATTCAGAAGTTAGAAAATTTCTTTTTAGAAAGTATTTATTACTTCATTAAAACATTTATATCCAAAGACAATGAAGCAGAATTAAAGATTATACATAACTAATTGCAGTAATTAATTACAGTTGTAGACAGAGGGATCTATTTCTAAGGTAGATGGTTGCTGTTTTAGTTGCAGCTGTAAATTGTAAAAAATTAATCTGCTTTCCTATTTCTCATAAGAAGTTTAAGTAGTAACTTGTGGTTACTTTAAAAAACTCGTTCTGAGTATTTCAGCTGCAGTTCTGTGGTGCAGAACACACTCTTCTCCTCCCACCTCTAGACCCACAAGTCAGCACTTGAACCATGTGACCTTAAGAATTACAGTTACATTGCAAAAAGAATGACATTAACTTTCATTAAGTTACATGTATAATCTAGTTATACTTTCATTATTGGAAAAAAGGTTTTAGGGGTGTGTGTATGTATGTGCACACCATGATCTGATAAGTGCAAATGTCTGTGAGTGAAGAGGAGACGATTATATGCGCATGTGAAAACATTCAGATTCATTCCTGCATACTACATGTGCGTGAAACATAAAAGTCCTGTCATTTGGTTCATTCAAACCTACTACTCTCAGTTTTCCTTGGCCAAATGAAGTAGCTGAACAAAAAGAAAAGAATGAATCAAAGTGCCATGAAAAATATATCAGAAAAAGAAAAGAAAAGAGATAACATGCTTGAAAAATATTTTATTTGTAGCAAATGAGACCTGCTACAAAATATTGCAGTGTATTCTGTCATCTTAATAGAAGTACTCTTGTTAAACTTTCAGCCATTTAGGCAACATTGTCCTCCTATAGTTTATTACATTCCCTCTCCCTGCTCATACTCAACATGGTAAATTCAGTCATCATTGGGCAATCTTGTGGGTGGTTGATCTTAGGGTTTGTTTTTCTTTTTCAAGTTCTCTGTTTTGACAAATCTTGGAAGCCTAGCTTATTGGTAGCTGATTCACAGGATTATTGCTTCTTGCCTTTTTTTTTTTGGATGACATAGCCTTGCTGTAAATATAAATAAAATCATATCAAATTTGAGTGAGATCATTACCACCTTCATCCTCTGTAACAGTGAAAATCAAGCTCTCCAGTTGCTGTCTGCCAGTCTGAAACAAAATTTGCCAGCTAAGAAAGTCAGTGGAGCTATGTGTATGATGAAAAAGATTGTACAAGTTTCTACTGCTACAGTAAAAAAATAAACTATCATGCTGTTATGCACTGCAAAAATTTTATGGCATGATTGTAATTATCAAATACTCTAGCATCCCAGTGAATGGGATTTTTACATGTTCTGAGTGGGTTTAATGTTGAGTGTAATCCTTTGTTGAATATATTTAAAGTGATCTTAACCTACTTTTACAGTACAGCAGTGAAGATAAATGTAATACTTTTAATTCCAGCACTGGTTATGGCGAGTGTTTGCTTGATGAACCTTCACCCAGAAGGTACCCTTTGCCTCAGCAACTTCCAGGATACATATATGATGTAAATAAGCAGTGTGAGTTAATATTTGGCCCCGGAGCTAAGGTTTGCCCTTACATGGTAAGATGCTTTTCTTTCCTCTTTCTCTTCCCTCCTTCTCTTTATTCTTGCTTTAAATGTAACAGGCTTACCCAGGACTACTCACTTGGAAAGATGTTTTCTTCTGAAAAGTATGACAGTCTGTCAGGCTAGATTTGGAGCTTTTAATTCCCCATAACAGATTTTTCAACATTTATGCTATGTTATATATATGCCACAAGCTCAAAAATATGAAAACTGCTTTCACACGGTGCTGTTTTGCGTGGCCGTGATACATATATGAATACCACTATGAGTTGGAATGGGCCAGTCCCGTGGAACCTTCTCACCCAGTCAGCATCCTCCTTCTCTGTAGAATGTTGATCCTATGAAAAAAATCTGTCTGATCAGCCTTTTCTATGGGTTGGGAGTATTCACATCAATTCTCAGTAGCCAATGGGAGAGTCCACGGCAAACTGTGAGATGTGAATCTGGGTAAAAAAGAAAGGCAAGCCCTTCGATCAGTGACTTGCATATTTGTAGGTGATATAACTGCTGGGGATAAAAGTTTAATTGTCGAATATGGGCATCAAAGAAAACAGGCAGAGTGGTAGACTAGGTGGCTATTGTGGTTCCTTCCATCTTTATTTTTCTGTGATTCTAAAATTTGGATCCCGTATTAGCTTCTCTGGAATGAAAAACAGTTATTTTAAGAGGCAAAGAAGAAAATGGGTTTCATAAAATCTCCAGCTGCTTGTCATTAGAATTGTTTTACTTGATAAAATACCTTGCATGCTTTTGGTATTTTTTATTTATTTACTTTTAAAATTTCTAACCTGCTTTGTATCATCAGGTTTCTGGGTAAGCTGAAGTCACTAAAGTCACTTTAAAATAGTTTAAATAATTTAGAGTACATTAAAATCTGATTAGTGGCCAGGTAATTGCTAATGTCAAGGTAATGAGCAAGCTGTTGTTTACATCACGGGAGACAAATTGTTCAGCATCAAGGTGACCACTGGAAATTGATGATAAAGCATAGGATGCCACAGATAACATGCCTGTTTACTTTGGTGTAATTAACTTTAATTATGTATTATTTTTATCACTAAGTCAGGGGCTAAACTACCATTGGTAGTCATACACACAAACACATGTACTTCAGTTGTTAGCCTTTGAAGGGGATATTGTTCTGAGGATTTAGAAATGTAATTTAGGCTTTTTATCTGTATGATACTCCAAACTGTCAGAAAGCTGATCTTTTTAGGGCTCCAGAATTTACTGAGCTGCAAATTTAGCAAGATGATTTTTATTTTGCATTAGCCTTTATAATGCAGACTATAAAAATATATCAGAGACTGATTCAATTGGAAAGACAAGGTTCACAGAATAACAGTATAATAATTGAGTTCTTATATCAATGATATCATCATAGTTCTGAGCAATCAGAAATACTCACAGTTTCCTGATTGTCCTAATTGTTTTTAAACTGAATTTTAAAAAGAAACACTAAATTAGTTTTCCATGACATGAATTCCAGCTATTTCTGTGTGGGCACATACTCAGTCACAAGCCTATCTGCAAATCCAGGATGAGGCATTTAAGCAAAAATGTTCTCTGTCTGCAGCCTTACACAAAATCCGTTCCTCTATTTTACTGCGTTCATTGTTTATACTTCCTTTCTCAGTGATGGTAATAACACCAGGGAGATAATCTAAAATATGTATGTGGCCTGTAGCATATGTTAGACTGGCTGTTCAGTAATACTGAGACCATTTGAAATCACTTAAGCAGAAGCAGTGCAGAAGACTTTGGTGCATCAATGCTGACGGAGCCCATAAAGGATGTCGCACTCAACACACGCCGTGGGCTGATGGGACAGAATGTGGCCAAGGAAAGGTTTGTTGTAGTTACTGTTACTACTTCTTGGTTCCTCCAGCCATCTATAGACAGAAGTATTGTTGTCATGATTGTCTTAGTTCAATGAGAAAGTCTTGATTGTGTGATATTGTTTTATAGCAGCAGTGCTTAAAAAGTGCTGCAGCACAGTACAGTGCTTGTTCACAAACCATCTGACTATTGAGGACAGCCAAATTTCTCTTTTCTTTTCTTTCTTTCTTGCTCTTCCTCACAAAGAGCTAATGGTGACTAACAATCTGCACAATACAAAATACAACATCCAAAACACCACTAAAATCCTAATTTTAATATCACAGATGTGGGATTTCAGACCCCCAATCATAGCTTTGCACTGTATTCCTACATATTTATTCCATGACTGAGAGTGTTAAACCAGCCAGAATAGAACTACCCACAGAGCTTCCATCTTATCAGAATTAAGTTACAGGCCCTTTTCGCACACCAATCCTGTTGCGAAATAGCCTCGAGAGCATCGCACGATTGCGAGGACCATTCCACATGATGTCCTTGCAATTGTGCAATGCTCCCGAGGCCATTAGGGGGCGATCGCACATTATATCATTTTTGGCTCATTGCCAAAAATGGTGCGTGATCGCACATCCCTCTTGTGCCCCACATGTGCTTACCTTGCATGTGGAGCCTCCGGACATGTGGCCATCGTGCTTCCCCCCCAGTACAGCCTGGGAAAGTACCCGGCTGCACTGCAGAAAGAAGGGGTGGAGTGCTCATGCTTCCTTCTGGCCGGAGCTGGTGCGGAGAGGAAGCAGAGGGGATACGAGTGCCTCCCAGACAAGGCTTTTTGCACGATCCCTTCGCAACGCCAGCAGCACCAGATAAGATGCGAAAAGGACCACAGTTTATTTCCCTTCTTTCAGCCAATCACTCCCTCTAGGCATCAGTGCATCACTTGCCCAGCCACTCATGATTCAGATAAAATGAAGAGACATAGATATGTATCCTTCATACATTGGTGACACTGTATTCCAGGCAAGATTGAGCTTTAGGAAACCCCACAGCACAACTACTATAGAGACAAGTAGAAATTTCCAGTGCTATTTTCTAGTAGCAACTCCATAGGGCAGAAGTGGAGGCCCTTTCCTCTACTCATAATTTACAGAGCTATTCTAAATAGTGAAATTGAAAGAAGTCATGGCAAACTTAACAAGGCAGCAGTTGCTCTAATTCTCTTTCCAAGAAAGTCATAATTGGTCTACAGACTTTATTTGTATACTTGGCAAAAAAAAAAAAAAAAAGAGGGGTAGTTTGTTCATTGTACTGTTTCAGAGGAATCTTCATTATCCAATCCTAACTGTAGGAATCAAAACAATTTTATGGTGGTCAGCAAAACCTACCCAGAAAGAATTTAATTTTGTTCCCTATTAATAGCATACTGGGGATAGTTTATAACTCCAGTCCTATAAATGTCTATCCAGAATTTAACCCCACTTAGTTCAGTAAGTTTCATTCCAGGTAAATCTGTATAGGATTGCAGCCAAAAAATGCCTATATGCTAACATGGCGTATGAAATTACTTAATGCCCTGTTTCAATGAGGTATCAAAGATAGTACTATTCAGATTGATTCTTCCTTCTTGCCTCCATCATGCATATATTAGGGCTCATACTGTACTGCTCAAAAAAGTTTAATCATTGGAGAATTCTAATACAAAATAACAAAATACAAATTGTTAATATGTGGATTGGGACTTAAGGATCCACCAGACTACACACATCTCTGAATTATGCAGCCTGGTCTTTGACAGTTTAAAATAAAAAATGTGAATTGATGCAGAAATCAAATCAGAGTAGAATTATAGGTAAAAATATACAAAAGAATCATGGAATAGACAGGTTTGCCTATCCCTAAGCCTTAGACATATATTATCATATGTTTAAGTGTTTCAAATGAGTTAAAACTTTTTTTTTCTGTGTCAAAGCTGGAAATATAAGACTGAATATAATTGTTAATCCCAATTAAACTAGATCCACTGAATTACATAAATTTATTTATTATTTATTTATTTTTGAAGTATTTCTGTATCGCCTCTCAGCCCACAAGGGCTCCTGAGGAGATGAACAAATAAAAACCAATTAAAACAATATAAAGATAAACACATTTTTAAAACACATTAAAATACTGTTTAAGAAACCCTAAAAGCAGTTGAAAACAATCCTAGAATCCATTTTTAAAGCGGTTGAAACAGCAATTCTGAACACCATATCCCATGCAGAATAGCACTGTTTTGGCTGTCCACCAGAAACTTAAAAGAGATGGGGACAGCCTAACTTCCTTGGGGACAACCTAACTTCCTTGGGAACGAAGTTCCACAGTCAAGGTACTACTAAAGAGAAAGCCCTGTTATGAAGAGTTGATCCAATGGGTCTGCTCTGTTTAGGACCAACTAATAGGATTCAGGCCAGAATTTCAGGACCAAAGTTTTACATTTTATTTTCTGAAGTATATTCAAAACTTCTAAATGCACAGTTTATTTATGAACATGGTTTGTTACTATTCAGGAATAAAGATAGTAGATTTGTCAAAACTTTATTCTCAGAGTGATCCAGAGTTAATTTGAAGTAAACAGTTTTACTGCAAACCAATGACATAAAATCTAGAGCTGAATTAGCTCAGTGGAAGAAACTGTCTTTTTAAACATTTTCTGCCACTTGTAGCCTGCTCATCCAGTGTGTTGAGACTAATGTTTTGCCTCAAGTCTTCTGGTAGGAAAGCCCATGACGTACAGACTAGTCAAGAAAATACAGTGTTGTTGTTTTGTGAAGCTAATATCTTTGGAGATCTGAAATTCTTTTTTTTTATGCTCAGAAAAAGTCTGGAAATAAAAGTTACACGCATGCTTAATTTATAGGCATGCTTAATTTAATACTCCTTGCTATATCAAACACATGTGTTATTTTAGACATATTTTAAGTATGATAGCAATGAGCTTGAAAATATTGAATCCCATATTAATCCAGACTAAAGTTTTGGACATTTGGGAGCAATTATTTGCCACATCCGCTTATTTTCACTTTGGGCCAACCTGTTGCTGATTTGACACACTCATAATATCAAATGCCACCTGTGTGGCTGTTGGGTTAGACTCATGTAACCAAGACGGAGTGCTCAGTTGTAATAAACTCATGGTTGATATTGAGGATTTCATTGAGGTACTCAGTTTCCCCATTAAGCCTTCTGCCTTCCATTGTCAGCCCTAATCTGTATAAAACATGTTGGGTTGAATGAGTTCTGTGCTTTCAAAAGCCAAGTGGTCTGTTCTTTGGAAGGCATGAGTGCTATTCAGTTCTTTTTTTCCTGCACATGGCGGCTGTTCCACAAAATGCTCCTCCTTTGGGGTAGCATTGTCTTACTGATCCCATGTGTGTGTTTATTTATGACAGCTGTAGAACTTAAATGCCAGTATGGAAGGTTAGCATAGGGACTGAGCGTGACATTCTTAAAAATCTCAGAACTTTCCCTTTACTGAGATGATGCTGTTGGCATGTAAACCATATAGGTTTGTTTGTTTTTCCCCAGAAGGGGAACAGATTGTGCCTAGTACATTTGAATGTATGGGTCAGAAATACGAAGCCACCCTAACCAGAAAATGTTTAGTTTTAGATCTCTCCACACTCCAGTGCTATTTACATCCTATTTTAAATTTCCACATGTTTTTGAAATGTTCTTTCAATATGTCTGATCTGGAAATGTGTCTTTGGTATTGACGCATTGTGACATCTAACCTGTAATCAAAAAATCAGACAGGCTGCTTTCTCCAAACACTGTCACAACTTAGGCTTCCTGTTTTGGATCAGTAAAGGGGCACAACTCAGTGGCTTTGGTAGCTGTCACTCCATGGGCCTCAGGAGTTTGATTGCTCTTCATCATCTGGGAAGTCAACCATTTGTGCCTGATGTAGAACTGGACTTGGCAGAAACTTATTAACATGTAATCTATAGTTGCTAGTCCATTTCAGGTATATAAATTATAGCCACTGGTTCATTGCAGACATAAGCAATGTTGTAGGTCAGGGATCGGCAATTGACTCTCAGAATGTTTTTGCACTGCAACTTCCACAATCTCCATACTGGCTAGAACCAATCACAGCTGCAGTCTACCAATGTTTAGAGGTCAACAGTTGAGATATGTGGGGAGGCAACCATATGAGGCTGCAGTTAGCTTCCTAAGAAATCATGAAGGGATGTACCACCCACTGTATCTTCTGGGGGGGGGATTGTCCCATGGGGAGCCGAAAAACAGCCCTGGGGCAAATGCAGTTTGCTGGCTGCATTTTTCCCACCCCATACTGGGTGAATGAACTTGTCTAAGAGGTGGACAGTGGAAGCATTTTAAACAAACTATAGTTGCCTGCAATGTCTTAACTCAGGAAGCTATGGTTTTTTGAAACTATAGTGTCAAGACAAACCAGAATCTGAAACTAGGTTTTTAGCTTCTCATAGATACTTTCCAGGTACTTATCTGCCATATCTTCTTTTCAGGGAAACTTTAGACTATTCATAAAAACTGGACCTCACCTTAAATTGTGTAAAAAGGGAGAATTTATTGCATAAATGCACCAAACAATTTTGTAATTGGTTGCATTGTACAGAATTTGATTCATGCATGGTTTTCGTGATTTTTTTTCTTGAAAAATGCATGCACTTCGACATGCAACTTGTTGATATACTGCTGTATCAACTGATTAACTCTGACACTGAAAGCACTGGTTATGAAAGACATTAGAAGCCTTAGTATCACATAAATTCTACATTGAGGATATCATTCTGCTCATCTTTGCTTATTTAATTCCACTTGTGATCACATTATAAGGTTAAAAGTGATCCTGTAGTGTTATACAAGATTCTTCCTATTTAGGCCACTATGGTGTCTAGGTATTCTGTATTCTTCATATCACGTTTGTTGCTTCATCTAAATAGTTCTTGGGGAATGAAAGGTGAAGAGTGCTGGCTAGGTTTTTGAATATTACATATTTCTGGTTTTTCCCCGCCTCCTTTTTCCATTACAGTAAAAAAAAAATCAGTGTGAGAATGAAAATTGTATTTTACAAGTTCAAAATATTGCAACATTGCAAAGGATTGGGAACATTAATTAAAATTTATACATAGCTTCCCAAAACAGGACCATGCCCTTCTCCTAACTCTGAAAAAGTCCTTTAATGAGTAAAAATTTTAGGAGGGAATTTGCCTGTCAAGTTTTTAAAAATACCAAAACCTTTAACTTTCATTTCAAATGCAATTTAGAATGCTAGAATCCAGATGAAAGCAATGAACTGGTGTTATAAAGGTTTTTCTGTCTATCTTTCTCCTCTTTGGAGTTTAGCACTGCAAGTATGGCCACTGTGTTCCCAAAGAACGCGAAGCACCTGTGGTGGATGGAACATGGGGTGCCTGGAGTCCCTTTGGAGTTTGCTCACGAACGTGTGGTGGGGGAATTAAAAATGCTGTTCGAGAATGCAACAGGCCAGAGTAAGTACAAAAGTGCTGACATAAGTACATTGGCTGTCCTGGCCTAATAAGCCATTATATGAATACGTGGTGTACTAGTTGATATATAGCATATTTGCTGCTCCAGCTGCATGCAGATTAAACAAATTGAGAAAGCATAGGCAACTTGAAAGACACGTACACACACACACACACACACACACACACACACACACACAGTTTTGTGTGAAGACTGCACCCAGAGTTATGGCTAAGTGCTCAAAAAAAAAAAGCATGCTTTAAGCCCAAGTTTGGGCTTATGAATCCTGGTTTGTTTTTATGCATTTTACCATACAGCTAGTTTCAGACATGACAGGAGGAAATTCTTTCCTGTTTGTTTACCTGTTCACATGAAGGAGGAAGTGCTTGCTCCTTCCTGGTGTGTTTATCATTTCACATGAAGAAATGCTTCTTCATGCCATCAACTCTGATGTCACTGGACTATCTTTTTCTTTTTTTAAGTGTTCAGTTCAGTTTATTTGCTTCATTTTGACTTATTTTATTTTTTCCATTTCAATGGCTTTTAAAGAGAATTGGGGAAGTTTTTGGTACTAGTTTCTACTGTTTGGTGAGGTGCAATGGAAATTTCACTGAAGGGCAGTTCAGCAATTTCTACAGTCAGTTGGCAAAATGACTATATTGTAAGTGTTTTCAAAGAAATGAATAGGATGCTCCACATGAGTACTTTGCTTCATATAGATGAGGTATATGGGGAATGTATAGGCACACATTAGGTACAGTGGTTTAGGGGAAATCATAGCCAATTGCAGCTTTTCATCACAGAGAAACAGTGAAACACATACTCCATTGATGGTCCATCTGTGGGTTTGCACACCGTGTGTGATTACAGAGCTTGGAAGTAATTCGTTATTTGGTTATTTGATAATTAGATATTCTGTTATTCATTCTTGCAATTCATTCCTTTCTCCAGTAAAGAAATACAACTGTGTTACATTATGGCTAGTATTAACAACAGCTAACATTACACTTTTCCCCATATAACTAATTTTTTGCTTACGTTTACAATTGCAGGGTTGCAGTCCCATTCAGTGGTAAAAGAAAGAGTCTCATAGTTTAATTGCCGTTCATGCTGTGCCTTATATTCTGTTGTGGACATTGAGGCAACATTGAGATTGTCAGGAGAAGAGTGTATTTCATACCACAGTCCAGCAGCTCATAGCATTTAGACTGGGTTGATTGATTTAAATCTTTCCATCCTACCCTATATCGCAAAGTCTCAGAGTGGCATGCATGTAAAATCCATATTAACCGATTGAAACAATACTGAACCATAAAAATAATTCAAATATGCTTAATACATATTAAACAAATAGACAAGTTAAGAACAGGTTAAGAAGGTTGAAACAATTTAAAATCATGTCTATAAATATTTCGGAATTAATCAGTTGGGCTCCAGAAGCATTAGTGAATATACTTGTTTTTACTTGGCACCTAGATAAACCCACCATTGGCACTAGTTGAGCCTCCAAGGGGACAGCATTCCACAGTTGGGGTGTTACAGCTAAGAGGTCCCAGTACTGACTAGCAGCTACCCATTGCCTTATCCTCCATGAAAGCATTTCATTCCTTTCTAAAAGCTGTATCTTGTGGCAGCAGATAATTTATCTATGCACTGTACTGCCAGGGAACCCAACTTCTTTGCACCTCCCAAGTCAGTCGAAAGAGCTATAGCTGCTTGTCCAAAGGAGGGATTTTTTTTTAAAAAAACTATTTTATTAACTAAAATAATTTTAGCAATTAAAATAGTTGCAGCCAGAGTAAAGTCATTATAATCTGGCTATAACTATTTTAGTTACTGTTGAAAAATCAGAAGATAAAGGATTACTTTAAAATATCAGTAGCTTTTTGGAGACCTTGGAAGTATTGTGTTGCTGTGTGCCTTCAAGTTGTTTCTGACTTATTGTGCCCTAAAGATGAACCTGAACCAGCATGGTGTGGTTTGAGTATTGGACTACAGCCCTGGAGACTAGGGCTTGATTCTCCACTAGGCTGTGGAAACCCACTGGGTAACCTTGGGTGCATCACACACTCTCAATTCCTGGAAAATTCTGTGATACATTCACCTTGAGGACACCGTAAGTCAGAAATGACTTGAAGACACACAGCAACAAGACAA
Organism: Iguana delicatissima; assembly: GCA_948472985.1. Lineage (NCBI taxonomy): Eukaryota > Metazoa > Chordata > Lepidosauria > Squamata > Iguanidae > Iguana > Iguana delicatissima. The sequence continues at coordinate 426,264 of CAOKZL010001041.1, read as the reverse complement.
ATCTATCATGGAGTTTTCTTGACAAGATTTGTTCAGAAGGGGTTTGCCTTTGCCTTCCTCTGAGTGTGAGAGAATGTGATTTGCCCAAGGTCAGCCAGTTGGTTTTTGTGGCCAAGTTGCAATTCAAACCCTGGTGTCCAGAGTCATCCAAAACTCAAACCACTATACCACACTGGATCTGTCTTAGAAATGTAGCAGCAACAAATTGCTTTTTCAGAGTGATTTTGCAGGCTCTCTCTGAGTGAAAGGGCTTTGTAAGGATATTCTCAAATTGCAAATAGGCTTAAATCAGTATGTGATCTGGGCCAGACTGCTCTATAGAGATTGATTGTAAGCAAATCATGTGTTTGGCACCAACTAGAGAGTTCCTCTCAATGCAAATTCCAGCATCAGATCTTCCCCACTATCACAGTAGAAGAAGAATGGGTTCACTCTGCCTCTCTTTGCTGCTGCACTCTTTATAATTCATAGATAATCACCTTCTGCTGTTTGCACTAGTGAGATGCTTCCTTGAGACACATAGAACTGTGAGGTTGTTAAGTTATATTACCCTCTCACTTTGAAAAGATGAGTACCAGGAGAGGGGGAGCTTCTTGTTGAAAGGGACCCTCTTGGGCATACAGGATTATTTGTCCAGTTCTTTGGATCAATGCCACAGTCACAAAATACTCTTAAAAAAAACACAAAAATACTCTTTAAAAAAAGGCAAAACTTTTAAAAACAATGTAGAAACTTTCATACCTTGTTAAAAGATGCAGGGGGGAATTGTTAAATGAGGGCATCAGTCAGTGACTGACTTCTTTGCCAGATTGTCGGAAGAGTAGACATCAGCACTGACCCAGTAAGCTCTGGGGAAGATGAGGTCACTAACAACTGCAGTTTCTCCAACAATGGTAAAAGATGTTTTCCAGACATGTTCAGCAGGGAACTAAAGCTTCAGTGACTGACTCCAGAACAGCTATCTGGTTGATGTCGTAGTTTGAAGATTATAGTGAATATGTCTTGCCATAGGATAAACAGAAATTGTGTGTTGCCTGAGAAAAACTAAGAGTTTTCTGTGCTGTTCATTTAGTTGTTGGTTTAAAGGGGTGTGGGAATCAAGTGGCCATATGGAAGTTATGGCACCTCAAGTCCTAGCAGTCCTAGCCAGGATGGCCAGTGATGAGGGACTCTGAGGACTACAGTCTAATGCCATGTGAAGAGCCACAGAATTCCTGCTCCAATCTGTATTGACCTACAAGATGTGAGAGCTAGTATTGTCATATTTATTTGTATGTCTAGCCCATTGAAGCATGCAATTGCAATAAGTTTTTGATGGCATTTCTTCTCCCTCTGCCACATTGCTTTTTGCTGGCTGAAACATCATGGGGAGATTTTACAGTTTCTGTGTTGTGTAGTGAATTTATTGTTTAGAGTTCCCTTTACTGGATGAAACAAAGGAATTAGACATATTCTACAAACTATTATTTTTAGTGTGCTTTCTCTCTGATTCATGAAGAAAAGCTACATGTGCCTGTCCATAGACTCACATGGTAAAATCATCTCAAAGAGATACAAAAACTGAGTCTGAATCTTTTTGTCTGGTATTCCTATTTCTAAGATGTACTAGATTCTTCATATATGCTGGCACAAAAAAGGCTATAGAAAGAAAATCCAGGTCCTAATTTTAAAGACCTTTAAAGTGTTATTCTTCCAAATCCTGCTTCAGTGGAGTGTTATTATATTGTTCTTTTTATTTAAATATCACCTATAGAAGTTAGAATAAGAACAGTCTTTGTTGTTAGGTGCCCTCAAGTCATTTAGCAAAACTAAAAGGAACCTATCATGGTGTTTTCCTGCCAAGATTTGTTCAGAGAAGGTTTATTTTGGCCTTTTTGTGAGGCTGAAAGAGTGTGACTTAGCCAAGGTCATCAAGAGGGTTTCCATGGCTGAGCAGAGATTCAAACCCTGGTCTCTGGAGTCATAGTCCAACGCTCAAACCATTACACCAAACTGACTGTCCAAGGAGCAATCTCAGAAACAGTTTTTGTGGCTGCATGTGTTGATGCCTATTAAAGTTTTCTGCTTCTGAGCAAGAGGAATTTACTGGAAATATCTTGTACTGCTGAAAAATGAGTAAAGGAAGATCTCATATTATAGTGGGCAGAAGAGACAAGAGACAACACAGCTTTGTAGTTTACATTGTATGAATGGCTTAAGCAATAAAATGAGCAGATAGTGTGATGAATGGGTTCCTACCTCTTTGCTGCTTGTGTCAGAGGGTGTTTGCCAAGGAAATAGACTGCTTATAGCTATCTCTTTTTTTACATCTCTCTGTCAAATTTCTTGCAAACCCTTTGAAGCTGGTGATGCCTGGGTGCTAATTGAGGATGGGAGGATGGGAAGTGTCACAACTAGAGACACTTGTTAAACTGGAGGATATCCTCATGTTGAAAGAAAAGTTGGAGACTAAGATAATGGTAAGCAGAAAAGCTAAGCAGATGTCAGGAGGGCCAAACTAGAAGGTCACATTAAGCATCCTTCCTTGATCTCCTTCTATTTACAACTGGAAACATTCTTGCACCATCAGGCTTTTAAAAAACTAAGTGGGATAAGATTTTAATGGTGTCCTGTGCTGTTGTATGGTTTGTATTGTCTTTTAATGAATTGTAATGCTTTTAATGTTTAATGTTTTAACTTTATCAATAGTTTATTTTTTTTAAAAATAGCTTTATTTTTATCCAAGCTTTTGCATAGTTTTTAATCTGTATTGTTTTTAAATATGTTGTTAGGCTCCTTGGGTTCAACAGTTGAGAGAAAGTGGGATAATAATAAAGGTGGTGGTGATGATGGGTCTTTGGTGCTTGGCTTTTGTTTATTTGAATGACTAGCTTCTTCCATATGTACCTTCCTAAGCCCTAAGATCCTCTTCAGAAGTCCTGTCTTCAGTTTCCCTGATAAATAAGTTAGTTAATTACACAGAGAAGGGCTTTCTGACAGTTGTACTCCAAACATAAAACAGTTTTTTTTCAGGGAGATTTGAATGACATCATTTTTATGACTTTCTGAGCACTTTTTTATTCACCTAAGCATGTTAAATTAGTTCGGTCCTTTAGCCTGGGTTTCTCTGTTAAAAATGCAAGTAATAATTTTGAAATAATGTGGATGTAACATTTTTGGAGATTCTGAGAGAAGTTAAAAGAAGGTAGCCACATTGGTTGGAGAGGGTGAGAAGAGACTGCATTTCTCTCAGTTGACACTGTGTTTTGCCTGAAGTGGAATTTGAAGGTAATCTGGAACTTTGCTCAGGCAAAAAGATCCATGGTTGTTTTTATAAGCTAAAACGATTTAAAAACAATTGGTGATGTATCTGCAGTTTTGTTCCACCAGCTGTCCTGTCCTGCCTAAGGCAGAAGCTTAATTGAAGTGCATTGTCTGTGAAGGTAGTGAGTGTTTTAGAAATTTATTCCAGAAGTTATCAAATTTGCAAAATTATACAGGAAAGAGTGCATTCATACAGTTGTGTTTTTTTTTTTTAAAAAAAAGCAGCGTCTGACAAAAGGAAACAAATGCCAATCTGTTACTTACTTTGTAATCCAGGCACGTTTGCAGGCTTAACATATCAAATACCAAACAGCTCTAGGCCATCTCAGTAAGGCCAGCTGATTTTAAAACTAGTTTATTAGAGATCTGTAGAATTAGTCAAAATGTTTTAAAGAACTTGTATATATTTGAATGTTTATCCACTTATTACAGAGCCTTGGGACAGATACTAGAAATCTGGTTTGCAGAGCGCTTAAACTGAAATATTAGTATGGAATGCAAGTGTTGTTGCCTGTGTGAGAAAGAGTGGGTGGCAGAGATTTCAAAGTGCTTTAAATCCATGATTGGCTAAAAGAGGAGGCAGTGTCTAAGTCACATTAAGTTCCTCCAGTATCTGCAACTGGAAAGTTCAGTTTTCCCCAGGGTGCAGTCTTGTATGTACTTAATTCTGAGTATGTCCTACTGAATTAAGGGGGATTTATCTTCAGGTGTGGAGGCCTAAATACACTAAAGCAGTGGTTCTCAACCTGTGGGTCCCCAGATGTTTTTAGACTTCAGCTCCCAGAAGCCCTGAGCATTTACCATAGTGGCTAGGGCTTCTGGGAGCTGAAGTCCATGAACATCTGGGGACCCACAGGTTGAGAACCACTGCACTAAAGGCACCAGATCCTGTCTAACCTTGGAAGCTAAGCAAGATCAGCCCTGGTTAGCATTTGGATGGCATACTGCCAATGAATACCAGATGTTACAGGCTGTATTTCAGAGGAAAGAACTGGCAAAACCACCCCTGAATATTCCTTGCCTAACAAAACCTTATGAAATTCATGGAGTCATCATAAGTTGCCAGGTGACTTGGAGGTACATACAGACACACACACACAAGCATGCAAAGAATAGCCAGGGTGGGATAATGGTCTATATGTTGGACTAGAACTGTGGGAGGCAGGGTTTGAATCCTTGCTCAGCCCCAGAAATTGGGTAAATCCTATTGTCTCACCCTCGTAGGCAATAGCAAACCTCCTCAGGACAAATATTACCAAAAACATTGTAAGAACAGAAATGAGAAGCAGGTTGTCCATCCCAGCCATCTGCGTGACTGCATTGCAGGTTGGCTGAAGAGATGAGGAGTGGAAAAATGGAAGAGCCATTCCTTAGCTCTTCATTGCAATTTAGGACTCCCAGTTCAGAATCATTTTAGGCTCTGAGCTTTGGGGGCCAAAATCTGTGACCTAGGGACAGCTTCTGGTGATGTCATTAAGTGTTATACATTGTAGGTATCAACCATAGTTGCTCATAGCTTGTCATTTAAACAGAGAGAGGGAGGGAGGGAGAGAGAATTTATTTTCTTGTGTGAAAATTAAGATAGAAGTCTTAGCTAAAGGGGCTGTTTCCAGATCAAAGTGAAACATGGGGATTTTTCTTTCTCACCTAGTAGTTAGGGACAAAGGACATTTAATCTAGGCTATTTGCTTCTTGCCAACAGGTGTATGTAGATAGGAAATTGGCAACAGCGATTATGAGCAAAGGAGCAAGTTAACAAAGTACGTAGACTTCCTAGAGAGTCCCTGTGAGTTGCAGCAACAGATCAGTTAAACCTTGTAAATTGTAGCAAGCTGATGCTCTCCTAGCTGAGATGGAGATTTGAACATAGCCATTTCCTCTTGCTTAGAGCTGAGCCCACGGAAACTGGAGAATTTACAACCTTATTCCCACCTAGAGATAACTCATGAAAACTGAAGACTTGGGGCCAGACCCTGAGATTTAGCAACCCTAGGGCAGTTACTGCCCCTTTCTTGGGGATACAGCTCCTTTCTTGTAATGGTGATTTATATTAAAGACTTAAGAGTTAATGGTATAATAGGAGGAAGTGAGGAAGATTTTGAGAGTGAAAGAGATGTGAAAGTAGAAGGGAGAAGGTAGCCAAGTGGGGCTTCCTTCCTAATCTTCTGAGATTACAATGCAATTAGAATTATATCTCACCTTTCCTCCAGTGAGTTCAAAGTGGCATATGTGATTATGTTACCCATTTTTATCTTTACGACAAACCTGTGAAGGTGAGTAGTCTGAAAAATAGTGACTGGCCCCAGGCCACCCTGTAAAGTTAATGGTTCAGTGGGAATTTGAACTTGAGTCCCCTCAGTTTTGATGCAAAACTGCTAACTACAATAAAGGGATGATGAGAACCATTTTAGTCAGATGTCCTATCTGGATGCTCAAGATGGAATAAAAAGGTTTCAGAACTTGGTGCAGTATGCCTGCTGTTGCAAGCCTCCCTATGATATGAACTCAGACTGGTTTCAAATTATCAATCAAGTACAGCTCAGGAGTACATGGGCCTAACCCAATTGATCTCAGAGCCCACACATTCAGCACTGTAGTGTTTTCAGGTCTCAGCATATGTATCTGTAAGTGGAGGTGATTAATACCTCAGGGCTGTCATGGACAGATCGCTTTCTATTCAGAATTAGTATCACAGGTGCTATTTGTTCCTGCAGGTGTGGTAGACCTATTAAGATGGTCAGCCCTTGAAGACTAATGGATCCCTCAGGATTCCAGAAAACCTTATGGCTGATATCATTAACAATGATGTTCAAACTCTAGCTAATAGATGGTATTAAGACCTTACCAGTGCTATTCACATGAGCACTCCCAAAATTCCTCTCCAACCCATAACTAATTGGGCTTTTTGGTATGCGGAAGATCTCAAGGAGCTGAAACAGGACGGAAGCATGGGGCAGGGTGCTACCAATATACCGATGACACCCAAATATATTTCTCCACACCTTCAAAAACAGCCTCAGCTAAGGATAGTGTGTCTCCTTTGAATGAATGCCCGGAGGAAGTAATGGCCTGGATGGGGGGAAACTGAAACAGAATCTAAACAGGACAGAGGTGCTCACTGTCAAGAGTCTTAACTTGGGTTTGGAGGTATGTCAGCTAGTCCTGGATGGAGTTACATTCCCCTTGAAAGACTGTTTGCAGCCTAAGGGCGTTTATGGATGTGTAGTTCCAGATGGCAGCTGAGATAGATGTGATGGCCAGGAACACCTACTATGAGCTTTGGCTGTTACAACAATTGCACTCTTTCCTAGAGCTGGAGGATCTCAATATGGTGGTGAATGGACTGGTAACTCCAAAGCTGGACTTCTGTAATATGCTGTACATTGGGCTACCTTTGTACTAGGTTTGGAAACATCAGTTAGTACAAAACAGGGCAGTCAAATTGATTACTGGTACATCTACAGTGATCATATTACACCAATAATCACTCTACTAGCTGCCAATTAGTTCATAGGCACAGCACAAAGTGTTAATTATTGCTTTTAAAGCCCTACATGGTTTGGGCCCCGGTTACCTATGGGATCACCTTTTCTTGTATCATATGCCCTGTACATTCAGGTGCTCGAAGGGACATTTATTTCACTCATTTGGCAAATGTCATCCAGAAGGCCTTTTTTTCAGCCACCCCCCAGACTGTCCAAGTGACCTGCTAGAAGAGATTTAACAGCTCAATATGCTGTCTGAATTTAAAGCAGCATTAAAGACCTGTCTCTTCAAACAGGCCTATCCAGTTGATTTTTTATTGTTTTTAACATGTATTCGTTTTATATGCTGTTTTAAATGATATGTGTTTTAACTTATGTATTATATTATAATCTGTTGTTATTCCTCAACTTAGTCCGTAAGTAGAGGTGGACAAGAAGTGGTGATGATGGCGGTGGTGATAGTTATTGCTAATGCAGAGCTCTTGATCACAGACACATATCTAAGACTGTTCAGCTGAATCCAAGCAGGCATCCCTTGCAGATGTCTGAATGCATCATGGAGGCAGGATGAATGGCGTGGAACATGGATCCAGGAGCAGTGCCATAGCCCTGTGGGTGAAGGCTTCCTGTTGTATTGAACTTTGTTTTCTGTGTTTTTTGAAAGACCACCCCATACCCCTTAAGCTGAGAGGCCAACAAAACAGCTGTATCCAGATGTTTTTTTCATTTGCAACCATAGAACAAGGCCCCCAAGTCAATACTTTCCAAATGCCCGTAAGATTTCATTCTGCATGTTCATGTGGAGACTTGGAACACTTGAATATGTTTGACTTTAAGTACATTGCAAAACTTCCATTTTGTGTTAATTACTAATAAGGCATGTAATGTTGGACATCCCCCTTCTACAAGCAGTCTGCTTATACTTCAGAAACAGAGCCAGGTTTATTTCTGGTTTTGCTTGCTTCTGAGAAGGTTTTTATTAAGCCTTAAAGGCTTTTAATGGTTTCTTGAAATTTGTTAGGATGGTTGAAAGGTTGTTTGGAAAAGAAAATCCATTGGAGAGCTGTAAGTGTTTTAACCCACACATCCTGATGGAAAGGAATGTTGTTATGGCACTATGAAGCTGATGAGCAATAGCTTGGCAGCATAACCTGGCACACTGCTGTTTGTGACAGTTCTGTATATACAATATTCTGTCTGTGACATGTGGACAAATAGAATTGCTTTCAGAACTTAATGTAGAGATTGGTTAAGTTACTTTCTGGACCACTGCTCCTAGGCTGTTTATTAGCCATGCTAGCTGGGGGATAGTGGAAGTTGTAGTCTTAGAAAAGTGAATTATTCAGGCTGTTCTTTGGATCCATTTTCATCTGGCTAAGAATCCCACATGTTGTTGTTTATTCCCTTCAAATTAAAAAAAAAGTTTAATTTGAACAAATAAGAACTATTTTTAGGAGAATCATGAACTAAAAATCATAGAAGAAATTTCTGGTTGGCACATTCCTATACAAAGCATCTTGAATCTTGTACTGGGAGAAAGTCAGGGATATAACACAAATAAATATATAAATAATAAATTATAGAAATACTCAGAAGTAAGACTTGAATCCAGTTGGGAATGACTGGGCAAATTATTGCAGCCTAAACTCTTTAAAACTAATTGAAACATATCAACCAAGGTTGTGGACAGAGACTAAACCACAATGTCCTGATTCAGATGTAACAGAATATGATAGTTTGACACGCCCCTGAAGTGTTTAAATTGTAAAAGAGTAGCTAACTTAATTCAGGCTGTGATGGGCTTGATATACTGGAATGAAATGAGAATCTGAAAGAAGCAATCATGCCTTCCAAATTTTAGTCTGTGATTATTTATTTATTGATGTGTTGTAACATGTAACTGTATATTTTTTTCTCATTTAAATTTTTAGACCAAAAAATGGTGGAAAATACTGTGTGGGAAGGAGAATGAAATTTAAATCCTGCAACATAGAACCATGCTCTAAGCAAAAAAAAGATTTCCGTGATGAACAGTGTGCTGTCTTTGATGGGAAGCATTTTAACATTAACGGTCTACCTCCTAATGTGCGCTGGGTTCCTAAATATAGTGGAAGTAAGTATATCAAAACTGGCTAGGTACTAGGTCTCACATATTTAGGCACAGGCTTCCAGATACCAGATTAATACTTTGTTTTCCTTAGACCCAGAGCTGATTTTTCTGATAAAGGGATTACCATGAGGATATTCTCCCTCAGAATTCATGTTGAATTGATAAAACAGCTATCATTTAAAGTTTCACAGTTTAAAGAGCAAGATACATATCTTGGAAAAAAATGATCAAACAATTGTTGGAGATGAAAAGGATATAATAATTACAAAACAATCTGAGGAGTAAAGTCACCGTCTGGTGACTTTTCTATATCAAAAATTGGGATATTCATTTTTTCTCTTCAGATACTAAACTAGATATAAAGCCCTATTCAAGCATTCACCTCAATGTGTGAAGGGTCAAATGGGTGATGGGGTCATGGGTGTGCCTGTATGTCATACCTTCAGACACATTAAGCAGTGTCACAGAGCTTCTCCATTTGTCACAAAGGTTCTCATTTATTTCAAAGGTTCTTTGTAATGGTATTCTGCCAAACACTGGTACAAAGGTCCTGTGATCAGGATCCCTGATAAATCAGGAGATCTGTAATAACTGTGTTCACCCAAACATGGTTACAAAACCCTCTTAGGAGCTTCATGCTCAATGTGTGAAGATCTAGTATATGTCTGTACATCTTTGGATGTCCCAAGAGCAGGACTTACATGTGTGCCTAAATTCCTACCACCCATTAATCCTCCACACATTCAGACAAACACTTGAAGAGAGCTTCATCTGTTCAGAGAGCTTCTCAGACTGTTTTTGATGGGCTTCAGCTGAAACCTGTCCTTTTGTCCTGACAGCCCTTTTCCACCACTTCCCTTTTGTTGCTACTGTTTACTGGACCCTCACCTCTATCGTCCAATTTACTACCATATCCCTGCGTGACTGAAGCAGTCCTCAGCCTACAATCCCAACTCATTTCCATCCTGGCAACTGATCTGGGAATATCCTCACAGGCAAAGGATTGTCTGTTGCTGAAAAGTGTCAGCCATCTCTTCCTTGACTAACTGTCTGAGAGGGAAAGGAAACAAATTCAGAGTTGTGGGACAGTTTTAAGACATCTCTCACTCACTGTCTGAAATAGAGGATCAGCAATAAAATAACCTGATTGTTTTGCCTTGGCAGTTTTAATGAAAGATAGGTGCAAGCTCTTCTGCAGAGTGGCAGGAAACACAGCCTATTATCAGCTCAGGGACAGAGTTATTGATGGCACTCCTTGTGGACCAGACACAAATGACATCTGTGTACAAGGACTTTGTCGGGTAAATATTGTTTTCTTTTGTTTAGCAGACTAAACCATCTTAGAGCAAAGACCACTTTCTCCATCCTCCTCTCACATGAGCTAATACATTTGTTCCATACTCTTCATCACTAAATTAGAGCAGAGAGTCTTGTTACCTATGTTAGACTGAAGTATTTCCCTTTCACATTTGCGTTTTGTATCATTTTTTTTTTCATCACTTCTGGTCTCCCATATGATATTGAATTCCAGGTCTCATCAGCCCCAGCAAGGGATGTATGATGGGAACTAGAGTCCAGTTAAAACTGGAAGGGCCACTTGTTCCCACCACTGCTCTAGGCCCTAGCGCATAACTAGAAGGTAGCCATCTGCCAGAGTTGAGGAACACTGAAAGACCTAAATTAAATCTACTTTGGATTAATTGTATAACATCCAGCTTCTTCTTCGTGGTCTCTGTGCCTCATACATTAGGAGCTTTCGCGCCTGCGCGGTAGCGTTCGGAAGATTCTAGAGCTCGTTAGCTTTGGCGGGAACCCCTCCCCCACGTCGGTACTGCGCATGCTCCTCCCGCCGACTAACGGTCTCTCCTCAGTTCTTTCTTGTCCGCTCAGCGTACAGAAGGTTCTGCTTGTTGGCTTGCTTTTCGGTTCTGCTTTTTGGTGTTTTCGACTTCGGATTTGGCTTTTGACTACCCCACACGGATTTCGGACTTGGCTTTGGTACTTTCTCGATTGGTTTTGACCCTTTTCTGGCTTTGACTACGTCTTCGGATCTCGGACTGTGTTTGGCGTTCTCGGACTTTGCTTTTCTTGCCTTGCCCCCGGTTTATGTCGGCTCTCTTCAAACGCTGCGCCTCCTGTGGAAGGAAGGTCGCTCTCTGACCGACACTCTAAGTGCCTGATTTGTTTGGGTGAGGGGCACAACGTTCAGGCCTGCCCCATTTGCAGAGAGTTCACACACCAGACTCTCCGCAACAGGTCGGCAAGGCTTAAATCCCACTGTTGGGAGGAGTCTCTGCGTGCTAAAAGACCCGAGACGATGGCCGAGAAACGCCCATCCTCTTCTTCTTCTTTGGCAGCGGCGGCGGCTGCCATGCCCTCAACCTGGTCGGTACGGTACCGGGCTCGGTACCGATAATGAAGTTGCCGAGGATACCGAAGATCTCGGCAACTCGGGCATGTGAGGACCCTGCGGGCTCGCAGGCCTCAACCTCCTCCTCCAGGCCGCTGACTGCGGCTCAGAAGAAGCGCCCAGCCACTGAGGGCCTGGGGGAGAAGGATAAGAAGAAGAAGCGCAAGGAGAAACGACGCTCTCCACCAAAGGTGGTGCGACCCCCGACTCCGCCACCCACCCAGCCCACCGAGGAACCTCTGTTGATGGAGCTCCCCGTGGAGGAGGAGCCTCCGGAAGAGGACATAATCCTCGAGTTGTCGGACGAGGAGCAGGTCGTGCAGGCCTCGCCTCCTCAACCGCCCGAGCTGATCGCGGAGATCACTCCGCCGAGTCGCCGTCCACCCTCGCCAGAATGCCGAGAGGAGGCTGTGGTCAGACAGCGCCCAGCCTCTCGACGCGACGAGTCCCGCTCGCCGGAGCAGCGGGCCAGGCCTCCATCCCCGCGATACGGGAGATGCGCCTGGAGAGGCATCGCTCAGGAGAGAGAGCGATCTCCTGCCTACCTTGGAAGGTACGCCCAGGAGCAGATGTGGCACGAGCCGGCCGGCTCTTACTATTCGTACTCGCCGTCCTACAGGGACCGGTACCACCCAGACCCTCGGTACTGGTCGCCTCGTCGCCGGTCTCGTTTGCCACCGCGGGAGGCTCACTACCCCCGCTATGAGAGGTCACCCCTGCGTCGCTCGCCGAGTCGCCGTCGGTCCCCAGAGCCCTCACCTCGCTACAGGGCTGTCTCTCCACCGCCGCGGACGACGGCTACAGCTACCCGACCGACGCCACAGCCCACCGTGGCCCAGCCGGCGGTAGTGGCGACTTCCACCACGCAGGCGGCACACCGTCCTAGGCCCGCGGTCGTGCCCCTGCAGGTGACTCCAATACCGGTCACGACATCGGCCGATTGGTACCGACGCAGCCTGCAGCTCCAGCTGTTGCCCTGGCAACTCCGGCCCCTGGGCCGGCTGAGGAGAAGGAGGCAGAGAGGTCGCCATCACCATCTGGCGGCTCCTACAACTCGGACTCCGATTCTGCTGAGTCCACCCCTTCTTCTCATGAGTCCCCACCGCTGGGGTTCGAAGAGCCAGCTCCGGAGCTGCGCCGGAGGACGTCCGCCAGTTTTCGGCAATCCTCCTCCGGATGGCCACAGCCCTTGGCCTGAGGGTGACCGAATCTGCTCCCCAAGCCCAGGACCCAGTACTTGGAAGCCCGCCCACCGTCGACCGCACCGCTGCCGTTCCTGCCTACCCTGGTGGATGCGATGAAGCAGCCGTGGGTGAAGCCGGCGTCAGCACAGCCTATCCCTCATAGGCTGGAGCATTGTACAGGACACAGAAAGAGAACGCGGAGTTCCTCTTTAACACCCTGTACCTAACTCCATAGTGGTCGAGTCGGCTCAGACGAAGGGAGGCAATCGAGCACACACCACCCCTCCGGACCGTGAAGGACGGAAGCTCGATACCTTCGGCCGAAGGTTCTACTCGGCATCGTCCCTGGTGGTCAGGACGGTGAACACGATGGCATGCCTTGCGGCATACCATCAGAACCTGTTTGACCGACTCGGCCTTCTCCTCGCTGACTTGCCGGAGGAGTCACGCGCCTCAGCCATGCAAATCTTCGGTGAGGCCGTTGCGGTGGCTACGCAGCAGCTCGCCGCCTCGAGGCACGCCGCGGAGGCTACCTCGAGGGTGATGGTCGGTGCCGTAGCCCTCCGTGCGTGGCTCCGGTCCTGTGGGCTCCAGGAGGACAGCTGTCGGTGCATTGAAGACCTGCCGTTCGACGGAGAAGGGCTCTTCCATTCCTCCACTGACGAGGCTATGGATCACCTCGTCAAGGCCCGGCTGACTGCGAAGAAGATGGGCGTAACCAGCCTGCCAGACTCGCCGCTCTTTCCAGCCGAGGCCTACGTGGAGAAGGTCCTCCTCTTCATCGGCGTACCAGCCGCAGTCCCCGCGGTCGACTGCGTCGAGGCCGTCGACCTCTTCGGCTTCCAGGAGGCTTCCCAGATGACGCCCATCTTCGTCGTCCAAGAAGTCATCCTCGGGAGCGAAGTCCCGGTTTTGACGGCCTTCGCAGGACTCCACCCGTGCCATCCTTCGCCCTTCCAGTAGAACTGTTCCATCACCCGAGCCTGGCCAGGCACCTCGACTGCTGGCGGGAGATCACTGCGGACTCCTGGGTACTTACCATCGTCCCGCCTGGGGTACGCCATCAAGTTCCAGGCTATTCCACCACGGGGTGTCTACTATTCCACCCCGGCCAGCTGCGGCTCTACTGGAAGAGGTCCAGTCCCTCCTCGAGAAGGGAGCGATCGAGAGGCTCCCGCCTTCAGGCAAGACCACCGGCTTCTACTCGAGGTCTTCACGGTGCCGAAGGCGGACGGATCCCTGCGGCCCATCCTAGACCTCCGAGGGGTGAACGAATACATCCGCCCCAAGAGGTTCAAGATGGTCACGCTGCCGTCGATCCTCCCCTTCCTCCGCCGAGGGGACTGGTTTGCGTCCATAGACCTCAAAGATACCTATTTCCACGTCTCGATCCGCCCGCAACACAGGAGATACCTTCGGTTCGCGATCGACGGCACCACCTACCAGTACCGGGTGCTGCCGTTCGGGCTTTCCACTGCACCGAGGGTGTTCACCAAGTGCATGGCTCCGGTCGTCTCCTTCCTCCGGACGAAAGGCGTCTCCGCTACCCTTACCTGGACGATTGGCTATTGGTGGCGTCCTGCAGACAGAAACTGTACAGGGACATTCATCGGACTTTGTCCCTTCTCACTCGGCTCGGACTCAGGGTCAACCCCAAGAAGTCCCATCGAGCCCACCCGGGTTCTCGACTTCATCGGGGCGACCCTCGACTCGGTATCGGCGAGGGCCTTCCTCCCAGATGAGAGGGCGCGGACGCTTCGTCGGGCGGCGTCCGCTGCCTTCGACACCTCGACGCTGTCAGCGAGGAGGATCCAACAGCTCCTCGGCTACATGGCCTCGACCACCGCCGTAACCTACCTTTCCAGGTTACGCGCTCGGCCGCTCCAGCACTGGTTCGTCAGGGCCTTCGATCCACTCTTGGACTACCAACGCCGCCCATACCGCCTGCCACAACAGGTACGTCGTTCGCTCCTGTGGTGGCTGTCGTACCGGAACTTGCTGTCAGGCATGCCGTTGCGCGAACCCAGGCCGTCGGTCACGATAACGACGGATGCCTCGCTCTTCGGCTGGGGAGTGCACACCGGGGATCTCCGGGTCCGAGGCCGGTGGATGGACGACGAGTTGTTCCTCCACATCAACTCTGTCGAACTGTTGGCGATCCACAAGGCCTTGAGAGCGTTCGACACCTGGTCACGGGCCGCACGGTGTTGATCCTCACCGACAACACGACGGCGGTCTGCTACGTGAACAGGCAAGGGGGACGCACTCCACCACGCTGCTGGGCATCGCACTCGAACTTTGGAACTGGTGCGTCCCGCTCCGGATACACCCTGTGGCGGTTCACCTGGCGGGGCAGGAGAACACCACGACGGACGCCCTCAGCAGGGACACCACCTCCCATCACGAGTGGTCCCTGTCCGACGAGGCCTTCCAGATGCTTCGGGACCGATGGGGCGAGCCGACCATCGACCTCTTCGCAACCAGCCAGAACGCGAAGTGCCGCCTGTTCTATTCGAGGGCCGGTCACGATCGCTGCTCCATCGGCGACGCCTTCCAGTTCCCGTGGGACGAAGGGCTGATCTCCTTCCCTCCGTTCCCGCTCCTGGGCCGCGTGATCGCGAAGATCATCGCGGACCAGGCGGACGCGATCCTGGTGGCGCCGTACTGGCCGAGGCAGCACTGGTTCGGACCCCTGATCGAGGCCGCCCTGGGCAGGACTCTCAGGTTTCCAACGGTACCGGACCTGCTGTCCCACTCCGACGGACTGGTGTTGCACCCGGATCTGCCGGTGTTGGCCCTCCATGCCTGGAGGATATCGCCCTAGACGACCCAGCCATCAGGAACGTCTTGACTGCGGCCAGGAAGGAGTCCACGCGAAGGAACTACCATTACAAGTGGCAGCGCTTCGTGGCCTTCGCCGAGGAACGTCGAGAGCCGGTATCGCCTGTCACCCTGCGTACCGTGCTCCACTTCCTCCTCCATCTCCGGCAACAGGGCCTGGCCTTCCTGTCACTCAAGGTCTACCTCGCCGCATCGTGGCATACCAGCCGCCACGATCCCCCTCGGCCGCTCTCTTCAGGGACGGTACCGTCAAGCAGTTCCTGAAGGGCCTGCAGCACCTTTACCCGCCGGTATCGCCGCCGCTACCGCTGTGGTCGCTGTCATTGGTGCTGTCCCAGCTGACGAGGCCACCCTTCGAGCCCATGGCCACGACGGACGACAGGCTGCTCGCGATGAAGACCGCGTTCCTAGTGGCCGTCACCTCTGCCAGGCGGGCGGGAGAGTTGACGGCGTTACGGTGCGATGAACCATACTTAGTCTTTCACCGCGACAAGGTGGTCCTCCGGCCTGACATTTCCTTCCTGCCGAAGGTGGTGTCCAACTTCCACCTCAGCCAGGACATCATCCTGCCAGCCTTCTGCCCGGACCCGACGACACCTCTGGAGCGTTCCCTCCACTCCCTTGATGTGCGTCAGGCGCTGGCCTTCTATAAGGACAGGACTGCAGCCTACAGACAGACACCCCACCTGTTTGTCTGTTATGGCAGGCGCCGGAGAGGCCACAAAGTATCCACCCAGCGTTTCTCTAAGTGGGTGATACAGACTGTTTAACTGGTGTATGAGCTTGCCAGGAAGCCTCCGCCAGACCTGCTTCGGGCCCACTCTACCAGGGCCGTGGCGACATCTGCTGCCCTCCTGCGAGGCGTCGACCTGTCGGAACTCTGCCGTGTGGCGACCTGGTCCCAGCTGTCGACCTTCGTGCGCCACTACAGGCTCGACTGCCGTTCCAGGAGAGATGCCCGGTTCGGTCGTGCTGTGCTGTCTTCTGTGCTCTAGGATCTGGGACCTGACCCACCATCCTACTGGTAAGCTACACAGTCACCTAATGTATGAGGCACAGAGACCACGAAGAAGAAGAACAGGTTGCTTACCTGTAACTGTGGTTCTTCGAGTGGTCATCTGTGCCCTCATACATCCCCGCCCTACCTTCCCCTCTTTTTCAGGTCCCATCTGCTTCGGCGGACCAGAACTGAGGAGAGACCGTTAGTCGGCGGGAGGAGCATGCACAGTACCGACGTGGGGGAGGGGTTCCCGCCAAAGCTAACGAACTCTAGAATCTTCCGAACGCTACCACGCAGGCGCGAAAGCTCCTAATGTATGAGGGCACAGATGACCACTCGAAGAACCACAGTTATAGGTAAGCAACCTGTTCATCTCAATCCCTCTGTTAAAATAATTTTCTGTACTATTTATATAAAGAAGAAAGGTCAGTGGTAAGGACTCATAGAGCACATGCTTTGCATGCAAAAGTTTCCTGCTCCATCCACAGGATCTCCAGGTAGTACTAGGAAAGATTCTTGTCTGAAACCCTGGAGAGCCACTACCAGTCAGTGTCCACAGTACTGAGCTAGGTGGATTAATGGTTTGACTAAAGTATAGGACAGTTTGTTTCCTCTTTCAAGTTGTTTCATCTTTTTGAAATTTGGTGAAATTGAGTGAAGAAATAGGGAAAAACACTTCATGTGCCTTGTGCTTCTTGTTTTTCATCTTCATCTGTAGTTTCTGAACTGGAGCTTTTGCATCTCTTTTTTCTTCTGTAAAGAGGTTGTTATATATTTGCTGTTACATATTCATATATATTCAACATATATATCTTGCATATGTTTGTGTCTGTGTGTGCAGAGAAAGAGAAAGCTTAAATATGGCATGTGTATATGTGTGTGTATATATTTTGATACGGTGGGTCTGCTGTATTCATGAGGGATTGGTTCCAGGCCCCTTTGCAAATACAAAAAACTGTGTGTTTTCAAGTTCCTGTGAAAAATGGTGCAGAGCAGCAGCAATCACCACTGCTATGTCCCTACTGAAGCCCCTGGAGGAAGCTCCTCACCATCCTGTTGCAGGTTGGCAAGGAGTTTTCTTCTTTAGCTGCTGACTACCCTGGGATCATTGAAGGTGGTGTTCCCAGTCCTGGTCACAAATGAGCAATCACGGTCAGGACCAGTGCTGTTGCCAGCAGTCACAGTGTGGCAAGATGCTCTCTCCAGGAGGAATGGTTGGGGGTTGATTGAGGGCTTCATTCCCAATCCTGGTTGCCTGCTTGCAAATGAGCAGCTATGATCAGGATGGGCCCCACTGCCATGTCTCTGCCTAAGCTTCTCCCCAGCATTGTGATTGTTGAGGGAAGAAAGTGGCAAGTTCTCTTCCTGATGCCCTGCCTTTGGGGAGCATGCAATATGCCTGCTTTGCCAAGCACCCAGGCCTTGCAGATTCCTCCTCTGCTGCCCTGGGACCATATCTTCATTGGATGTCAGATAATTTAATTTTAAAAATATTTTTTCACCTTTCACTTCATGTGGGATTAAATTTTTCAAATCCTGAGCTCAGGCCACTGTAGATGTTTATGTGCAGTAAATATAAGTTGATCCTTTCTTATCCAAAATGCTTGGGACCAGAAATGTTCCATATTTTGTACTTTTTTGGATTCTGAAATACTTTTGCATATATATATATAATGAAGTATTTTGAAGATGAGACCCAAGACTAAACACTGATTTCTCGTCCCTCTGACCCTCCACTAGGATTCTCGGTTTGTCCAAGTAAAAACAAAGAATAGAACCAGAGGAGAGGGCAGGCAATAAATCATCCTTCTAAGTGTCACTTTTCTTTTCTCAGTCCACCATCTCTCTCCAGCCTAGCATCTTGTTCATTTGTTTATTACTAGTGTTGTGTATGAGATGCTAGACTGGAGAGAGACTGGAGATCTGTGAAATGGCAGAAACCCCATGCTTCCTGCCATTTCACAGATCCTTGCATCTCTCTCTCCAGCCGTGCGTCTCTTGTATTTCTTTCCTGCCTTTCTCTCCTCTCTGGGTATCCTGCCAGCCATCCACATCCACCTTTAGCAGGAGCCCCATAGCCACAGCCTTGAAGGTGGAAGCAGGCAGCTGGAGCCAAAAAAGTTTCAGTTTTGGATTTCTGGATAAGGCACTCTCATCTTGTGTGTGTCTGTGTCTGTGTGTTTGTGTGTTTACCTCATTTCTACCCTGTCTATTCATCTAAAAGATGTATAAAACTGCTTACAATAATAAAATGAGTATAAGAGGGATGTAAAGGTTCCACGAGAGATGTACTGACACATACAGTAAAATGAAAAACATGTTTCTTTGAACGTCTGAAACCACTCTTAAAAAACAAGATAAAAAAAAGGCTTACACTAGGAGATTGTACTATTGAGCAACTGGGTTCTGATCTTAGGCTCTGTATTTGTAGTTTTCTGCTGCATGCCAGAACCTTTAAAACCCAGTTTGCTAAGAGCTGATGGTGTCTTGGGAAAGTACATGTAAGATTGGCCTTATTACATCTTGCAGTATGGGCCTATTACTGTAGGTGGTGTAGCTCAGGTTTATTATGGATCAGCTGAAAAGTTAGTAAAGTACCCAGTCCTATCAATTTTTGATTCAGCCCTTGCCTATGTCCATGAGACATAACCAGAGCTTGGAAAAGTTGTATTTTTGAAAAACAGCTCCCAGAATCCTGCTGCCATGGTTTTTTGAACTCTGGGTGTAACTATAACATGGTCTTATTTGCTGCTCATGCAGGTTTATTTATACCACACCCTCCCGCACCACCGCTCTGCCATCTAATGCTGAGTGGGTTTGTGCTTCATGTGGAAGGTCTGGAAGAGACTCATTTTTCATGTTCTAATTGGGAAATGGCTATAATTACAGCTTAAGAGAGGATATTGGAAAAGAAAAGAATGAATGAGACTGTCGGAGGCCTTCAGTGGCAGATATATGTTTTTCATTTGGAGTGCAGTAAATTCTATCCTATTTTCATATTTATTCAGTCTAGTTCTGAATTTTTCTTTCTGTAAAGCAAGCCGGATGTGATCATGTGCTCGGTTCCAAAGCCAGAAGAGATAAATGCGGTGTGTGTGGTGGCGACAATTCATCGTGCAAAACTGTTGCAGGGACATTCAATACAGTGCACTATGGTAAGGATCTCTCACAGAATTTCTTTTTTCTAGAGAAAAGCAGTGGGAATAAAAGAAAACATTTTAACCACACATAATGTGCTAAAAAATGAACACTGTAATTAATAAAATTAACTTTAGCTATTGTATATTTGAGTTTCATGGCACCAGACGATAATATTAAACAGGTAACTTAGGCCTTTTCCGCACAAGGGCAATAGATCATGCTGGCATCATGTTCTTGCTGTTACGTCTGCACGTTAAACCGGTTAGTATCAATGTTTCCTCTGTGGATTCACTCGGTTTGAGCTCTTAGCGGGATTATTATAGACGTAAAACCGATGTATTGTAAAACCGGAAAAACTCCAATGTAAAGCACAAAAAACGGTTTGGCTGCATTTCTGACAACATGTGGAAGGTGGTTCTCTGTGGGCGTTGCCACCTTTCCCTGGCGTCATTTCTGTCTGCTCCTGTCCCCACCCCTCAAACACAGGGCGGGTGCTAGAATACAATGAAATACGTTGGGATCCTCAGGATAGTTGCTTTTCAATTTCTGGCTGTCTAGACCAGAGCTTTCCAACTTTTCATGTTGGTCACACACTTTTTAGACATGCATCATTTCTCGACGCAGTAATTTTACTAGCAATTTTGCTATCAAACCGGAGGTGGGGCCTTGTGCTCTATAAGAACGAACTAAAGTACCTCCACTGATACATAGCAACGGGTTGTTTTTTTCTTTTAAAAAATTGACCAATCAGAGGTAGCATTGTGGAGCAAGGGAGGGAGTGGGATGGGAGTTTCACAAGAATTGACGGAGCGGAAGCAGCAAACGATTTTCACGGCCTTACTTCAACAGAAACAGGAGGGCTTGCAGATAACAATCCAGTAAAATCGGAGTAAGTCGGGTTAAAAAACACCATTCACAACACACTCCTCCACTATGGTGCGGAAATGGCCTTACTCATTATAACTGTATTATTATTCTGCCCCCCACCAAAAAAAAATCTAGATTATACAAGGGCACGATAAGCCTGACTTTACAGTTTATTTTTCCAGGTTACAACACTGTGATACGCATACCAGCTGGTGCTACAAATATTGATGTACGGCAGCATAGTTACTCAGGGAAACCAGAAGATGATAACTATCTTGGTAAGATGTGATCCTCTTTCGAAACTGCTAATCTGTATTGGTTTTTCTGATGCACAGGTATTTCCAGTGTACTTCCGTAAAACTGTTAGTGAGCAAAGGATCTGACGATCACCTACTCAAAGGTTAACTCTGTACCATGTGACTCTGTACTGAATCAGAATGCTTCCATACCAAAAATGGTATTAACATATTAACCCATCATATTTTGGGTTAAGAGTTTTTATTCTGCCTTGAGTCCCATTTGGAAGAAAAATGAGACATAAATCAAATAAATAAATATTAAATTATATTAACTATATGATTGATATCCATGTCAGACAGTTCTGAATTTTAAGATGGAGGAGAGTGAGTTAGGTTTAAGTACTTGAGAATGGAGGTTTTTCTCTTTCATGTTTCAGTTAGCCTCATTGTTCTTAGGGGGATTTTTTAAAAACTGCAGCTGAGGAGAGAAGGGCTAAACCTACCATCCCTGAGGAATGTGGTCTCAGTGAAAATCCTGCCTCCTCTTCCCCTTCCAGTGTTTGACTAGGATTATGTTTCTAAAATCCTCATATATGCCAGCTATCTACAAAATTAACATAACATGCACATTGACCCTTATTCAAGATCTAGGATAGAAAACTGAAAGATGAAAGTGCACTGAAATAGATATTTAATAAAATTCAGAAAACAAGAAAATTCAGCAAGATACCTTACACCAAGAGAAGGAGACAACTTGTCAGCCACCAAATATGGCCTGCGACTTGTTTCACCCTAGCCAACATAATCTAGGTGATGGATGACCAGAGAAGCAGGCCAGGCAACTTGTGGAGGGCCTAGAAGTCGAAAGACCTGGAGGGAAAAACAGAAAAATTAAGGGAGAGGGGACAATTTTTCTGAAAATTTCCTCCTTGTTTTTATCCCCAAGCATTCACATCTCAAAGAGATTTGAATGGTAAAGTGCATCTGCCTCAGTGGCTTTCCTTGTGTCTTGTTTATGGCTAGCTACTGACAACCTGCAGTATTTCCATTTGTAGTGGCCTGCATGCTTGACAAGGTATCCAGTCTGTCCTGCAGGTTTGGAATGAATCATCCTTTTGCCTGGCTATTCCAGTCCCCACCAAAGAGAAGAGACCAGGAATGTAAGCAAGGGCAAAATGAGGGCATTGACCCATCTCCATAAGAATTCATTTCCCCATAAGAATTTTGCTACCCCAAATGAAATTTCTCTTCAGTTTCTAAATTTCTAGTATTGTAGCAACTTAAAACTTGACTTAAACATTTAGAAATATGAACGTTTAATTGTAGGAATCCAAAGAACAGGAGCAGACAAAGTTACCAAAGGAATATGAACAGGACAAATATAAGAGTGCCCTTGTTTTGCCTCAATCCCCAACCCCTGCAGCTTTCCCCTTGGAAAAGAGTCAGACTCACAATACATCTCAGTGATATCATTAAAAATGCCACCAGTACATGAGGAATGACAGTGACT
This sequence comes from Iguana delicatissima, assembly GCA_948472985.1. Lineage (NCBI taxonomy): Eukaryota > Metazoa > Chordata > Lepidosauria > Squamata > Iguanidae > Iguana > Iguana delicatissima. Next base: position 404,174 of record CAOKZL010001041.1, on the reverse strand, counting down.
GGATTCTGTGTGCTTGAAAAGTTCCCCTTGCATGCACCCTTTCAGAGTAACAAATCCTTATCTTTTGCAGTCCTGTTTAAAAATCACTTTCAATTCTATGCAGAGCAGTCCTTTAGGGCAATATAGTAGCTGTGATGGGTGAAATGGTGGGGAAACTAACTTAGGAAATTAACTACATAATCGCATTACGGTGAAGTGGTTCAGCAGACTGCTGTTTTCAGGAAACCGCCCCTTCTAAGAATGCTTTTAGAATCTAAGCCTTTGGCATATTTTGTGCATAGCTCAGATTTTGCAAAATATGATTCTAGCCGCTTTATGCATCTCCATTTGTAATGTTAGCTTAATGAGAATAACTATACTGTATTTTTACAGTTTATTTATACCTAAATAGAAATAAGTATGAGTGGGGAAGGAGATAGATTTCCATAATATGAGTATAGAGAAAGTTGAGGGAGGAAGGAGTAAACTAATACAGTGATGTGCATGGAGGAGAGTGAGACAAAGAGGGTGAAAAGAATAGTTGAAAATAAGTGATTGAAATTGGTTGAAGAACAGTTTTATTGAGTGTTAAGAAAATACGATGAGAATCTTTGCAATGTGGGACACATTCTGCACAAAATGCTTCTTTTTTTGCATAAGAGACAGCACTTTTTGCACAGGAAATCATATTTTGTGCACGGAAATATCATTTTCTCTGCAGAAAATTCTGTTTCTTTTACCAAAAAAAAAATGCTCTTTTCCATTTTAAAAAAAGTTTTGCACAGAATAAGTCTTGAACTGCAAATAGCCCTCAAAAAATCGACAGTGGGAAGGAGATTGCTAAAATTAATTTCATTCTCAAATGAAGCAATGAATAATAACATCCCTAGTTTACAACCACAATAGAAATTTGTGTTTCTGTTGCTTTCCTGTATGTGTATGGAATAATTATAATACTTGGATAAAAAATATTTAGAGATAGAGGCTTGGGATGACAGTGTATCTATTTTGTTTTATTTTAATAATTTATTTTAAAAGGAAACTCTTTCCTTCTGTTCAGATCCATGGTGAGGGTACCTACTTTTCAAACCTCTGGGCCCTGACATTCTGAAAGGACCTGGGCTGCTTGAGGGCCATGATCTTCTTCTAAACAAATAGATCACCCTTTTGACCACTCCACTTCCATTCCATTCGAAGACACACTTTATTTCCTTCTTTTCCATTCTTCTTTTTTTCCAAACCCTTCTCTTGTTCCTCACACACGTCCAGCTCTTCTGCTCTAGAATTTTTTCTGTCTCCCCTCCCCTCTTGCAGTCTTTCCAAAAAAAATCACATAGATTAGCCTGCCTAATAACAGAGCTGTGTGAAATTACAAACTGTAATATTTGTTTTTGTTGAGCACTATTCCTTTCTATATTACTATACATGACAGATGGAGAGGCACCCACCCTCATGAATTCTAATAACCTAATTCACTAACAGTGATTTTTAACTATTTTTAATTAGAGGAATCTAGAAAGTTAGAGGAAATCGCTAGAAAAACCTAGCTAATTAATAATTTAAGGAGTTAAGCAATGAATTAATTCCAAGTTCACATGGTTACCTGATATACCTTTGAGAAGCTTCTTAAATCCCACCCTATTTCCACTAGTTGAAGTGTTCCATTCTTTTAGAAAAAAATTTGCATTATAAGCTACCACCTCCCTCTCTCCAAGGAAGAAGCATATAGTCCTATACAGTATTAAAATGAAAGTCTGTCTTTTACAGCAGCAGTATGCAGAAACCTGCTATAAATGCAAGATTTCAATATCTGCCCTTTGCATAATGGGTCTTTGATACCCATTTGGACAAACAATGGCAGTAGGTCCACACATCCAGTCCTTGACTGCCATTTACTGATAGCAGTTAGTTGGTGTGAAGCAGTGTCCACTCACTTGCCCGTCAGATGCCATCTCTTGTACTCTTGTTGACTGACTTTACACTATAGAATAACTTATAGGAAGAATTAAACAGTGCTGGATGGTCTCTGATTAGGTGGCACTGATGTAGAATTTCATACCTTGGAGAGTTAAATCTGGAATAATGCAGAAACAGCAGACAGTATTGCACACGCTCCCAGCCACACCTAACAAAAAATGGAGAATTGCTAACCTGTCACATGCCCTTTATAGTGGGCATGGTGAGCCTCTGGCCTGCAGATGAGAGGTTGCCTGCAGGGATTCTGCATCTAGTTTACATGCTCCTTCCATAAGCCTTGTTCCTTCTCCTCTGCCAGATAAAAGCTTTTCACCTAAATCCAGTTGCTAGCCCCAACTAGACTATGCCCTTTGAATCACATTCTGGCTTAAATCCTGTGGTGCATACTGACTAGAATAGACACATTCAGCCAGATTTACACATGTGTTGACACACCATTTAACAATTGTTTCAATGGGTCTACTGTAGTTGAGACTAACCAACAGGATTCCAAACTCTGAATGTTAAGTTATCACTTAGATAAATCCTATTGATTTGTTGGGTTTATTGCAGTGGGGGTTAACAATTGGCTTTCGGTTTTTATCTCTGATCAGCAGCTGAATGGTGATAAATCCTTTCTCTTGCATAGCACTGAGTGTCTATTACAGCATTTTGGTTTAGTCACTGCTGGAAACAAAGTCAGATGATCTGCACTCAGCTCTAGCATGAGTATTTGAATTAAAATGCTCTGTAGGAAATCTAGCCCAAGCTTAAGTATCTCTTCAAGTATACTACTTTCTACTTAGAGAGACAATTCTGCAGTTTATTCCAAATTACTTGTAGTGTTGTGGTCTGTAATTCCATCCACCCCAGTTTTGCTCTGAATACGTTGCCTCTCCAAAGAGGAATTAAGTTTCTGATTTGATTAAAATACATTTCAAATAATATCTTTCCTGAGCTGCACAAGCTAAATATATTGATGCCACTTTTTGTTCTTGTTTCTGTGTACCTAGCATTGTCAAGTAACGAAGGCTTCATATTAAATGGAGACTATGTTGTCAGCATGTTTAAGAAGGAAATCAGAGTTGGAAATGCTGTGATAGAGTACAGTGGCTCAGACACACCGATTGAACGAATCAATTCTACTTACCGTATCGATCAAGAAATAGTTCTTCAGGTTAGACATCTTTATTCAGGGTGGCCTTTCGCATGTAAGTTGGGCTGTTGTTGTGGAAGGGTTAACTGCTTGGGTGCCAGCTATGTTTTTAATTGCTGCGTTTTTAATGGTTTTGCATTTTAACTGGTTTAAATGTTTTTAATTGTTGACTGGTGTTTATGTTTTTTATTAAACATTTTGTTTGTAATTCTGTATTTTAGTATTGTTAGCTGAGCACCTTTTTATCAAGACTGGGAAATAAATGTAACAATTTTAAAAAAAATCTACCCTGTGCTGTTCTTGCAATTTTGCTATTATTATTATCATTATGATTATCAACATCATCATCATCATCATCTTTTGTCTGAAGCAACCCAGGTCTTCTATTTGGTTTATGCTTTTCTGTATCTTTCCTTCTCAGGTTTTATCAGTGGGTAATTTGTATAACCCAGATGTTCGATACACATTCAACATTCCCATTGAAGATAAACCTCAGCAGTTTTATTGGAATATGTATGGCCCTTGGCAGCCCTGCAGTAAACTATGCCAAGGTATGTAGTTTTAGGGCTTTTAAAAATCATTTCCTTTATTTATTAGTGTGTCTTGGATTCCCATGGTGATGACAAATGTGTTTCTCTCATCTGTGTTTAACTTCCATTATAATTCAAGCGTTATGTTTTCCAGTAGCTGTAGTAGTAGAATGATAATATACTGTCTTTAAGTCAATTGATAATGCTGAGCCCCTTCTCAAGTTTTCAAATTGCTTCACAGGATGAAGACCAAACCACTTCAAGCAGGCTGCTTTTCTTACCCTGCTGAAGGCAAAGAGCATAAACTGGAAACAGGAACAAGAATAGGATCACTCATGCATCCTGTTCTTTCATTTTGTAATATCTAAAGCCTCTTTGTGCGATAGCTTCTCCTTGTAAGAAATTAAGCTAAATTGTCTGTGATTGAGTCCCAACATTTGCCACTTTTGAACAAAATAATTGCTAACATTTTTTTTCACTGCTGCCGTGCCCCTTGTGTGTTTCAGCAGTTCTCCCCACAGTTCATTTTGCTTTTTCTCCTATGACTACTTCTGATAACATTTGTAAATGTAAATCATACTGTCTAGTCTTTGGATGTTCACAAGATGAGAACACTGGGAGGCAGTCAGGTCTGAACTAGAATTGGTTGTCATAAATGAGGCAAAAGCCAGAACCAAGAAACTAAGTTAGGAGTCAGAGCTAAGGGATGAACAGAAACACTCTAGAACTATTTAGACATACTCCTCAGGCAAGATCCCAGCACAAACAAAAAGTCTTTCATAGTCTTTCCTGTCCATGGAGGCCCAATGGCCAGCTTCTATAAGTGGAACCTCAGAAGAGCTGGAGAACACCTCATTGGTAAAATTATTTTCTGAACTCAGTTTCCAAACAGGGCAGCTGTACATTGAGCCAGAAGTTGTGTAGCTGCTGACAAGTAGCTCTTTGATATTCCACTTTTCAGATCTGGAATTCAAGCTGAGGAGTAGACTTATGCAAGGTATGCAGTGGGTACCTGACAGATTTCCTTGATAAAAGGCTAGTTCTCTATTTACTGGACCAAGCTAGTTCCTACTGTGAAACCAGAAGTCCTAATTCTTCAGCACAAGAGGAGAGTGAGCAGAGGATTAATGGATGAGATGATGAATGAATGGATATTAATAACATTAAAACACTGAGGTGCCCCAGAAGAGGACAGCAACCAATTTGGTCCCCAAGCACTTATCCTAATCATCTACTGGTTCTTTTCTCCAGCCGTTTGGTTCTATAGTCCCTATCCTGAAGACTGAAAATTCTGTGGCCGGGATCCTATGTGCTGCAGTGCTCATATAAGGGACCATTATGAAGATGGTTCTGCTCTCTCTCTCTCTCTGCACTTACAGAAGGAGAGGGAAGAGAAAGTGGAGGTGGTGACAACAGGAGGACGAAGCTCTTCACTTCAAGTGACTATTTCTAATATGCCTGGTTTCCACAGGAGTCCATAGAGCCAAGACAATATAGAGGGGTGACATGGACAATTAGCTGTTTCCCAGCACAGATGGTTGTCCGAAACACTCCTCCCATATTGCTGCCTCATTCTCTCTTGGTCATTACTGCAGTCCGCACCAGTACTGCCTTTGTCTCCATCATTGGTATGACTATAGTGGTGAACCCAAAAGAACCCTGGCCTCAGCTAGAGTCACAGATGTGACTAGCTGATAGAAAAGTGTGCTCCTGTGATTTTCTTCCTTCTCTGACACTGTGCGCTTCCCAACTTTTTGATGAACCTCTTCCACAGTTTCTGGCTGTTCCTTTTCCTTGGAAGCAAAGTTCTTCCCTGTTCATATCCAACAGAATAGAAAACAATGTGAGCCAAATGTTTTGTGGCTTTAGATCCGTCATTAGCTGATACCTCTTTTTATAGCCAGATACATAGTGGCATTGTCATAGGAAGCAGGAGCTTAATTCTGATTTTAAGATTCATAGACAACTACTCATAGATGAGTAGTTTCCTGAGAATGAAAATTCTGTTATTTTTCAAACCAGAAACTAGATGCCACAAATTTGTAGAAGGCATCATAAATTCTGCAAATTACAGAAATCATGTTTTTTTTTTTTTTGGTTCAAGCAAACTTTCACATTTTGTACCAACAGATAGAAACTTCAGAATAAACATCGCTGTTCATTGTTTGAGTATTCTGTTCCTCTACCCTTAATGAAACAGTGAGAGAGGAAGCTGTCCCCGCAGAGAGGGACCCCACATAACAAAGCCTGATAAACCAGACTTAGAGGATGGAAAATTCTCACCTGATAGGAATGTAGGAGTTCAGATAGCTACTACTAGGACATGGATTCAGGAATAGGTCTCAAAAACAGCCAATATTTATAACAGAGGAGGGCAGTATTAAAGCTGTTGTATCACTCTATAGCAGGTATGGGCAAAGTGTGACCCAGAGGCTTCATGTGCCCCCCCAGAGCAATTTTAGTGGCACCTGTGCCTCCCAGGGGGTCAGAAAGAATTGAAAATAAAATTCACCAAACACAGTCTAGGGAGTGAGAGACATTTTTGCCACTTTTTGCTCCCTCAAGCCATTTTTGCCAGCTGGAAAGGCCTTTTTTAAAAAGAAAAACTGACTTGTTACCCAGTCACTTCTTGTAAAAAGGCCTCTCTTGGAATGGGCCTCTTAAGAGCTCTACATTTCTATGATTCTATAGGAGGATGCAGCTCTCCAAGGTCTCCTGGGAGGCTGCTGTGGCCTGTTAGCTTGTGACAGTTGCCTACCCCTACTTTACAGGCAGCCAGTATAAGGAACACAGGAGAGGTGAATATGATCCCCGAAGCAGTGAAAGGAGGAACCCAGGAAGAACATTTTCTGTTAAAATAGCATTGAGGTAGAGGAATTAAAATCGTGTTTAGGTCTCCCTCTATATCAAGAATTATCTTGAGGACGTGTAAATCAGTTTGGTGGAGGGATGTGTGTAAAGGTCAAGACTTGAAGTTTTCATAGGTATGATAAATGCATCTTGGCTATGCCTTATGTGATTATATTTACCTTTCTTGTTCAGGAGAACGAAAAAGGAAACTTGTTTGCACCCGAGAGTCTGACCAGCTCATGGTGTCTGACCAAAGATGTGATCGAATCCCCCAACCTGATCCAGTAACTGAGTTGTGTAATACAAACTGTGAATTAAGGTAGCCTCAAGTAGATGTAGCTCATATATTTTAAGCCAATCTTCTTTCCTAATGCCTGTTTTCTGATTTTTTCTGCTATTATAATGGAAAATAAAGATCTCTACACTTGCTTAATGTTGCAGCTTGGAAGAGGCAGTCACACTTTGAACAGGTTGCAGTTCATTAGAAAGCACTTACATATACCTCTACTGTTCTTTTGCATAACACATTGTGGCTTTCCAGATGTCTCTTATTTGAAGTGACAATGCAGGTATCCTACTTTATTTTCTTTCTTCCTCCCCACATCTCAAGATGTCACAGCTCCAAAACAATTATGCTCCATAAAGTAAATATCCACAGTGTTTCTCTCCCTGCCCACCCACCCCCCACATCCCCATGCCCGGATCTGCGTCCATCTGGCAACCAGAATTGCACTCAAAATCTCCCTGTTTATCAAGGACAGTTCCTCTTTTCTGGCAATTTGCCCTGGGGGAAGATTTGGAGATGCCTTTTCAAACAGTGTGCTAGTATGAGCACATGTGAACTAGCTCTCGTTTTTCTTGCCCCCCCACAAGAACTCCATCCAGATTGTAAATGTTGCTGAATGCATTTTGAATTGCAACCATTCTGTGACAAGTACAACCAGATCTATTGTGAGATTAAAATGCCATTAAATATTCTACATCCTGCTTCCAAAGCTAGTAGAGGTCAGCTTTTTACTTAGCAGATTAATTCCAAAACAGAAAATAGTTCCTCCCAAAATATTTGCCAAAGAGTAAGGGCTGTTTAGGAAGTGATGATTCTTTTGAAAGTAAGGGTGTTACATATGCTCGTATTTCATTTGTTCAGTACTGAAGGATTCAGAATTGGGTAGAAGTCTTTCTTCAGACTTATTTTTGGACTGCTCTGTAAAGGGGGGAGGGGCACAAAAAATCAAAGTGTAATTCCAGGATTAGATTCAAACAGCAATAGTTAGCAATAGCAGTTACATTTCTATACCGCTTTTCAGTGCTGAGCACTCCCTAAGCAGTTTACAGTGTATTTAGCTAATTGCCCCCAATAAGCTGGGTACTCATTTTACTGACTACAGAAGGATGGAAGGCTGATTCAACCTAGAGCTCTGCAGAATCAAACTCACAACATTTTGGCTGCAGTACCAGCATTTAACCACTGCGCCACCAACATCCAAACATAATAATTTTTTCAAAGTTGTTCCTGAAAGTGACAGTCTATAGTTTCAGGCCTGATACAGTCTCTTTCTCAACTATACCTGGAGGTGCTAGGTGTTTGAACCTGGGACCATTTGTGTGCAAAGTATATATTTGATCACTTTGCAGTCCTATTTCAGTTTCTACTCTATGATTCCATTTTATAACACTGTATGACCAGTTGTTGCAGTGTAAGCCTGAGTTTTAACTAGCCAGCTGTGCTTTCTTCTGCGATGTTCTATTCTCTTCTGCCTTCACCAGCTAGCTTACTTTCTCTTGCCCTTAAACGTGCATAGACCTGTTTTTGGTGTTTCCTCCTTGAGTTTCCCCCTCCTGAACACTTTAAATACTTCTTTAAAACCTGAGGCCTGCTGATACCATCCTTTAGTACGTGTGGTATCATTTTGGCTACATAAATGTGGAGAGAAGTGACCAGTGGGGCACCTTAGGGTTCTGTCTTGGTCCTAGTATCATTTAAAATCTTTATAAATGACTTCAATGATGGAATAGTAGGAATGCTTATCAAATTTGACAACAGATAGGGGAGTTGATAACCCAAAGGATAAGATCTCAGTTCAAAATAACCTTGGCAGATTAGAAATCTGGGCTAACAAAGCAAATTTCATCTAAGGTACTGCCTATTTGCAGGAAAAATGAAAAGCACAAATGTAGAATTGGCAACAGCTGGCTTGAAAGCGGTCTAGATGGAAAAGATCTAGTGATCTTGGTGGACCACCAGCTAAACATGATTCAACAGTATGACACAGAGGCAAAAAAAGAAAAAAAAAGGGCCAAAATAATTGTGGGCTGCATTGACAGGAACATAGTGTTCAGATCAAAGGAAATATTAGGGCCACTCAGTTCTGCTTTAGTGAGACTCCACCTGGAATACTGTGTCCCAGTTTGGGCTGTGACAATTCAAGAAGGATATTGACAAGCTGGAATGTATTTAGAGAAGGGTGACTGAGATGATCCAAAGTCTGGAAACCAAGCCTTATGAGGAATGATTGAGGAAGCCGAGTATGACTAGCTTGGAGAAGACTGAGAGGTGACATGATAGCTGTCTTTAAATATGTGAAGGATGTCTTTAAATAACTGAAAGGATGTTATGTAGAAGATGGAGTGAGCTTTTTTTCTGCTGTTCTAGCAACCAGAACATGAACCAATAGATTCAAATTGCAAGAAAAAAGATTCTGTTTGAACTAAGAAGAATTTCTTTAGTGTAAGAACTATTTAGTGATGGAATGGACAGCCTCAGTGGGTGAAATGGCAGGGGTTTGGTGAAATGGCAGGCCCTTGTGGACCCTTCCAGCTCTTAAGATTCTGATTCTGTAAGAATCTATGCTGAAAGAATGAGTTTGCTATTAGTATTGACAGCAGTCCAATAACTGGCAACAGGCACTTTCTCCTTTGCCCTCTCTTTTGGTCCCACCAGTGCTTTTTTTGAGGTGAGGGTCTCAAGAGACACTGGAAAGAGGGCCTTGTGGAATCATATGTTGGATCTGAAATTTCAGCCCTCTCTAAATGTTCCTGACTTAGAAGAGAATGTCAGAGTGAAGAAATGTGAACTGCTCAAGCCAGTCTAGCATGCTATTGACTGTTCTAAGGATAGAACACTACAGTTTCTGGGAGGTGAATGGTGACCACAGAAAAACCAGCAACTTCCATTCTACTTCTTTCCCCCCAACTCCCCTCATAACATAGTGAATAAGTGATGCTATTTGACTTCCAACTTTCCTTACTCCTATCCTGCTTCTTTTGTTGTTTTTATGTGCCTCCAGGTTAACTTTGTCTTATAGCAATACTGTCCTAGAGATTTCTTGGCAAATTTTATTCAGAGAAACTTTGTCATGACCTTCTGCTGAGAAAGTGTGACTTTCCCAAGGTCACTCAGTAGGTTCCCATCACTGAGCAGGGATTTGAATCCTGGTGTCCCAGAATCCAGCACTCAGATCAGTACACCACACTGGCTCTTCCTTTTTCTATACCTTCATGCATCCCTACAGAACAGGAATTGTACGCCTTGTCCTGCCTGCTGTAGTAAATACTTAATTCCATGCGTCAAGAAGGGCTCTGCTTTCTCCACATACTGTCTTATCAGCTAAGCCCTAACTTGGTGTATGGTGGAGAGAGGTCTCCCAACAGTAACAGTTCAGTTCACTTTGTTCCTGGTTTGTGGAAAGTTTTATGGTTTGAAGGGCGTATTGCCATGAGAACCAGTTCCAATCTTCTTAATGTTCTTCATTTGCAGATAGGCAACATGCTAATGTAATCTGGATGAGTTGCAGCTGGCAACAAGAAGGTCCTTAATGGTTTGTTCCTATTGTTTTAGAATGTTTAGAATAATCTCTCCCCCCAACCGTAAATTGGAACTGAGATTAAGAGAACTTCCAAACATTGTGACTGTCACACGTTCAGGCTGCTGCTGAGTTTAAGTGATTGTCCTGTCTTGTAGCACGTTGTTCATGTGTTCAGTAGCAATGACTCTCAGTTTGGCACTCCGTTGTTTTTGGACTTAAACTGGTTTGGGCTTCTAGGAGTTGAAGTTCAGACCACTCGGAGGACCACATTTTGAGAACATGTTGTATGACCAGGACATTTTCATCAGGTGCATCTTTCTCCATAATGAGTATATATCAATACTGAGAGGACTTGCACTTACTGAGTTTATTCATTTTATATATTTGTAGAAGCATATAGCCAGCCATAATCTGAAGGATAAAACTAAATAAAACTGTTCCATAGTTGAGAAACCTTAGTCATCTTCCAATGTATCAAGTAAGCCATTCTCAAGGCTCAAAACTTTCCATTGAATGTATTCAAAGTCTAAGGTCTACAGAGGTAGGTGGGGCACAGTTAAGTGGTAAGAAGCAGGTTTTACTGTGAAGGGTTTTCCAAGTTCTTCTCCGTGGTCTCTGTGCCTCACACAATGGGGAATCTTCGTGCATGCGCAGTAGCTTTTTGGAAAGTTCCAGACCTGAGCAGCTTGGTAGGAACCCCTCCCCCATCCGGTACTGAGCATGCTCAGTCCCGCCAAGCTAATGGTCTCTCCTCAGTTTCTTTTAATCCGCCGACCTGTTAGCAGCTCGGAAGTCTTTCTCACTGAGCAGTTCTTTGAATTCTTGGTCTTTTCTTCGTCTTTTCGTTTGTTTTTCTCGTCTTTTACAACAAAAACTGTAAGAACTTTTCGCCCTTCTTATGTCTTTGTTTAAGTTGTGTATGTCTTGTGGCCGCAAGGTCTCCGTTTCGGACGCCCACCCCGAGTGCTAGTTTTACCTTGGGGAGGGTCATAACATTCGAGCCTGCTCTCTTTGCAAGGACTTCACCTCTCAGACTCTTAAGAATAGAGCTTCTCAGTTGAAATCCTACTGTTGGAAGCAAGCCCTTCGCATTAAAAAGCAAGCATCTTCGAATACCGCTCTTTCCTCTTTGTTGGTATCGATGCCCTCCACAATGTCCTCTACTTCAGCTTTTCCAAAAAGCTACTGCACATTCGCGAAGATTCCCCATTGTGTGAGGGCACAGATGACCACTCGAAGAACCACAGTTACAGGTAAGCAACCTGTTCTTCACTTCCTGGCATCTCAAATTAGCAAGAATAGATTTAGGCAGTGGAGAATTCCTTTGCCTGAGACTCTGGAAAGCTGCTGCTTGTTGGTACCAGGACAGATGGACTAACACACTGGCCTGCTATAAGGATGTTTCCTGTATTGGAAATGCTCTTTTTTAAAACTATAATTCCTAGAATCCCTAGTGAACATATCCTGCTGATTGAGGGCAAGGCATTTTTAAATGGTAGAGTGTCCAAATGAACACTCTATTCTCACTTTTGGACCCCAGTGGAGACAAATGGATGCGTACAATTTAGTCAGTGAACCAAGAATGCACATTCAGATGAGCAGCTACGCTTCTGAAAACTAGCATTTAATCCACATAAATGTATTTGCCTCTGTCTTTGACTTTCCTCCCTGTTTTATTCAATGACTTTCTCCTCAGTCTGAATGTCATGATTAGATATAGCAGAGAAGCTTCCACTTGTAAAGCATTTGAATGAGAAGATGGATACCCAGTACAATTTTTTTAAGTTGCCTTATCTCAGGGGTTCTGGAAGTTATAGAATCATAGAAATGTAGAGTTGGAAGAGACACACAGACCATCCAGTCCAACCCCCTGCTATGCAGGAACACCCTCAAAGCAGTCCCGACAGCTGACCATCTAGCCTTTGCTTAAAAACCTCCAAGGAAAGAGACTCCACTACACTCCGAGGCAGCAGATTCCACTGCCGGACAGCCCTGACTGTCAGGAAGTTCTTCCTGAGGTTCAGGTGGAATCTCCTTTCCTGCAGCTTGAATCCATTGCTCCTTGTCCTGGTCTCTGGAGCAGCAGAAAACAAGCCCTCTCCTTCCTCTACATGGCATCCCTTCAAATATTTAAACATGGCTATCATGTCCCCTCTTAACCTTCTCTTCTGCAGACTAAACATCCCCAGTTCTCTAAGTCTATCCTCATAGAGCATGTCTTCCAGGCCTCTCACCATTTTGGTCGCCCTCCTCTGGACTTGCTCCCGCTTGACCATGTCCTTCTTGAATTGGGGTGCCCAGAACTGGACACAGTATTCAAGATGAGGTTTAACCAAAGCAGAGTAGAGTGGTACCAGTACCTCCCTCGATCTAGACTCCATACTCCTATTGATGCAGCCGAGAATTGCATTGGCTTCTTGGCTGCCGCGTCACACTGCTGACTCATGTTCAGCTTGTGGTCTATTAAGACTCCTAGATCCCTTTCACATCCAGCCACGTGTCCCCCATCCTATATTTCTGTATTCCATTTTTTCTACCTAAGTGTAGGACCTTACACTTCTCTCTGTTGAATTTCATTTTGTTAGCCTTGGCCCAGCTCTCCAATCTATCCAGGTCATTTTGAATTTTGATCCTGTCCTCTAGCGTATTAGCAACCCCTCCCAATTTGGTGTCATCTGCAAATTTGATGAGCATGCCCTCTATTCCTTCATCCAAGTCGTTGATAAAAATATTGAACAGCACTGGGCCCAGGACAGAACCCTGTGGCACCCCGCTAGACACTTCTCTCCAGGATGAGAAGCAACCATTCGTGATCATTCTTTGGGTTCGGTCGGTCAACCAATTACAAATCCAACTAACAGTAGCCCTGTCCAGCCCGCATTTTACTAGTTTCTTTGCAAGAATGTCATGGGGTACTTTGTCAAAGGCCTTACTGAAATCGAGATGTGCTACATCCACAGCATTCCCTTCATCTATCAAGCTAGTAACTCTATCATAAAAAGAGATAAGATTAGTCTGGCATGACTTATTTTTGAGAAATCCATGTTGACTTCTCATGATTACCACCTTGCTTTCTGAGTGATTAGCAACTGACTGCTTAATGATCTGCTCCAGGATCTTTCCGGGTACTGATGTCAGGCTGACTGGGCAATAATTATTTGCGTCCTCTTTTTTTCCCTTCTTGAAGATGGGGACAACATTTGCTCTCTTCCAGTCTGCTGGAACTTCTCCTGTCCTCCAAGATTTCTCAAAGATTATAGCAAGCAGTTCCGAAATGACCTCTGCCAGCTCTTTTAATGTCCTAGGATGCAATTCATCTGGCCCTGGAGACTTGAATTCATCCAGTGTGGCCAGGTATTCCTGTACCACCTCTCTACCTATTATGAGCCTCATTTCCCCTGCTTCCTCACCTACTCCCCAACCGCCAGGTTGAGTGCTTGTATCCTTCTGGGGAAAAACTGAGACAAAGAAGGTGTTAAGTAGTTCTGCCTTTTCTCTTCCCCCTGTGAGTAATTCACCATCTTCTCTGCGCAGCGACCCTATCGTCTCCTTCTTTTTCCTTTTGCTGCGGACGTATTTAAAAAAGCCCTTTTTATTGTTTTTAATGTCTCTGGCCAGCCTAAGTTCGTTCTGTGCTTTAGCCTTTCTGACCTCCTCCCTGCATCTCCGGGCCACTTGCTTAAATTCTTCTTTGGTGGTTTCCCCCTTCTTCCATTTCCTATACATGTTTCTCTTAACACTTAGCTCAGCTGAGAGTTCTTTAGTCAACCATTCTGGTTTCTTCAGATGCCTTCCATTTTTCCTCCTTATTGGCACAGTTTTAGACTGTGCCTTCAATATCTCCTTTTTTAGGAACTCCCATGGCTCCTGAATTCCTTTCCCTTTCACTATTCTTGACCACGGAATTCCAGCCAGCAGCTCCCTAAGTTTACAGAAGTCCGCTTTTTTAAAATCTTAAGATGAGTGTTTGGCTACCCTTATCTTCTCCTTCCCACTGAATGCCAAATTCCACTAGGGCATGGTCACTCCCCGCTAAAGATCCAGCCACTTCTACCTCATTAACAAGGTCATCCCTGTTGGTCAGGATCAGATCTAGAATATTTGATCCCCTTGTGGCCTCTTCCACCTTCTGGACCATGAAGTTGTCTGCAAGACAAGCAAGAAACTTGGTGGACCTTGCTGTCTTGGCAGAGTTTGACTGCCAGCATATATCCGGGTAATTGAAATCTCCTGTTATTACTGCATCTCTCCTCCTTGAATGTTCAGTCATTTGGTTGAGGAAGGCGTCATCAAAGTCCTCAGCCTGGGTTGGAGGTCTGTAGTAAACCCCCACCAGAATATCCCTATTGTTTCTCACTCCCTTAATTCTTACCCAAATGCTCTCAACCTGGCTTACTGGGTTTAAGTCGTGGATCTCTTCACAGGTGAAAACATCCCTGACATACAAGGCTACTCCTCCTCCTTTCTTGTTTGGTCTATTTTTAAAAAATAGGCTACACCCCTCTATTCCTATATTCCAGGCATGAGGCTCATCCCACCAGGTCTCAGTGTTGCCTATCAGATTGTATTTATTTTGTTGTACTAGGAGTTCAAGTTCATCCTGCTTGTTTCCCATACTCCGTGCATTAGTGTAGAGACACTTAAGTCCCCAGCCCCTTTCTGCAAGTCCTGTACTATTGTTTCTACTCCTCCTACCATTGGCCACTTGTACTACTTGTCCTGTATCATTTGGGCCTTTTCCCCCTGCGCTCGCCAAGTCCCTGCCCTGAATAATATTGTCTCCCTCCCCAACGGAACTTAGTTTAAAGACCTCTTAATCCTCCTTGCGAGACTGTTTGCAAAAACATTCCTGCCAAGTTTTGTGAGGTGCAGCCCATCCCTCGCCAGAAGCCCACGTTCATGGAAATTCAGGCCATGTTCCAAAAACCCAAACCGTTGCCGGTGGCACCACGTGCGGAGCCAGTTGTTGACCTCTGCTGTTGTCCTTTCCCTACGTGCGCCATATCCTTGAACAGGGAGGAGAGACAAAATGACCACCTGCGCACCAAGGTCCTTAAACTTCGTCCCCATAAGCTCATAGTCCTTTGCGATGTGGCAAAAGCTGCTCCTCCCAGTGTCATTGGTTCCGACATGAACCAAAATGAGGGGCTTATGGTCAGTGGGTTTGACCAGCCTGGTTAACCTCTCCGTTACGTGATTGATCCTGGCCCCAGGAAGACAGCAGACCTCTCGATTGAGCTTGTCCGGTTTGCAAGTCGCCATTTCGGTTCCTCTGAGCAAAGAGTCCCCAACAGCCAGAACTCGCCTCCTCTGAGGCTTGTCCTGGTCTCCTCGACAAGCATGTTCTGCTAGGAGTGCCTGGGCTTTCTGTTGAGGCTGGGAGCATTGACCTAGTTCTTGTTGCCGAAGTTGCATTTCTTCTTGTTGACATTCTTTTCCCTCCTCATGGCGCTCCTCATTGTTCGTAAGGCCAAGAACTTTGAAGCGATTGTGTAGGTGAAGAGTCTCTGTTGCCTTCCTGGTCCTTCTACTCCTCAGTGTGACATTCGCCCAAACCTGGCACAGTGTGCTGACTTCCTGATCTGGCAGCTCCTCTGTGCGTTCAGTCTTCCGGTAGGTCTTCTCTGCCCTATCCAAAAACTCCTCCCCTTCCCTAATCAGATGAAGATCAGAAACTTGTGCCTCCAGCTGTCTCACCTTCTCCTCCGAGAAGGCGACCAGCTTGCACTTGGTGCAGGTGTACCCGAGAACATCTTGTGGCAAGAAAAGGAACATGCCACAAGTGTTACAGGTGACTGCAGCAGCTCTCTCACCTTCCATCCTTGAAGCTATAGAGAGCAATATAGTACGTAATTCTAGAAAGAATAACTAGGCTTTCTTTCTGAAATTCAGCTGTATAAGCTACGTCTGCTCTACTGAATGCCGAGGGTTAAATTGGAGGACTGAAGTAGAGTACTTTAAGTGCGCGTGCCAAAGGCGCGCGCCGTTGGAAACCCCTAATGAAGCTCCTCCCCCTAGCTGGCTCCTCCCCCTCGTCAGACCATGTGCTCAAGGAGAGCACATGGCCAGCACAAAGAGACTAATCAAACACAAGCAAGACTAAACAAACACAAGCCACAAACAGACAAGCAAGCACAGCCCCTCAAGCCTGTAAACACACCTGGCCTAGGATGTCTTCACAGACCCAGCTCTCCCTCTGCTCCCTCTGCTCTCTCCTCTGGGATCAAAGCCAAAACTTTTCCGGCTTCTGCCTGTGTGATAAGACTTTTTTTTTCTATTAAGATAGGTGTGCCTAAGATCAAATGTTAGTCTTGTTGCTGTTTGCCTTGTTTGTTTCAGCTTCACCTGTAACAGTCTTGCTAGCTTTCTCTTGCAGTGAATGATATCAGTAAGAAATACTTTTGGTCATACTTAGGTGGCATATTGCCAGAAAGAGTGAATGTACAGCACAGTGTGGATTGGGTTACCAAACCTTGGAGATTTCCTGCACAAAATACAGCAAGTTGGAAGGGAAAATTGAAAAATACGATGACCGATACTGCAGCGGCATTCCCAAACCAAGCTCGAGGGAAAAATGTTCTGTAGAATGTAGCACTGGAGGATGGCGCTATTCATCCTGGACAGAAGTAAGTAAATGATTTGTAGAAAAAAAAATGCAGCAGCTCCTGAAGAGCAGTAAAGGAAATTTTTATGAAAGGAGATCAGTATGGGCAAAGCCACATGTGCTGTAAGCTGCTAAAATTCTGCATCAAGAGGAGGTCTATTCTATAAACAGAATAAATTATGCATTCATTGCACAGTATTGCCTATTTCAAAATATTATGCAATATGTTTAATATTGAATGATTTAGGGGTATATTTTATGACTGCTTTGCATAATTTATTTTTAAATTTAATTTATATTTAAACATAATATTTGATGTTTATATTTAATATTTATATTTAAACATAATATTTATGTTTTTACTAGGCATAGAGATGTGCAGGAAGCTATATAGGACAATGAGTTGTCATTAGAATTCTTGTTCTGTCATCTTTCTGGCTGCCCAGATTTTTTTTTTAACTAGGCGCTTTAATTCTGCTCAATGAAAAAGGCTAGAAAATTGCTCTCATTAAACAAAAACCAAAAATTGAGGTTCTCAGAAAGCCAGATTTGCAACCCATGCTACACTAGGGTGTTTTGTAGATTCATGGCATACACAGAAAATCATAGAGTTGGAATGGGTCTTCTAGACCACTTAGTTCAGTTTTCTGCTTAATGTAAGAAATCCAGAGCTAGAGAATCCCAAAAGATCAGTCCTTAGTCTGATGTGGTGCCATGGGATTCAGATACTTCCAGGGATCCCTTGGAACTTAAGGTCAGTAGGAGGAGACAAGGCATCTTGACCGATAAATTAATCTGTACCAACATTCTTCTGTATAATGAGTGCATGTTCATTTTCTTTGAAAAGACTGTAAAGGCTCAAGAAGCTTGGCTCATCTTTCTATATGAACTGTATATGCATCCTAAATCAATCCAATAATTTTCTATACTATGCGTAGTAGTCAACGTATAAGATATGTAGGAAAGGTATTGCCTTGTAAATGAAAACTTAATGCAACTATAGTTTAATTACATTGATCTCAGCATCATTTGCATACTTGTGAAATATGTTGTTTGTTTTTGTTAATTGCTATCTAGTCAGCTTTGATTCGTAATGACCCTGTGAATGAGGTACTCTGGAGACACCCTGTTATGAAAAACTCTGCCAACTTCTTGCAGACCTAGAGCCATGGCTGCCTAGATTGAATCTATTCAGTTGTAAGGCAACCTTCCTCTTTTCCCACTGCTTTTCACTTTAGCAAGCATTGTCTTTTCTACTGTCATGCCATCTCATGATATGTCCAAAGTACAATAACAAGCAAGACTAAACAGTTTAGTCACTTTGGCTCCTAGGAAGAGCTCAGGATTAATTTTCTCTAGGGCACATTTACTTGTCTTTTTGGTAGTCTAGGGTATCCACAGAGCTTTCCTTCAGCACCACATCTCAGATGAGTTGATTCTCTTCCGGTCCAGCTTTAACAACCATACAGAGAAATAGGAAATACTTTGACACGGACAATCAAGTCTTTGGTGAAATAGAGATATAATAATATGTAGTTTATGGTGTAATATTGTTTAATAATATTTAGCAATAATAAACTGATGATAGATAACCAAGATACTTTTAAAAATGATTTTACATTTAAAAGAATATTCATCCATTGGTCCTGCTAATTTCATTTCTGCTTCAACATGCTGATTTTTTTTTGAAAAAAAAATCCAAACAGTCTATTTGCTAGGATGCATACAGCACACAGAAGGAAAGTAGCATTTCTCATTTTCTCTGTTGCATAGAAGGAATAAAATTTCATAGTGTCCATAACTAGGATACTTTTATAGTCAAGATTTTCTGGAGCGAGACTGCTGATTTTTGCTCTCAGCCCTCATGGACAAATCCAGGTTTGAGACTACATGATCTGCTGATCTCAGGCAAGAAGTCATGGCTGTTTATCTGCTCCATACTGCTCTGCTATGTACTGACTCTCCTTTTCTCCCTTAAAGTGCTCTAAGAGCTGTGGTGGCGGCACAAAAAGACGCCGGGCTGTCTGCATGAACACCTTCAATGACGTCCTGGAGGACAGTAAGTGCAGTCAGCAGGAGAAAGTGACTGCGCAGCGATGCAACGAACTGTCATGCCCACAATGGAAGACAGGCGATTGGTCGGAAGTAAGAGGTCTATTACATTAAAGGCATAAAGCAGTAGATTTTGATTCTGGAAAAATTGCAGTGCAGGGTACATTTGAATTGGATAACCCCATCATTAGAATAAGTTGAAAACATTTCTTTTTCTTATCTCCTTTCCTTAGGAAGTCGTTTGCTTACACCCAAGGTGTAGCTACCAGGAGGGGCAAAACAAGCCTCCTGATTACATTTTCCTTCTTTCTCGAAATTTTTCTAGTATTAAATGTTTGGAAATACACTGTAAGCATCCAAAGTAAAGGAACAGGCAAAGTTACCCAAAATAATACAAACATAGCAAAAATAAGAAATTTGGGGACTGAAGCAAAATTTTATCTGGGGGCAGAATTCCTGTTTTGGTAGGCAGCGTCGTCCTTTTGCCCCATCCCATAGTTTCACCGGGTCACACAACCCTCCTTTGTTAATAGTGTCTGGTAGATAAGCTGCAGACCTCAGATCCCTCTTTCCAGGTTGAAGAGGGGCTCTCAGAACTCCAGAGCTGCATAGCCAGTACTGCAAAGCATACTGAGTGAAAATGCATGGAGAAGATACAACCTGTACCTGTCTGGTACAGGAATAAAGTTTACAAAGATCTAAGGATTTCTTTTGTTAGTGCCACAATTTTTTAGAGCAGTACATCAGTTGCCACATGGAGCTAAATGCATATTGAATGAATAAATGAATATATTTATTTCAGTCACAGAGCAGTATATAAATGAATATTCTACCCATATAACCCATGAGCAATGCTATACGACATTCTTGTAAAGATACATGTTTCTCTCGGTTACCAAGATGATGGACACATCAGAATTGCTCTTTTGCTAACATTAGTCCTAACCTAATAGGACACAAACAGCAGATGGCAAACATAGCTTGAAAGACAGAGCCCTGCAGTAACAATGCAAATACATAATATCAGAGACACAATTGTAAATTTTTTACTGCTTGACCATAAATTGTATTGGTGGGGCGGCATTTGTCTTTGTTTGCTAATTGCTCAGCCATTACTCAGTTCTCCAGCACAGCAGACTGAATTTCCCGCTAGCTCTCACTGGATTATTCTCTCCCAACAAGGACACAAGAATGCAACAGCCAACCAAAAAGTGCTTCTCACAACAGATCACCAAGTGGAAGCTGTTTGTCCCTGAATGGCAGCTGCTCCAAGTAGTTGCCTGTCGCTAGGTTCAACTAAAACTCTCCATCTTGTGGACCTTAGTAGTTTTCAATCTTTAATAAGACCAGTAATTGAACTGACATTACAGAGACAGTGAGCTGGATTCAGACTTGCAACAGAGTCCTATGCATGTTCGGACAGTAGACCTGTTGTGTTCAGCTAGGCTTATTCCTGGGCTGAGTGTCCGTAGAAATACAGCCAAATCTCTCTTTAGTTGCAGTAAAATTAGTGGGACTGCTCAAATTCGCCATGGCCCAATGGCTTCAGTGAGATTAAAGTGTGATTATTTAGTCAGGCCCCAGCTTTACTAAATGCTTACTTTTGCTTAGAACTGGGGTATATCACAGTCTGAAAAAAGCAGTCAGTTTTATGAACTTTCACAATGGACAGTGGGAAGAAAATGAATTTTTGATCTGCTCAAAGAATTGCTTATTGTTAGACTGTGATACTCATTTTCATTATTAAAAAAAACCCCAAAAACTTCAGTTGTGGCTTGAAGTTGTACAAGGAAGAACAGGTCATCCAGTTAGCCTACTGATTGTTCTTTTTAGACTGATAGAAGATTCAGTCACTTTCACAGCAAGAGATGGAATTGACTAAAAACAAATTTTACTGAAGAATTTCTTCTTTGTAAGTCCTGCTGCTGTAATCAAAGCCTAACAACATAATAACTCTGCACTTCAACTGACCATATGGTCTTGCCTTGTGGCTCTTATCCTGAATTCCTGAGAATCCAGATTTAGTGTTTGCTTGGCCTTCTGAGGCCCACTGTGTTGTTCTCAACCTTAAACTAAACTACCTTTTCTTATTAATATTTTCAGTTGCCCTGAACATAGAACTGAGGTTTGATGTGTTCTTCTTTCAGTGCTTGGTAACCTGTGGGAAAGGGCACAAACACCGTCAAATCTGGTGCCAGTTTGGAGGAGATCGGATAAATGATAGACTTTGCAATCCTGAGACTAAGCCAGATTCCATGCAAGCTTGCCAGCAGCAGGAATGTGCAGCATGGCAAGTGGGACCATGGGGCCAGGTATTTGAACCCATTTATTCCTTTATTTTTACTGCCACAAAATATGTATGTATGTATTTAAATATTTATATCCCACTCTCTGTCTAGAGATCTCAGAGCGGCATACAATAAAACCAGTCTGCCAGATTTAAACTGTGTAAATACTAGAATGATTTCAAAAGACTGAAAGCATTTTAAACAACTTGGAACAGTTAAAAACAGGTTAAAAGCAATTAAAATAGTTTAAAATGATTTCAGACCATGCGCATGTAAAATGAATTCTGGTGCCAGAATAAGCAATGTTGACACTAATCGGGCCATAACTTTCATAATTCTGTTTCCTTAGTAGAGAAGGCTCTCTCCCTCATCATCCAACACAATGTTGCTCTGACCTACAGGACAGAGTCAGTAAGCTTCCATAGTGTATATTTCGGGGAATATTTAAATGATGATTGATTGGTTCATTGATATGTTTATATCCCACTTTTTCCCAAAATGGAGAACTCAAGACAGCTTACAAAAATTAAAAGAAATACAGAAAAGAGCATTTAGAAAGAATTAAGTGAAAGCAGACAAAAAAGGTATTGTTAACATGTGCTTAGTACATAGAATTAAAACCATTTAAAACAAATCCTTAAAAGACAAAAACTGCACAAAACTGGTCCAGAGGTGGAGAAGAGTCTTGGTGGTATGAAGAATGCTAACCAATCGGTCATGTTTACTGCTTGAAAAAATTCAGACAGATTTTTTTCAATGCTTGAATTTGAGGAAAGTACCTTTCTAATAAAAGTTCCTTTATAAAATCCTTTATAAAAGCTCCTTCAGCCCCTTTATATAGGAACCTGCTTCATACTGCATCAAACCATTGGGGCATTTAATATAATATTAACATCATATTAACATCATATTATCAACTCCGAGTAGCAGCAGTGGCTCTCGAGTGGCTCCCTACAAAGAAGTCGTGGTTGCCTCCCATCCAAATACTAACCGCTTAGATTCAAGCTATAATACAACATCCAAGCAAACCCATAGGTAACCTGTTCAAGTAACGAAGACTGCATTTTAAATGGTATGTAAAGTATTAAATTGACATAGGTCAAAGATACACTAGTATAACAGCAGAACTGCTCTTTCACAATCTCTCCCTCATTATTTTCATTGGTGCTTCACGCCAAGATCCAACTGCAAAACTTTTGCATTGTATAAGTGGTTGAGCCTTTTGAGACATCCCCAGGAAGACATCTAATACGTACTGAATGGAGCCTTATCATGAATCCCTCTGAAAGTCTTCCTTCACTTATTTTACTCTTCCTTGGCATGATAGTTTTGATCTTATAATTTATTCAAAACAAGTAAATGAATAAACCTGTTCAGACCACCACACAATTTTCTCTTCAATCAGTCATGCCTTCATGTCATGATTATGTTTTATTAAGGTTATTGCCATTGTCAGTTTGGTAAAGAACTATGACAGAGATTATATGAGATTCATAATCCACAGAATGGTAAATGATTTAAACACTTGCACATATATATTTGAAGGGAATAAATGAAGCATGTAGGATTTCAAGGGATGCAGCTGATTTTAGCTGTTTGACCTAATTTGAAATGGAAGTGGCTGAACTAGTAGAAAGAGTTGATATTTCTTTTAAACTTCTTGGAGTTTTGCATGAGAAGTTCTGTACTGTAAACTGTAGTTTTGTGAGGGAACCTATGGCTCTGTATACTCTCATTAAAACTATACTCTCCAGCATGTCATTAGCATTGAACTGACATAAGACAATCAAAACTTGTTTACTGTATCGATACATGTCCAGAGCTTTCTATTCTCTTTCCCCAGTGTACAGCAACATGTGGGCAGGGCTATCAGATGAGGGCAGTGAAGTGTGTGGTTGGTGCCTATGTATCTGTGGTAGATGATAACGAATGCAATGCTGCCACCAGACCAACAGATACACAGGTAGGTATGCCGATACAGTAAGCAGACAACAATCCTCATTCTTCTAAAAAAAAAAAAAATTAAAAGAGGGCAAACATTCATTACAAAGGGGTTGTGTATGAGGCCAAAGGGCTGTATAGACACTGGGGCATACAGACACTTAGAGTCTTAACTATATAGTACAGTACATCCTATACTCAATGGTGGTATCTCGATTGCCTGTCTCATCTTTGGACCATTCCTTGGCCCTCATTTCTGCCTCGGGCATATGGCATAGGTTGTAAACCCTCTGGAGGGATTGTCTGTGGTTTGTAGTGCATTTTGGTGCTGTAAAAAATTATTGTTACTGCAGGGGACCAGTGTGCTATAGTTGCTTGAATGTTGTGCTAGGGCTCTGGGAAACCAGAATTCAAATCGTTGCTTAACCGTGGAAACCAACTGGATAACTTTAAAAAACACATACTCTCTCAGCCTCAGAGGAAGGCAGTAGCAAATTACCTCTGAATAAATCCTGCCACACATAATGTGTTTGCCTTAGGGTAGCCATAAGTTCGAAACCACTTGAAGGCGCACAGTACAATAAAAATTATCATTAGTAGCAGTATGTGCTTATCTAAATGTTTATGCGTAACATCTGTGAGGGCTGCTATTTTGTAATGGGATGGGAAGGGAATAGAGGTGGATCAAAAGACGATGATATATTAGATGACATTCTTTAGGTAAGTACATTTTGTGGTTTGACAGATACACTTGGAGTGCCAACATTTAAGGTGAGGTGAACAAACCATTTGTAGAAAATGAACTTTTAAAAGACGATAGGAGGGCCTCCTTCCTCGTCTAGGATGACCACATATCCTCTTTTACTTCAAAGGCTATTAAGTTTGAGTCTGATTTAAGGAGAAAGAACTATAAGGAAGTAGAGCAGGGACTTTCAAGTTGCCTATCCAGAGTTAGCACCTGAACAGTGGTCTCAGCAGGCATGCAAGTCATCTTGCCTCTGTCATCCCTTGTAGTGACATGTTTCAACTATGAACAATTCTTTATGCAAATAATTGTCTTTTGTCTTCTGTTAGATGATGTGTCAGTCATTCTACCCCTTTCTTTCATATTTCTGCACTGAAATACCTATGAGTTGTTCATGCTCCTTAGCAGCTTGCTTTTTCTGATCTTTCTTACAAAACAGGACTGTGAAATAGCACCGTGCCGTCTTCACCCAAGCCCTCCAGAAACAAAGCAGACCAGCCACCGCACCCAGTGGAGATATGGATCCTGGACTCCCGTACGTTAAACTGGTCAGCTTAGGTTGCAAGGAGCCATTTTATAGTTCCCTTGATAAATAAATAATACCTGCAGTCCTCAGACTGTGGAGTTCTTGTCAAAAGGGTCAGCTTTTCCCATTGGCATTCTTGTCAATCTTCCCTAGTGCTCGGCTACATGTGGGAAAGGCACCCGGATGAGATATGTCAGCTGTCGTGACGATCAGGGCTCTGTAGCTGATGAAGCTGCCTGCTTTCACCTTCCAAAACCATCGGCAACAGAAGCATGCACAGTAACACCATGTGGACAGTGGAAAGCTGCGGAATGGACCTCAGTAAGCAGCTTCCATGTTGAAAGGGGGTGGCATAATCTAAAAACTTGCTGAAGTGTCTGTTGTTGTTTATGAGGTCACTTTTGTCACTGGACATGAAGAGGAAAACAAATGGTACACTTGGGTCAAAAGGCAAAGCATAGACTCTCTCCCAAATTTCATCAAAAGAGGCAAACTCATCAGTGCCTTCAGTGATTCTCCTTTAGTGGTGACTGCAACGTCTTCTCTCTGTTCTTCATACTTGTTGCTGTCACTATAGTTGATGGCAGCAACAAGAGCAGTATTCATCTTTCAGCAGTAAATTGGGCTAGATGTTAGTGTTTACAGACACTAAGGTTGGCAGAAAAGTGGGGCAGCTACACTCACTGATAAAGCAGGGGCATGCAGAAGCTCCCAGGTTCAGTCTCTGGTGTGTCCAAACAAAACAATCACATTCTTCCCCAACATGATATTTTCCAGATATGTAAGCCTGCAGCTCCTATAATCATCAGCTGTTGGGCACACTGAGTAGAAGTTGTGGGAGCTGTTGTCCCAGACATTTCAAGGGAACCATACAGGGGAGGGATGGGATAGCAGATGATGTGAAACACCTCTGGCTAAGTCAGCCAGTATTGGGCCAGCTCAGAGGTGGGTGAAATATGGCCATCCAAGGCTGTTTTTGTTCCTCTTGGTCCTTCTTGAATCCCTGGACTGCCCTTTTTGTGTCCAAAGGAAAGAGAGAGAATCACCTCATTGGATGCCACCAGACGTACCAGTTCAGTTTTAAATAAGTTTCAGGACCTAACAGCAACAGCAATAACAGTAATAACAATAGTAAAAACAATTTTCAGAACAAGAAGTAGGCTGCAAGTGTTTGTGGAGGAAGGATGTTGGAATATTTTTGGTCCTTTGGCCCCTGGAGTGTTCCAAATGCAGGAAAGTGGTCCACAGATCCATTAGAGTTGCCAGCGCGTGGGTTAGCTGTGTAGGTATTCTGAGCTGATACAAGGCAGATTTCTGTGTTCCTCATACTGTGAAATGTTGTCAGATATGTGCGATTTGCACCAGTGAATATGCTGATACTTAAAATGTTTTTATATAAATGAGTCTAATTTTGTAATTCTCAGAGTGCATTTCATTGCTAAGAGAAATCATTTCCAATTTTCTCCTCTATTAATGCAGTGCTCTGTAACTTGTGGACAAGGTAAAGTGACCCGGCAAGTAATCTGTGTAGATTACAGTGACCAGATTGTTGATAGGAGTGAATGTGATGCTGAGGATATTCCTGCAACAGAACAAGATTGTTCTATGCCATCATGCCAACAGATCAGCCCTGATTACAACAGGCCAATCCATCCCATCCCTTACCCTGATTATCGTCAAAAGAATAACCAAGGTGGAAACCTGAACCGAAACCAAGGTCGTGGACATGTACCTGGAGGCAACCAGTGGAGAACTGGCCCATGGGGAGCGGTACGTAACTGACAGAGATTCCATTTGGATTTGTAGTTCGAGTTGACCATACTGTTCTTTTCTGCATCCTCTTCACTCTTCAAGACTATGCCTATGAATTGAGCATGGAGCTCTCAGAAGGAAATGTTGCTAATTGTGTGTGTTTATAAGTATTTGTTGTTTCTAAGCATCGTACAGGTAGTGGAGAATTACATTAAAAGGGCAAATTATCCTCCAGAGGCTCCTGGAGGCACAGTTTGCCATGGGAGCGGGGGGTGCTTTGCGAGGTGTGCAGTTCTCCAGGGTTCAAAGGAGAGCAAAGTGACTCCCAGATGCACAGAAATTGCCCATCTCTGGACTAGCGCTAAGTGGTGAATGGAAAGAGAGAAAAGATGTGAGCTCTGGTGGTGCAGTGGTTAAATGTCGATACTGCAGCCAGAAGGTTGTGGGTTCGATCCTGCCGGGCTCCAGGTTGACTCATCCTTCTCGCAGGTCGGTAAAATGAGTACCCAGCTTGTTGGGGGAAATTAGCTAAAAAACACATTGTAAACCGCCTAGAGAGCACTTAGCTGATAAGTGGTATAGAAATACACATGCTATTGCTATGCTATTGCTCTGTGACAGTTAGGATCACTACAACCAGATAGGAAGTTACCAGGGTGATACAAATCCAGGGCTGTAGCAGTAGATGGGGGATGAAGGCATTGCCCCCTCAAGTAAGAATCTGTCCCCGAATTAGTTTTTGTGCAGTCCCCAAACTTTCAGCATTGCAGAGTGTAAGACAATGAAATCATACATATCTAAAATGCTTCTTTTGCTGTGTTCACATTCCCTTACAAACTTTGCCTGCTCCTTTTCTTTGGAGGCCTAAACTGTACTTCTAAGTATTCAACTGAAATTTTTAATTTACTGCAATGCTAGACATTTGGAGATTATAAGAATTTTTTTGTGTGTGAGGGGCACTGCCTTCATTTGCCCCCACCCCACCCCCAAGTCAAACCTCTTATTGTTGAGAAACCCACTCCAGTCACTTTGCTCATTGATGGAGGTTTGTAAGGGGCTAGCCAAGTTTGTCATATTATAGTTAGAAGAAATAAAGTGGGGGTTCTACTGATTGTACACTGTGTGCTGCTTTAATTGCAATGGGAATGTGTTCCTTGTCTGGTCATAATCAGAAACTACACTAGGACCCGGGACGCCCAGTTTGAAATCACCATGTAGCCACAAGACTCAATTGGTGATGCTGGACCACTTACTGTGTCTTTCAACCTCATCTTCCTCACTTGTTGTGAGGAGAAAATTGAAGAGGGAAGAGCTGGAGACTGGAAAAGTTACTTGTAAGACAAAAATACCTGATATCCCACAATTGTGCTGGCTCTTGGACTTAAGCTTTTCAAGCTTTGAGGGCAATGATGTGTGTTCCTTGTGTTCCTTGAGCAAAAGGCAGTATAAAAACTATGAGAAGAAAGATAAATTTATGTATTTCATTTATATAATCTGAACTCTTGTTAGGTAGGTCAGCATCAAGGTGTACTAAAGTAGAGATAGGTAACTTTGGTGGGACTGGTTACCAAAATTTCACTCCAATACCTATCACAAACTAGCAAAACACTTCTTCTTTTTGGAGGAAAAACCATTTTTTCAAGCAATATAGAGCAGAGACAAGAGCTGCAGAAAAGATCTGGGAACCCACATACGGTCCATAAGGCTACCTTTTTGTCCACACCTGTGCTGAATTATTCCAAGGATTCACAGGCAAGGTAGGGACATGTCAAAGGCTGATAAGGCACAATGGGATGTGGCCTGATGCCTGGAATAGGACCTATGGAAGTATTCTAGACAGAGCATGAAAATGTTACTTTTTGGAATACAGTTTCCAGAATTCTCATGTTGGCTGTGATGATGAAAGCTGTAGTTCAGAGCTTTTCCCAGCTCTGGTTATTGGAAAATGAACTCGGAATTAGAACATGCTGCTTGGGAAGATAATAAAAAGTGGAACTTGTAACAGAATGCTCATGTGTGAAATACTCCTGTTCAGGATGCGGGAATGGATTTCTCCCATCCTAAGAAAAATATTTAGTAATTACTATCAGTGCTGCTGTTAGCATGTACTCCACAGAGATTAATGCTGCTGATGGAAGGTTGAAGGAATTACTAGTCCCAATAGACAGATAGTACAGACATTTGGAAGAAGATGGGGGCTATAAACTAGAAGTAGAAAGGAACCTTTAGTACAGGTTGCAGTGTAACTAGCAGGCTAACCTTGAACAAGCTGCCTCAGCCTTTGCTAATTATGTTTTATAGTGTTCGAGTACATGCGCTGGAGGATTCCAGCGGCGGGTTGTAGTATGCCAGGATGAAAATGGATACACTGCCAGTAATTGTGATGTAAGAACAAAACCAGATGAGCAAAGATCATGTGAATCAGGACCCTGCCCTCAGTGGGCCTACGGCAGCTGGGGTGAGGTGAGCAAAGTGTTACTGTCTTCATTTAATTAGAAACAAACAAACCCAAGGTGTTTTGTTTCACCAACTAAATTGTTAATTATGAAACTAACTGAACATTCTAAATTACATAAAATTTTGAAAATGTAATTTCAAAAGAAAGAAAATATCAGGAGTCAATAGGTGTGTTCAGAAGACCTATGAACAAAATCTTGTAATTAACCCACGTGGTAGCTGTGAAAAATTGAAAAGATAATACTGATTTTCCAGTAGTGATGAAAGGTTATAAAACCTAACTGAGATGTAGTGATCTTGTTTGATTAAACTGTGGTCATTAAACTGGGAAAAGTATGTGTGGCTGCCCTGTCTCCCTTTCCTTCTGTCTTCCCCTAAAGCACTTTTATCATAGATTTAAATGATAGATTTTTGTTTCATCCAGCCATGATTTCATAACTGGACAACAGTAGTTTCATTCTTGTTTACAAAGAGAATATGAAACTATATTTAATATCCTGATTTGTAAACTGTGATTAAACTACAGCTTTCCAGTGCTAATGCTGCAGGATGCAAGTGGAAAGTATACCGCTTTCAGTAATGTTGTACTTCTTGTTGTGCCTCCAAGTCATTTTTGACTTATAAACTTATTTTGCAGTTTTCTAGCGCTGAGAGTATGTGATGCACCCAAGGTCACCCAGTGGGTTTCTGTGGCCAAGTAGAGAATCAAATTCTGGTCTCTAAGATCAAGACTCAAACCGCTATACCACGCTGGCTCTCTTTCAATAATTTACCAGATTTAAAATAAACCCAGCCAAATGAAAAGTATTGTGTTTAAACAATTCTTTCAGAA
Source organism: Iguana delicatissima (assembly GCA_948472985.1). Lineage (NCBI taxonomy): Eukaryota > Metazoa > Chordata > Lepidosauria > Squamata > Iguanidae > Iguana > Iguana delicatissima. The sequence goes on along the minus strand of CAOKZL010001041.1, from coordinate 374,700 downwards.
CAGAATAGGTTATACAGATTTTTAAAATTTTGAATCTGTTTTTTAGATTTCAAATATGTATGGGCGATTTGATTGGAGAGATTTGTATTTTCACCAATAATTAAAGGGATTAGACATATTATGAATGGTCAAAATTAAAATTGTCAGTATTAGGGAAAATTGCATCCATCAAGATGCAGGATCTGCCCAAACTGTTATACCTTTTTCAGATAATCCCATTAGTACCGGAACCAACTTTAATCTTTATGGGAGGAAAGCAGATCTACCCCTTCCCCGAAAAAGTCCAGTGCAGTAGAAAGGACACTGGAAGGCTAGCAATTCCATATTTAAAACTATACTTTCATGCTTTTCAGCTTAAACAAGGTGATACACCTAATCAGGAGTTCTTACTTGGTGCGGTGGTTAAATATGGAAATTTTCATTGAGCTAGGTTATAATGATGCCCTGCCCTACAACCCACCACACAAGAAAACAACTGATAAATTCAACAACCTATTTTTGATAACAACTGTAAAGGTAATGCAGTTCTGCGCTAAAAAGCTGTTAGCACATCCTTCTCCCATATTTCCCTTTATTAATCATCCAGGCTTCTCTTTTGTGGACAGAAAAACAACAATATGAGAGAAGTAGAAGTTTATGAGAATGCATACCTGTTTTAGAGAGCTTTAGAGAGTAAATTGAGTATGCTGGCTCATATTTGGCTGCAAAAGTGTTAAGTATATGGATTTGCCACCTCAGTTTTTTTAAAAGTGGGACCCTGTAGACAGATTGACAAATTTGAAGAATTGTGTGTGACAATAATTGTGATTCCAAGAGGACAGTTTCAAACATCTGTTATTAGACTGTTGATTCTTTTTATTGTCTATCACCAAGATAAAAAATTTCATGGCAACTAGAACTAGCTGTAGTATTCAGTGATGCTGAATGGAGGAAAGTTTGATATTCTGTGCTTTTAAAATAGTCTCTACAGAACACTGAGAAAACTGGATTCCAGTTAAACTTTCCCAGATTAATAAAAACATGTTTCCATATTTGTTAGAAATAATGCAGTGAATGGGATGTAATGTTCCATATGTAGCTAAAGTGCTCTGTTTGGAAAATGGAACTTAATTTTCTATCAAAAATGTGAAATCAAACAATCTTCCAAGCACTGCAGAGATGCAAAAGAATTAAGCTGAAGACATTGGTTAAACCAGACCTGGACACTAACATAAATATACCAGCTGAAATTTGCATGTGAAATAACAGTTATGATCAGTTTATTGATACATTCTTTTATAGTATTTGCTGGAACAGAATTATCTCTTCATGGTCCTTCAGCAGAGCTTCTGAAGTTCTGAAAAATTATATTCTAAGTTATTGATGCTATCAATAATTTATCTTTATACACTGAAGGAAAATTGGAAAATGGTGCTTAAAACATTGCTGTAGTAACTGATGGATCCATTTTATTTTCAATGTTTTGCTTTTTTATTTTGTTTTTTAAATTAAGAAAAATGATAGAAACACTTAAGCTGTATGTATGCAGAAAGGAAGGACAAATGTGAAATATGTGAAGACTTTTTAATGAACTGTTGTTTGTCAGTGTAAGATTGCTATCCCCGGACCAATTCTAAAACTAAAAGTAGGGGTAGACAGAACCAGATTTTAGCAACATCCTTCTTATATTCTCCATGGGGATGGCTCTCCAAGATGAAGGAACTGCCCTAGAGACTGTGCACAAAAAATTATTTTGTGCTTTCTTTTCTCTCCGCCCTTTCCCTCACAAGCCTTTCTTGGACTTATTTGGGACTCATCATTCATGTTCATTTGACATAAATAGTAAAATTCTCACCTATTATTCTGAGAGCCAATTTAGATATCAATTCTTTCCCAGACTTTACAGTTGTGGGAACCCCTCACATATCTGCAGATCCCAGAAAAAAACAGCAACAAAACTTATGATGTGCAAAGTAGAAACACTAGTGTCACCTCCAGTCAGATCTGAACACTCTGAAATTTTCATGCCCTGATCTGACAGATTTCATTTCTGTGTTACACCTTGTTATTTTTCCTGGTATCTAGCATTGTGAGTCTCTTGTTTCGAAGTAAGGTGCGATCCAAATTGGTTCCAAGACACCTCAAAGAAGAAGAGGGTAGCAGTCATAAAGTATAAATGATTCCAATCATTGCTAATGTAATCTGCACCCACTGCCTTTTTTCCCTCCAGTGTACAAAGCCATGTGGTGGAGGAACCAGAACAAGACTGGTTGTGTGCCAGCATCCCAATGGAGAGAGATTTACAGATCTGAGCTGTGAAATCCTTGACAAGCCGCCAGACCGTGAGCAGTGCAATATGCAGGACTGCTCTCAAGATGCTGCCTGGAATACTGGTCCTTGGAGCTCGGTACGAACGTAACATGCTTCTTCCTTTTTCTTTGTTATAATCATTTGACAGATAATTCATAGGAGTGGGATGAGTTGTCCTTAAAGCCAAGGTGCTAATATTTGGAGTGTGTGTGTGCGTGCATTTTGGGTGGTTGGTTCTCTCTCTCTCTCTCTCTCTCTTTTTTTTAAGAAAAAAAACTGCACTTAAAAAAAAAAACCTTGGTTTTTTTTTTTTTTAAATGATTCATTCCAAAATAAAATAGGCATTCAGGAAGGGCTTCAGCTAGGAAATCTGTTTCATTTTAAAAAGCACTTTCTGCTTAATAATGAAGTTCATATATTATATTAGCCCACTGCAAGTGCTGCACATTACAAGTCTCTACTATGAAGGAGTTCTTTGCAAGCAAATATAAGTCACTGTGGTATTTAATTTCCACATTCGTCCCTAATTTCTACATAGGACTGTCTGAGCTACTGTTTTAGCACCTCTTCTTCACTCTCAGCAGAAGTACCATAGTTAATTCCAGAGATAAGCTGCTGTCACCTGTGTAGCTGATTCTGTATATTTATTTTGTATGTATATATAACAATACTTATCCAGAGTGCCTGGAAAAACATCCATACACAAAAGAAGAACAAAAAAATAGGTGTGACACATAAATGATACAGGCTTGTGGTTCCATCAGGAGACAAGAAATTTAGTCTCCTGAAATTTAAATGGCAACAGCTTGTATATTGATTTGTCCACATCTATATGTTAATAGTAAAGACCAAAGTGAGGTGCTTTTAAGAACTGACTTTTTAATATTTCAATAATACCCACCATTACAGAAGTGGAACTGTTAACCAGCTTTGCTTGAAGAGTACTGTTGTTTGCCCTAATTTTTGTTTAAAACTGGATAGTACTTGGTAAGCTTCCTTTGCAGAGATTCCAAATAGTAATTTCCTAGTAACAAGGCCATTGGTGAATAGCTAAACAAAGAGACCTGCAGCATGTATGTTCGTTTTTACATAGGTCATTGTTGCTTTGTTGGCATGCAAAGGTCGATGAACCACTTGAAATTCAGCTCCACATTTTGCCCAAGAAATCCAGTTGCTTCAGGTACACCACAGTCACACACAGCTAACATGTGAACTGTTGATTACAAGGCTAGTAAGTACCTTATAACATACTGTAAGAGAATCTCCTTGAATAACACAGAGTTTCTCATTGCTGCTGCTGTTGCCTTGCTTTGTCTCACTGGACTGATTCACACCACTGCTTAATTTAAAGACAAAAATGCAAGCAGAGGTTGCCCCTCCTTTTCTTTGTTCCTGTTACTTCTCACCCTCTTGAACAGTGTGAGGAACAGGCAGCAACACCAAGGAGGAATGTTAAAAAATGCAGAAGGCTCCTCAAGTCAGCTGTGGCTCCCATGTTGGAATGTGATGCTCAGTAGAAGCCATATAATACCAGCCCTGACACCAACCATGGATACCACATGTGCACAACTCTTTAAACACTCATGTGTATAAATCTCTGCCCCATGCACACAGATCTAGGGATCCTGGCCTTCTTGACTCTGCCCAGGCAACAGAGTGGCTCACCTTCTACCCAGTTACATCAGCTTACAGTGATTCCATGACTGTCTGTGGCATACAGATGAACTGAGGTCATAGCAGAGTTTTTTTTCCTTGCTGTTGCAACATGATTACATGCAGGGCTCGTAGGCACAGAAACTTGAGGAACTCTAGAACAGCCTTCTGCAACTCAGATATGCCCCTGTAATCATTTGTCCTTGTCCATGCTGGTTTTGACTGGTGAGAACTGGACATGGAAACATCTGGAGGGCCACCATTGTCTCCCTCAGCTTTAGAGACACTGCTGAAGCCAGCATGTGGCTGCTTCTGGAGAAGATAGTTTTATTAAACAGAACCATAAGGTGCTTGCAATGTTTCTTTAAGACAGGGTGAGCACCTGTCAGAGTTTAGGAGGCTGTGTTGGACCCTCAGAGGACCTTGGAGAGCCCCATTCACTCCTAAGAGATTCTGCAGCCCAGTGCTTCTAAAGGACCCTTTTGCCGTGTTTTTGTCCCACTGTGGGACCATTTAAGCCTAGGAAAAGCCTTTTTTCTCTCAACAGGAAGTATTCTAGAAATCAACTTCCATGTTGCTTCCTATTGGGAAAAAAAAAAGATTTCTCCTGAGCTTAAAATGGCTCCCAGAGTAAAACTGTGGCAGAATTGCCCCCTGTACCTCTCGCTAAGAGGCATTTACAAGCATGTGGGGGGCACACTTCCACTCTACTCCCTGTTTTAAGGTGTTTTAATATGTAGTTCAAAATCATTGCCCGGGCCTAGGCCCTGGACGGGAGAAAAGGTAGGCCTGAAGATCTATCCTGCTTCTCTGTCGCAGAACTTCCCTTTGGAAGTTTGATGGCAAAGTATTCAAGAAGCTTAGATTTGATGCAGTTTGTCTCCCAAAGGAGATAGACAGATTTTGGCCAGCATCCTGTCAGTGGCTTACATGTCCCCAAACCTCCCACCATCCAGAAGCTATCAAGCCCTAGGAGGGCTCTTTGCTACTGTCACCTACTGGTGCAGAAGCAGGGGGCGGCTATTTAGACCATGAAGGCAATGGCTCCTCTGAACTCCAGGGTAAGGACAAGATAAGGTGCACTCCATTTTGAGAGTGCACCCTCATTTCTTTCCCCCATGACTAAGCGAGATTAGTTACTTCTCCATAATCTGAATAGTCTTTCTATCCCTCCTTTATCCATTGTAAGCAGCAGCAGCAGAGGCACCTCATGGGACTTACCCACTGGCTGTGGTTGTGGGAAGATGTGGAAATGCTCATGTGGAACTGTGCACTGATGTAGAATCCCAGCTGCTGTTCCCTCTTGCCACAGCTTCTGCTGTGAGGAAACACCCCATATGCCACGGGTAGAGAAAGTGTGGCCCATGAGTCTAAGCAGCCCCTGACTTCCTTTTGTGCTCCCTGAACACCTGGAAAAAAAAGCATTTTTAAGGTAGAGGAAAACCCCAAATGCCACATGGAACACTGGTTCCCTTTAAAACAGCCTCAAACCCCACGGACTATCCAATAAAACAGTTGCCAAATACCAGAAGTATAAACCGTAAGTAGATCTGTTACTTCTGGGAGTACTTTTAGTCAAAAATGTATCACTACAGCCTAGCAGAGAGGTTTGCCTCCTACTGCTGTTGCTACTCCTGTCTTAGAAGCTAACGCATGAACTAGCACTGTGATGTGTGAGATGCATTGATCCAAATTAAGAGCAAGGCATGAAATTTACCAGGAGCAATCCTGAGAGAATTTGTTCCTCTGTCTCCTGGTAGAAGACAATGTTAGCATGTGTGTGTACACAATGTGGTGTGTCTGTACATGTGCACACACACACACACACTTAACTGAATGCCTGGGACCTCACAAGTTGTTCCCATTCTGTCATGCAAGTTAAGAGTGTGAGACAATAGTGACCAGACCACTGATCCATCCATTTTAAAAAGTTTCACACAAATTAACCTCTAAATAACTTTATTGTTGTGTTATAATATAGTTTGAAAATTTATAAAGTCATAATTTGACTCTGAGGCACTTTATAGAGAGAGCATCGTTTTCTACCAAAATATGAATTTCCTAAACAGGCATGGTTTTCATACTTAAATTTCTGGTACAGATCTTCCTTCCTTCTATCTTTCTTCCCTTCCTTCACTTTCATTTTGTGGGCTGTTTTTGTGACAGTTGTAATCATCATACCTCAGCAAATGATGTAATAGCCATACGTTTGCTTACATAATACTTTGTATGGTGCTTTATCGTTACAAGGGACAGTGCTGTAAAATATTTTCATTCAAGGTGCTAACATAGCTGTTTCTATATTGAGGGCCAAGATTGGTGCTGAGAGCCAGTGCGCTCGATAGAGCTCAGCCTCTGCAGGCTGTAGGTTTCTTACCCCAAAATATGTACTGAAAGTTGCTGCTAATGTTGTATCGCATGTGCTTTGAGGATTTCCCAAAACTTAAAAGATACGGAATTGAAAGATCTTTATGGGGACATTCAGCATGGGTCTTCTGGCAATGTCCCTGCCCCTGCAAGTCTTCAGGAGGAGACCCTACCTTGGCAGATTTGCTCCCCAAAACATAACAGAACAGCACTGTAAATTTCAAATGCAGGGTGCAGCCATGCATTATTTAATGAGGAATCACTGATTACACTAGTATCTTAGATGTTTAAAATTATTTGGAGAAGCCCTTTTTAAAAAAAAAACTTTAAAAAATGATAACATAATCTGTCTGCATATTCTTCATATCAGCATATTTTTCAGTACAGCCTTAATAATTAGAAATTGGTACCAAATTTGTTGTACAAAACATAGCTAAATGCCCCCCTCTATTTACTGCAAAGCTTTTTTAAAAAAAGCCAAATGCCTTTTATCATGCTGTTAACATAGTGACTGCAGTAGCTGAGAAAACCCAGTGAACAATGTGCAAGATTGGCCTCCATGTGCCTAAGTGGAAGCTTAGTAGATTCTGAAAGGGATAAGAGTTGTAGGACTGGAGTATATTTGCCTGATATTGCATAGCAGGATCCTCCTCCCTGCAGTGCAATTTCAATCTGCCTACCCCATCTCTCTTACTGTCTGGTCAGTATTCAAGAACTGACAGTGGAAGGGCAAATGGTTGCAGAGCAGAAGAAACCTGTGGCTATGCTGCTGTCCTGCAAGAAGTCCTCCTTTTAGTACCCCCCCATACAGATAAACAGCTCCCCTCCAGATCAAAATCTTTTATCATTCTTTAAGTGGCTGCATGGAGCAGTAAACTATGTTCCTCTTCTTACATGACTGGCCTTTGGCAGTTGAGTCAAAAGTCTTGTGACCAGACTATTGAGAGTTCTTCACTAAATTCCAGCAGTTCTTTCATCTGAAAAATCCCCTCCACACCTGTGGAAGACAAAAAGCCTGCAGGGCTGAGCCACTTATTTACATATCATGATCAAAATGTATCATTGTATCAAAGATGTAAATTTCATGCCGATTTAGCTGAAGCAGCATACAGTTTTAAAAGAATGATAATACAAATAGTACTGAGACCAAAAAAAATTGCCACAAATAAACAACCTTCAACCAAGATTTCTTGCATCACCTGAAGAGTGCAACCAATAATGTTTGTCTACCTCGTTTTTGATACCATGTGCTACTACAATATGTAGTAAAGGATAGTCGTCTTTTAGTCTGATGTTGTCACACTTCAATATAGCTCTAACATTTATCACTGTCTTTCTGATGCAGATGTGTATACTTCATCTGTACCAGATGGAGTGTTGCTTCCGTGTTTTTGGACACTTTTGAAACAAGAGTATAGTATTGGCTGAAACTTTTTTTCAGCAGAATGGATTTCTTTATGTATTTATGTTAATGATGTGTATTTATTTTTCAACTAATTGTTATTTAATTTTATATAAATGTTGCATTATCTTTACAATGTTTGAATGCTGGTCTGAGGAGAAAAAAAATTAAAGTAGAACATATATCATCAATATGTTTTTGTAGAATGATTTCTTGCCTTTGGGATCATACAGTCATGATATATGTTTATTTCACCCTGAGAGAACAGGCTTCTTCAATAGAAAAGCTTCAGGGTGTGCTTCAGGTCTGCAGGTTATTTTCATAATACAGAGGTATCTTGAAGGCTCTAAAGAACTGTGATCTCATTGGTGCAAGTAGTCCCACCACAAATTCAGATCACAGTGATTCCACACCATTGTTGTGCTCATAGTTGCCATAGCCAGATTGTTACCTGGTGGTCATCTTCTAGTGATAAGCCTCTCTGTATTTAGTCAGATTGGTCCACAGATAGCCAGCCTTCAGAGCCATACTTGAAACCATACCAGCTTGGTGGAGCCTTTAAGATCTTAATTTCCTCTGGCATTGCCATGAAGAACTCAGGGTCACCTGTATGTCGTGAGAAGTCCCTTGAGTAAGATTTTGTGGAAGAATACCATAAAAAATACAAAAATATATTTGGAAAAACAGATGTGTTATTTTTTACTGTTGGTGCAGAAGACAAGTATATATCACAGAAGCTCATGACAATTAAGTCAAGATAGAGAGCTGATGTGGGGAGATTCCAAAAGAACAACAAGCTAGAATTCTTGCTGCAAGTGAGACAGGGTGGTGATCACTCCTTTTGTGATTTGGAACAGTTCAACAAACCATCCATAAGAAGATTCTGTGTTTGTGCATGGCTCTGCATGCACAGTGCCACATTCTCCCACCACCAGGCAGCTGTCAAGTCCCACTAGGGGCTCTGTTGCTGTCACTCATAGTTAGGGAGCAATTCAGACCATAGAGAAGCAGCTTGTGGGCTGGGAGTAGGGAGAAACAACAATGTGTTCTCAAATGCACCCACCTTTTCCTTCTCCCAGGAGCCCAGATCTTCATAGTCTGGATCATCTCTCCCCTCTCCTTGCAACAATGAGCAACAGCAGCAGGGATCCCTCACAGAGCTTGACAGCTGCCAGGCATAGGAGCGCAAGGAAAGAGAATAGCTGCCTGTACTCTTTCCAAAAAGGGACTTACACACACAGAAGCTGCACTTACACTGATGTAAGTCACTAACAAGATGCCAGCCATAGTTTGTTTATCATCACATCCAAAACCAGCACTTTGGCTCTCCCTCCAGAAGCCAGAGAAAACCATGAATTATTTCTGCCCTTTACCAGAGGGTAAGCAAGCTACAGTAGACAACACAATAAACAAACTCAGAAAATGGTTTATGGAGCCACATCTTTAAATAGGAGTGATTGAGCAGAACGTAGCAGTGAGAAGCTGTCTTTTTACTGCATTCAAATGTAGTCACTGTGTCACAGCTAAGAAGGTTAACTGTGGTTCCTCTAGGCCCAATTGCACATCCTGCTGCTTTTATGAACCCCTGACAAGCTTTTAACTCAGTCCTTCATAGGTGTAACATATTCACTTAACTGGTGGAAATTACATGGGAAAGTAGATTTCAGCTGGATAGTAGGAAAAGATGTTTGATAGTGGAATTATCTCCCTTTGAAGGTGACAGGTTTTCCTTTGCTAGACATATTAGAGGCTGGAAGATCATATATCAGGGATGCTGTAGCTGCATCTTGCCTTGTAGTGCGTATGCTGGGAGTGGGAAGCTGCCTGAGCCCTGAGGTCCCTTCTATCTGTGTGATTTTGTACTCTGCTGCAGATGGTTTTGATCAGTAGTCCCCAAACATTTTCTCTTGTGCATCCTTTGCATATAGTCACATGCCAGGGTTCTTTGAGTAACAGAGAAGTTACTACCTGTCCCCCATCCTGATATAGGTGTGTGTGTGTGTGTGTGTGTGCATACATGCCCGCATACCAATACATGAATATATCTCAACATAAAGATCAGTAGACTGATATGTTTTATTTGTAAACATTGTCTTTTTTGGCTTCTGCAGCATCCCTCCCGTATGATATCAGTCCGAGACACAGAGATCAATTGCTGTGTAAGGACTTGCAATGTTGGAAGTTGTCCATAATTAAAATGATGGTGTAGGGCCTTTCTGCCATATTGCTGAACACTGCTGTCTGAGTGGCTTAAAATACCCTAGAGCTTAATCTGTAAGTGGATTGGTATCTTGCTCTGCTGGGTGTCATTTCAGAAATTTGAGAGCCACAACTAAGAGGCAAGTAATTGATGTGCATTGCAAACGATCCACAAGGATCTGGAGCCCTTTCAAATATGTAATTATTGCACTATGATTCCACTTTAAGTGCCATACCAACATCCTGTGGAGTTACTGAATTTGCAGTTTAGGGAAGGGTGTCTAAAATTCTCAGCCAGACACCTCCAGTGCCTCACCAAACTGCAGTCCCCAGGATTCCACAGGATGGAGCCATGGCTGTTTAAGTAGAATTGTGCTGTAAGTGTGTAATGTGAAAGGAACCATGGTTCCATCCTATGAATTTGCAGCTTAGGGCATTTAGAATTCTCAGCCAAAGATCTCTAGTGCCTCTAAGCAAACTAAAAACCCCAGGATGTCATAGAATGGAGTCATGGCAAAAAAAGTGGAATCAAGTGATATAGCTGGGTAGTATGAAAGAGCCCTTGGGGGATAGGAACCCCCATACTGAAACTCTTGAGTAATACTCTTATTTGGGGGTGATTGCTCTTGGTACACTGATATTATAATCTAGACATCCTTATCCTTATCAAGAAGGAAATTCCTTCTAGTGCAATGTGATTCACAAAAACTTGAACACAGTCAGAAGCAATTACTTTAAGATTGCTGCCCTGAGTATATTTAACCTCTGTGTGCCAGAACAGGAGTTGACAACCAGGACTGGATGGAAGCCGCTTTCCATATCAGTCAAACACTTGAAGTCCACACTTATTTTTTGTTTTATTTTTAAACTTTTTTTTAAATTATGTTTATCTTATTGAATGTGTTGATTTATTTTGTTAAATTTAGGTGTGCCAGCAAGGATTAAGTTCATTATATTAATTTAAACAAAGTAATAGTCCCTAGATATCAAAATTAATTCACGGATTAAGTAACGCTGATGATCTTTTATTGTAACTTACTTGACTGCTTGGAACAGCACACTCAGTGGCAATCAACACAGTAACCAGTGGGGTGACTTCTGCAAGCAGAACTGTATAGTCCCTGCATCCTAGTGACCTGGAGTTTGCTAGCCAGGAAGCATTTTGATCTTTGGAGTTGGCTTGTTGAGAGCAGAGTTGCCAGTTCAGGATCATCCCAGGCCTTGAGGTTGTGGGACTGAAACCTGAGAGCAAGGGATGACCCCTGATAATGTCATTAAATGTTATACATTAAGAACTAACGATAGTAGCTCACAGTTTATCACTTGAACACATGAACAGAGATGGAGTATTTTCCTCTTTGGCGATTAAGACAGAAGTTGGTACAGAGCAGATGGCGAACCCTGCCACCACAACAGCTATGAGGGAAGGAAGAAGCTAACTTAATAAACAAGTAGATCTCCCTGAGAGCCTGTGCAAGTTGCGGCAGTAGATCAGTGAAGCCTTCCAAATTGTAGCAAGCAATTGGTCCACTAGCTGGGCTGGATATTTGCATGCAGCAATTTCCTCTTTCCTCCACCAAAATTGAAGAATTAGTACCCTTGTTTCTTGGCTGGAGATGACACATGAAAATTGGAGACTCAGTGCCAGGTCCTGAGATCTGGCAATCCTAGTTGAGAGGTGCTCAAATAATTTGATTCCCCTGATCCAGGAAAACAAAGCTTCCCCCAAAACTTCTGAGTAAGCTGGATTCTTAATGAATTATTGCCCTTTGTAATAAAATAGTAATGCCCACTGTATAATTACAACAGTAATTAGTTTAATCAGTTGCCTTTTGTGTACATGCACATTTTAGTGCCATAGCTTGTTTTGTTGCCTTGGACTTGGGAGAGAACATTTCTGCTTGGGGAGTGGTGGAGTTTGGGGGCCCTGCCTTGTATTTTATTTAGGAAACGTCTCTCACCACCACTTCTGCTGCTGCTGTGTGTCCAGTGTTTTGACAGGTGAAGGAGACTGTCAATTTCAAGAAATTTAAGTCAGTTGCTCCCCCATGGCCCCACCACTCACAATCAGTCCTCTTAGACCAGGAGGGAAAATACAAGCATACACATGTCTGCTGTGACCCCAGAGTGTGGTCCCTGAAGACCCACAAAGCTCCTAGAATCCATTTTAAAAAAAAAGAAAAGAAATCACACTAATTTTCACCTAAAAGCTAGTCAGATCCACCCCCAGAAACAAAAACACTCCCAAAGATAAGCCAACATGGCAACCAGAAGTGATGTGAGGTGCCAAAGCACAGTGGTGTGGTCTGCTTGAGGGCACAGGAAGAAAGGCCCCTGCCTCCTCTGAAGTTGCCCACTACTGTTTTAAATCTTTTGGCTGCCAGGGTTTGCCACCTAACAGGAGTTGCATATCTGTCTCAGCCACTACTTCTTAGCAGGGGAAAAAATAATATGTGATAAAGGACACTGTTTAGAATGTGCAGCTGACAGTGCCATAAAATGCCTATATTAAAGAATCTGTACTTTAGATCAATTCTATAACAAACCATGACTTTGGGCAACTAGGATGTTCTGTCTTAGTTCATGCCAGTTAAGTCATCTAAAGCAAGATCTTAAGCTAATTCTGATCAAATTAATGAGCAAGAGACTTTGGAGAAGTCACATTCTCTCAACCTTAGAGGAAAACCGTGACAAAATTCCTCCAATTAAATCTTGCCAAGAAAAGCCTATGAAACAATCACTGTATGTCAAAGCAGAATTGAAGGTACATAACACCACCAAAAAAAAAAGGAAATCTCCAATATGAAAAAGCAAATCAAACTGTGTAACCAAATAACACATCATATTGCTGGACTTTTATAATTATTTATATAATTATATATTTTTCATTTTACTTATATTATTGTATCCACTTATAGACCTGAAATCCACCTGCAACAAGGATGGGAAATCTATTCCTCACATGTTGCTGGACTGCAAATCGAGTCAGTCCCAAGTAGCATAGTGACTGGTTAGACATAATGGAAGTTGAACAACACGTGAAGAAGTACACACAGGCACTGTTGAACAGCGTAAGAGGTACATAAAACAAGAAACTACAGTGTTTCTTGTGATGAAAATTCTTTCAAGAATTTACATCTTATGTGAGCTGCCAGCATCTTGGAACAGGTTCATATGTCCCTTCCACCATATTAAAACTCACGTATCATCTTTCCAATCAGGTGCGAGTGCACCACAGAAGAAATTTGTTGTGTTAAAATGTATAGGAATATGTTGCTAGTGGAAACCCAGTGCAGTGCTACACTTGGTAGCATTTTGACTAGAAATTGACATTTCCTTCTTAGGGGTGCCACACATAGAGCAGAGCTTGGATTAATATATTACAAGTAATGTTGTGTGTAGGTCTACAGCTTCAACTTAAGGCAACACCATGAATTTCATAAGGATTTCTTAGACAAGGAATGCTCAGATGTGGTTTGGCCTGTTCCTTCCTCTGAAATATAGCCTACAGCACCTGGTATTTGCTTGTGGTTTCACATCCATGTACTAACCAGGGCTGACCCTGCTTAGCTTCCAGAATCAGATGGTTCTGGTGCCTTTGAGTACTTCTTTCTTTTCTTCTCCTTTTTAGTAACAAAAGTATGATGCTACATTACAAAAACAATGTAATGAGTCGTAATATTGTTACTTTTTTGGATAACACCACTTTCTCATTACTGGTGCTGTAATGAGTTTCATAGGGGATGATGTGATAATCCGCATTCAGCTGTGGAGACCCATTGGGTGACCTTGGGCAGGTCATACTCTCCACCTTGGAAGAAGGCCATGGCAAACCCCCTCTGAACAAATCTTGCCAATAAAACCCTATGATAGGTTCACTTTAGGTTGCTGTAAGTTGGAAATGACTTGAAGGCAGAGAGCAACAACAGCAAGTTCCATAATGAATTCCTTTCAATGTAACCTTAGCTCTGGCATAAAAATCATGCTACTGAAACAATATGATGTGTGGGGCACTGGAAAAAATGGGGAAAGAGGTGATGTACAACTGGGGCTTCTGTGTGAGAGACACAAACAGCCTTGCTGATCGCTGATCCAGTTCCAGCTTAGGATTCCATCACCCAACAAGAAGGACCAGACAGATACCACAGTAAAATAAATATATAAATATGATGGAGAACCATATTGGCTTAAGGGAACAATGCTTTCCTCCCCCAACCACAGAGGCCTTCATGGTCAGATGATGTCATGTTCATGGCTATCCTTTTACACCACTGAGTCCTCAAAGAAAGCACTGGATGCAGCTTTTCTGTGCAGTGCTTTGGGCATGATCCTAGCTTTGTTCTTCCATCATCATTCCTTCCTCTGGTAGCTATTCAACTTCTTTGTTTCTACACTACCCCTGACTCCGACCCCTGCAAATGCCTCTATCATTAATTTAGTGATATGAATCTTTGTAAATGTCATTCTCATACACAAGAAGGAATAATTTTACCATTTCCCTCCTTGCTGGAAGGAGTTGTTGAAAACTGCAGTTCTGGAAACTATTTGCAATTCAAGACTTACTCAGGGACAGGGGAGGCACAGGGAGTTTTTTGTGGTGTGGTTACAGCCAGAATAGCACTATCTGCTTGGGAAAATACATTTCTATGCAGCAAACAAGTTTCCTTGCAGGAGAAAAAAAAAACCTGCAAAAAAATGCTATTTTATGTGCAGAAAACTTGGTTTCTCTGCAGAAATTTTATTTTCTTTGCAGAAAAGTGGTGTGCTGCACAGGAAACTTGTTTTATACACACACACACACACACACACACACACACACACACAAGTCTGTTTGTTTATTTTTGTTTTTGTGCAGAACTGTGAGGATTCTCACCCATCTAGTATTCTTCTCATTAGGGTTACCCAACACATTTTTCAACCATTTTTAGAATATGCTTTCTGTCCCTATTATTGATACACCTTCTTTTCTGTTTTTCCAATTATAAAACTTAGGAAGCTGTGAGAAAACTTGTTGATTTCATTTAGAATGGTCTCATCTAAGTGGCAGAGGTTCTCTTCAGTCTCAAACATTCCCAGATTTATAACCTGAGATGATTTCCCTGGATTGCCCATGACTGAACCTGCTTCTTTTTAAAAATATTTTGCACCAATAAGTAACCCAAACACTTAAGACAAAAACCTCAAATATTCCTATCAGAAGATGTTTGTATCTGTCTTGTGTATTCAGTTCCTTTCCCATTTTTTTCTGCTTACCATACTTTGCCTTTCTCAATACCATCAACCCAAAGCATAATCCCAGGAAAAATAGTCTCTGCCGGAATGACACTTGGACCAGAATCCAGTTGGTGCATTAATATGGCATACCTCCTGCTTTGGGGAATGCTAGTGGGAAGAAGAAGGCTGTGGGCACTGCCATCAGAAAGGATATAAGAAATATGTGACTTCAAATTTATGGATTAGTTCTGCTTGCTTTTGCCACCACTGTGCAGCTTTGGGAAAAATGCAACCACTGGCAGAATGCATCAACAGGATTTCATCCATAACATTAAAATCAGTGGTGTAGCGAGTAGACTCAGAGGGTTAAAACCATGGGACTTTTTCATTAGTATGGACTATGACATCTGCTGTTCCCTCTGAGTTTAGCTGCAATCCCCGGAGTAGCTAGATGGGAAATAGATTTTCCCAGCATCAGTAGATTGTTGTGAGCTACCTTTGTTGTAATTCAAAGTAACTGGAGTGTCTTCATCTTG
This sequence comes from Iguana delicatissima, assembly GCA_948472985.1. NCBI lineage: Eukaryota > Metazoa > Chordata > Lepidosauria > Squamata > Iguanidae > Iguana > Iguana delicatissima. Next base: position 359,040 of record CAOKZL010001041.1, on the reverse strand, counting down.
AGTAGGCTAAAACTATTAACTTTACACCACTTCTGGTGGAGATGAAAATTGCTAGAAATATTTTAGATAGAGATAGAGATATGGGTACAGATATATCATCGTAGAAGTCTGCAGTTCTGTTCTCGTCTTGGGATATTGGAAAAGTACTGACATAAGTCTGACATGTACTTCCAAATTTTCCACTACCCTACTAGTTAGGATAAAGCAAAAATGGAGCAAAAGTTCAGCCCCCTTATCTGGAAAGGGATAGTCTGGTCCTTACCCCTTTTCCAAATCATCCAGGAAAGGGGCAAGAACAGAATTATATTCTAACCTTACCAACTGAACTCTTACTCCATTACTCCTTAGCAAATGGTTTTTTGCCATTATAATAGCACCATTATCTAGAAGCATTGGCTATGCATTCTTTCTGCATTGCTCTGGTCCATCTTTATTTTCATTCCTCTACAGGTTTCCTGCATAAAAATGCTCATGGAAACTGGGCAATTTTCTCTTTCCTTTTTTCCTGAGAATTCCTAAGCCTGCAGTCTAATCCTTTTTTTCCTGGTATCTGGTAATTTGCTGCATAACCATCCAGTTGCTTCTCTCTCATCCTTTGAAATACATTAGGGAACAAGTTCTCAAGCAGGCCATAAGTGCTGAATGCATGTAACTTTGGTTTAGTTGAAATTTGTGGAGTGTTCTACTCCTCCCTTCTAAAACTCTTGATAGTCTGTTTTCTAGCCAAATGGACATAGTGCATAAATCCAAAACACAGGAGGGAATCATGGAGCCCTCCAGATGCTGTTGGGCTGTAATTCCCAGCAGTCCTAGACAGCATAGCCAGAGGTGGAGAATTCCAGTTCAAGTCAGAATAACAGAGTTCCAGTCAGAAAAACATCTGGAGGGCAGCATGGTTCATATTACTGTTCTAGAATGAGTACCTTGTCGGTTCTTCTTGCATCTCTTCACAAAGATCTCCAGCATACAATGCTAGTTCAGAAAACATTGAGCGATGTGTACAGCACATTTACCCCAATAATTTGGATGTTACCAATTTGGGAGAGATGTGAAGTGCTCCTAAATAGCAGTGTTGGTTACTTAAGGCTAGGCATGGAGATGGGAGAGGAGAGAATAAGACAGCCAACATAAAAGATGGTATGATCTTGACCAAAACAGGGGTGCAAGCCAGCTTTTGCCACCTGATGCTTTCTATATGTTTCATTGACTAGAATCTCGTTAGTGACATACATATATGTAAGTGTAGTTTGCATGTGTCTCTGTCTGTTTTTGGACAATGCACAAGGAGTTATTCTGTAGCAGATTTTGCATCACCCCAAACCCTACCCTCCCTGGAGTGTCCTAGACCCAGGAGGACCACTGCTGATGCTTAACAGCTCAGAAGAGGTAGATAGTAGAAGCAACTCTAACAATGAAGATGCCACCAGTCTGGTTTCTGGGGGAAGGATGTGGCGGATGTATTCTATTCATGAGCACATTCTCCTTCCCCCACCCTTGAGACTGGACCTGCCACATAGAATCATAGAGTTGGAAGGGGCCCTATGTGCCATCAGGTTCCTGCTCAATGCAGGATCTCCAGCTAGAGCATCCCCAACAGGTAGCTGCCCAGACTATTTCGGAAGATGTCCTGAGAAGGAGACTTTACCACCTCTCTAGGTAATTGGTTCCATTGCCGAACTGCTCTTACTGTCAAGAAGTTCCTTGTGAGATTCAATCGAAATCTACCTTCCTGTGCCTTAAAATCATTAGAGCTAGTTCTTCCCTCTGAGGCAGCAGAATACAGGCCTGCACCTTCCTCTTTGTGATACCCCGTGAGGTATTTAAAGAATGTTATCTAGTCACCCCTCAGTCTTCTCTCTGCCAGGCTGAATGTGCCCAGCTCTTTCAGCCTTTCCACATATGTTTTGTTCTCCATACCTCTTATCATCCTTGTTGCCCTTCTCTGAACTCGCTCCAATTTGTCTGTATTCTTAAATTGAGCTGCCCAGAACTGAATATAGTACTCCAGATGAGGCCTGACCAGTGCAGAATGTAGGGGGAGTATTACTTCCTTCAGTTTCTTAGCCTGCATTAATAGAAACTGTGCAGGCTAAGATAGGATTTACCTTCTTTGCTGCAGCATCACACTGCTGGTTCATGTTCAATTTAGCAACAATAATCCCAAGGTTCTTTTTACCTGTAGTACTGGTGATACAAGTATCCCCCATCCTGTACCTGTGCATTTGGTTTTTGTGGCCTAAGTATAACATTTTGCATTTTTTAATTGCATTTTATTAATATCAGCCCAGGGGATTTTGTTGATCAAGGTCCTTTTGAATTCTGTTCCTATCTTCCAGTGTGTGAGCTACTCCTCTCACTTTTGCATCATCTACAAATTTGATAAGGATTCTTTATACTCTGTTATCTAAATCATTGATAAAAATATTGAAGAGAGTTGACCCCAGGACAGAAACCTGTGATATCCACTTGAGACCTTCCAGTTTGAAGCCCAACCACTGATGACAACTCTTTGAGCACCATTTTCCAACCAATTATGGATCCATCTGATTACGGTTCTAGCTATTTTACATCTTCATCATGACCAGTGGTTGGGCTGACTTGGCTGATGGGAGTTGTAGTCCAACATCATGATGACAGCTTTGTGGTTTAATGGCTCTTGGGTCTGAGAAATGGATAAACAGCCTGTCCTGGATGAGGGTGCATTTCCTCTAAAGTAGCAGATGTGTAGTTTGGGAATACCCCTAGATCTATCCCTGTCACTGGAGGCCAAAGTGGACTCTGTGCTTCTGAGAGCTTGATGTCAGCTTTGAATGGTATGCCAGCTATGGCCTTTCCTGGTCAAGGATAGGCTAGCCACAGATTCGTGAACTGGTAACCTCTTGATTGGACTACTGTAATGCACTCTTATGTGGGGCTGCCCTTTAAAAGAAAACTGCAGCTAGTGCAGAATACAGGAGCTTGACTGCCACCTGGAATACTATATAAAATAGCATATAATTTCAGTCTTAAAATAACTGCCTTCTCAGCTTCTAACTATGGAATGCCCTCCCTTTGGGTGCCCAATTAACATGAACACTGATTTCATTTAGGCACCAAGTGAAAGCTGTTCACCAAGGCCTTTGAGCCTCATTGATTTATCTCACCTACTGATGTTCATAGGGGGGTTTTTAGCTTTCAAATCTATTTTAACTCATTTTTATGTCTGATGTGTTTTTAGTGTACTTAAATTATTTTAATTGTTTTACGCTGTTTAACTTGTTTGTTTTCATTTCATTTATAAGCCATCTTGAGATACAGGGCAGGACAGAAATGGAGCCAGGCTGGAGAAGGCTGACTTAAGTTACGTTCATTGATTTAGTAGCATAGGTTGGATCAAGATTTGCCCCTTCAAATGTAGGGAAACTCTTTGTTGGTGGAAGGAACCAGTATTCAGTGAGACTTCCCTTGGGAGAAGAGGACAGGATGATAATTTTCTCCAATCCCTGGTGCCCTTAAAACCACCTCTGATGCTATGCTAGAGGGTCCTGCAGCCCTCCAGAGCCAATTTTCAAAACGTAAGCATGAAGAAGTGGTGAAAGTGGCAGTCTCACTGCAGGCATTCAGCAGACTCATTTGGCTGTGGAAGGGTCTGTTCCATGTCTGTAACGGTCCAGTTGCCAAAGGCCCCTGCAAGAAAAAGCAAAAGCAAAGGAATAACTCAGCATTTATTCTCTGGCAGTTTGTTTGCATAGAACCATTCAAAAATGTTGGACTTCAGCTCCCAGAATCATTGGCCAAGGCGGCTAGTTGTTGGAGTCCAAAACATTTGGAGGGCAAGAGTTTGGGAATCACTACTTCAGAACAAATCCAAAAGCCATGGTATAGTATTAATGAAAGCATGTTGCTTTAACTGTAGCTATTCTATTCAAGAAAAACTTTAATTCCAAAAAGCATGCATTTTCCATGTATGTTCAAAGGTCGGTGAAGTGTCCTGTTTTTGAGTTGAATGACTACTGCAGATCCTAGAACCTGCCCATATATCTGCCCGCATTAAGTATTGAAAGTCTGTATAGAAAGTCCTAAAATATATAGGGCTTGTGATATAGAAATAAATCCGCCCCAAGTTAATGCTGTTCAGAATGGCTGGCTTGCTTCCCTCCTTCCCTCCCTCCTTCCCTCCTTCTTCTCTTAGACCAGTGGTTCTCAACCTGTGGGTCCCCAGATGTTTGTGGACTTCAGCTCCCAGAAGCCCCAGCCACTATGGTCAATGCTCAGGGCTTCTGGGAGCTGAAGTCCAAAAACATCTGGGGACCCACAGGTTGAGAACCACTGTCTTAGACCATCCAAGCCTGTGAACCCAAATGTGAGTAACTAGAACATTAGGTAGTTAGTTGAGTTAGGTCTGTTTTATTATTTTGGAGGTTGGCTGATCTAAAGAATGTATCTGTTTTTGTAACTACTTGTAACTTAAGCGTACCTGGGAGGGGGGAGCCTCTCATGTGTATTATTGTCTTGTTTATTTGCATGCCTTAATAAATGCTTTTCCGTAAAACCTCTGTTTCTTCTCTATTTCTACGCCAGTCATCGGCACACGCTTAGATAGGACTTCTCTCACTCAGAAGGGGGAGGTGAGAGGGAAGGAAAGGTCCTTAAGCATAGGGATTGTCAATCCACTGAGCAGAGTCCCACTGTACTGTTCAGTTAATTCAGAATTCAGTGGGTGGTGGCAGCGAGAATTAGTAAACGCTGAGGGAATTTCCAGCTCCTTTTCAAGGGTGGAAGTCAGGCTTGAAGGGGCTGGAAATAAACTCCAGCACCCAAAATAGAAAGATTCCCTCTTTTGCAGCCTCTTCTGCTATGCTATCCGGAACTGTAGGGAAGCTGGAATCATTATCAGGTCCATGTTGTCTATTCTCTGTAGTATACGTGCTTTCTACATGTGGCACATCATGGTCTAGCTTATGTAATACTGTCTGAAGGGGAAGTCTGCCAAGGAAGTCCTAGGATGAATCTCATGAGAACAGATGTTGACCTAAATCCAGCTGTCATTCCAATTAGAGTAAACCAATTGAATCAATAGGATTTGCACAAGTTTTGTAATGTCATTCTACTCTTGAGTCAGTGGGTCTACTGTAGTTGGGACTATGAATGGAATTTAGCCCTCCCTACTTTTTTTATTTTCTAGCTCTACATTTTGTGATTCTGTTCCCAAGCATTACACTCTGTTTTGTGATACTGTACTATGACTAGCTTCATTCTAAATATGCTGTTTTTATGTCTGTGGATAGGAACTGAATTTGGTCCGTGATCTGATTTTGAGATTTGATTTATTACATTAAATAAATGTTTGTGCAGCTGACATAGCTTGTTCTGCTCTCAGAGGTCCTCATAGAGAACTGATTGGGTTTCTGGCTTCCCTTCTTCCTTCCTGATCTAACGCCAGATCATGGAACTGCTTGATGATATCTGAAAGCTTTTCTCATTTTTGATAAAGCACAGCTATACAGATAAGTAATCTTATTGGTCTGTGGGAGTGGGTGAAAATGTGAGGTTCTTTTGCTCTACCGGTCCATTTTATCTTGGAGCAGATGGTTTCGGACAAGATGGAATTGTTCTGTTTTTAAGCTAAATTGAAAGGACTGTTAAACTGGGTCAATTTTTTGTAGTCTAATCCATTTGGTTTTCACCCCTACAAAAATAATTTTTCACCACCTTCTTTTTGGGAGATACTCCCTTGCATCCCAGCCTTGTGTGTGCCTCCTTTTGTATTTAGTATTCAGGTCAAACTTTGTTCAGATAGCTGTAAACATCAAGATCAAAATACAGATTTTCTCCCAATATAAATGCTTTAAATTATTTCTAAGGCTGCACTGGATACAGACATACTCCCTAATATTGAGAGGGGAAAAAAAGAGATTGCAAAAAGTTTGTGTAAACAGATCTGAGGAATCATCAAAAACTGATGTGCACTTAGTGACCTCTGGCTATCAATATGTTATTAATGTACTATTAAAAATGTTGATTGTCTTTTTAAAATAATAAGTGAAAGTTCAGCTTACCAAGGTGCTCACATAGGTTTCATGCTGGGTTGTAAGTAAGAGATGATTTATTATCTGTTGACAGGCTTAAACTTGGTCTTAATAGAAGGAAGTCCCTCTCTGTACTATGTATAAAGTTAATCATTCTGTAAGGTACTAAAACATTGCCATAAATGAAATAAGTGAGAGCAGGAGGTAACTAGCAAAATGCCAATTAAAGTACAAACAGGAAGTGTACTTTTGAAAGCTCCCCAACTGACCCTTCATATTTCCAGAGAAAGTATTTTGGAGTTTGACCTTGAAACAACAAAAACAAAAACACAAAAACAAAAACAAAAAACACCAATACTTGTTTCTCTGTAATGGATGGCATAATAGTGGCATGAAAATGAGTTTAGCAATGCCATTGATGTCAGTGAGATCCAGGGTGATTCACTATTAGCTGGTTTAAGCTAAGAAGTTGGAGTGTGGGAAGGCTGTTTATAGACACATGGGAGCAAATTCTAAGTCATCTATATCACCCCATTGACTTTAGAGCCCAGCAAATTATTCCAGACATAATCATTTTAGCATAGGAGAGATTACCAAGGAGAACTGCAGTAATTGGAAATAAATGAAGCTATCCAGAAATGAACATCAAAAAGGCAATAATAATAACATAAAGTTTTTTAAAAAAAAGATGGATATTAACTGGCAGAAATAGCAGGCCTGTGCTTTCTAAAATTGCAAGTCAGATAGATGAGCATTCCTTCTCAAATTTGAACTTCTGTAATATAAAGAGTTAAATCAACGTTCATGTGATTATTTCTGTGATTTCAGGGATCGTATAAGAGCTTCTGAATGAGACTCATAGGGAGGTTGAGTGAATAAGGTTTGCTTGTTGTTGTGTGCCTCCATGTCATTTCTGACTTATAGTGAGCCTATTGCAGCGTTTTCTGGGCAAGACTTGAACATAGCCTTTGTCTTCCCTTGAGGCTGAGACAGTGTGCCTTGTCCAAGGTCACCCAGTGGGTTTCTGTGGCTGAGCAGAGATTTGAACCCTGGTTTCCAGAGTCATAGTCCAGCACTCAAATCACTACATCACACTATCTCTCAGAATAAGATTTAACACAGTACAGATATCAGTTCCTTGAAAAGCAGGCAAAACTTAAATGTATCGAAACAGGATGGTAGATCTAAGTACAAGCTTAAAAAAAATCCTAACTGTACAAGTTGTTCTATGGCATACAAGCTGCCTAGGGAACCTGGGGAGTAATTTCACTTACAATTCATAGTCCTACTTTTAACAATTTCATGGCTTACATGTATTACATGTTCTGCACTACACTCTTATAGCGCGATTAATGGAATGGCCCCTCCCTAAGCTGCAAACCTCAGGATTCCATAGGATGTTGAAAGTGGAATAATCACGCTATAAGAGTGTAGTGCAGAAATGGCCTAACATAATGCCTTCTGATCTAGTCCGTGGTTTGTTTTAGACTACAGCCCCAAACACACTTACCTGGGATTAAGTCCCATTGATCCATATGGGCCTTACATTTGAATAGACATTATGGTTATTTCACACACACTGTGAATAGTAATAAGTAAAATAAAGTGTGGTTGCTTTTTTTAACCACTCAGTATTTCTAAAATAAATCAGTAATTTAGCATTCATATGCAGAGGTTATGCCAGTGGTATTAATTAGCAGTTTCAGTGTATTAAAAATGTGTAAAATGTTTTGCCATTCTTATCTGTTTATCTGCTTGGAAACCTTGTAATGCAAATAACCGAGTAAAGACACTAATACTTGATAATGGAGGGATGAAGAAATTAATATATTTTTTTACAAATTGAGACCTGAGGATTATATGTGCCCAAGGCTAAAATGGGTAGAGATTAAAGCAATCATTTGTTAGGTCCAGATATAAAATTCCTCATTCCATGGAGGCCTTGCCAGCTACAGCAACTCTGCCTTAATTAACACAAATGAGAAGAGTATGACCTTGTTATGAATACTAGCAAATTTAGCCTCTTTTCATACATAAGCTTGGGACTAGCAGTGCAATAGAATGGTGGAGGAAGAGCAAGATACCGTATATGCCTCAGCATGAACTATGAACCTGGTCCAATTAAAAAGTGGGACTGGGACTTGGGGGACCCAAGGTCATGTCCCCACTGATCCACAAAACTCACTGAATTACTTTGAACCAGTCACTCTTTCTCAACCAGACCTACCTTGCAGGGTTGTTGTGAAGATAAGGTAGAGAAGAAGAGGGTTTGCTGCCTTGAACTCATCTGGAGGAAAGACAAGATATAAATAATAAGCAGCTGCCTAATGGCCCAGATTATGTTTTTCACCCTACTCCGCCATTCAGCAGGAGGAAATGAAGTGAACAAGTTCTCTCTTATCTAGAGCACTGCTATTCAAAGTGGTGGTCCATGGATTGGGGCAGGTCCCTGAACCATCTGCTCTTAAAGTGCTGGGAAGCTTCCAGGACAGAAAGAAACAATCATAGCCAACGGGCACAAATATAGTACTGGTCCTTGGCATGTGAAGGCTGGGGATTGGCAGTCCCTCATATTGGATAACTTAAGAATCAGTGATCTACAGGACTTGTTTGATATAGTATTATCTGTACTGTAGCTCAGTTAGTAGTGGCATACGTGGTATCCGTCTGATAAGAGCACTACATAGACCAATCCAAATATGAATGTTTACTTCCCAGTTATATCAGAACTATGAGTGTTAGTTTAAGCCACATCCCTAATTGATTGCTAGACCTGCATGTGGTGGGGGTCAGTTTCAGTCCAAAGAAATTCACCTATTCAGAGGGCTTATGATATCGCACCTTGCATACCACATTGTAATTACCATTCATAAATCTTAGGCCATTTCCAGGCCGTAATAACGCTATGATTCCACTTTCAACATCCTATGGAATCCTGGGGTTTGCAGTTTCGGGAGGGGTCAGGTGGCCTCAATTTGGAGGTGGGGGTTAAAATGTGCATGACATGTGATTGTATGGTGGCTTGCAGCTCCTAGCTGATAATCATGCTGTGAGGTTTAGTAGCCCTCATGATTGCAAAAAAATGTGTCAGTTTATTCTAAAGTAGAAGAAGAAAAATGAAGATAATCTGAGTCAGCAGTCCCAATGTTCCAACTGGGAATATGCCTTTTATAGTCATCACAGCTTTTAGTGCTTCCGAGTGTACTTCTTTTTGGGTTCATCTGCCTTTCTGTCTCTGTTGCCCATCCAATGTCTTCTTTGCCCAATCTGTAATAAAAAAGAAGGCAAATATTACAGCCCCCTCCATACCCCAGGCAAATAAATGCAGTTTAGTTCAATACAAACAAATGTGTCTGAACAGATAGATTCATGATGACAATTGGAATTGTTTAGCATACTTTTTCAAAATTTCTGATGTCATGAAGAAGAGAGAGAGAGAGAGAATGGCCATCTTCATGTCCTCCCTTCTTTGGAGCCACTACTTCCAGAGTAAGGATACTGGGGCGTAAGTATAACATGAATGCCAACTGTTGCTTTGCACCCAGTGTAATGTTATAGACAAAACATGGAGGAGTTTGGCTCTCTGCAGCTCATGATGTATACACAGGGGAAAAAAGAATGTAAAGTAAGTTGCCTGCTGAAAAAAAAAATTCAAAATTTATGTTTGAATTTGATAAAATTTAATGACTTGTCCATTTCAGATGTTGTTAAAATGTAAATGAGTTAATATTTTTAAGTTTTTTCAGTTTGTATGAGTTGTTCAGTTTTATGCTCACAACCATTTTGTTAGGTTGAGAGGTAGTGGTTTTCCTGCTGCCATCTTGCAGCCTTTGGGACTGTATAAGGGGTTTGACTCAATTACCTTGTCTTCCTAACACAGTTCATTGTGCACTATGCCATACTGATTCTGTATGCTAGGGGATTTCACTAATAATTGTTTTATTACTTGTGTAAACTCCAGTAAAAGTGGTGAAATTTGGTCCACTTTGTTTTGACTTTGTTATGTTCCTTACAAGTCTCTATGCAGTACTTCTTTCAGTAGGTGAGAATATATTTGGGGTGTTGTTTTCTTCTCAACTTCTTGCCAGGAGTACAGTCATAAGAACAAGATAGATCCCCACAGATTATTTGCTGCCATGTTCTTCTCTCATCACCAAACAGCTTGCTTGCCATTCTTTGTCAAAGTAAAAAGACTATAGCTTTAAAAATGTGGGTGTGGGGTTTCCTAATTAATTGAAATCAACTTTTAAAAATTCTATATTTTTCTGTTATGCACCTCTATAAAAATTAATCTCAAGGTCTGTACGGCCTAACTAGCACAAGGAAGAGGTCAGCGGAGTATTTCTGTGGAAGGCTTCCAAAGAAATACTCAGCATTATAAGATGTCAAGAAAGATTGCAAGAAAGCTAAAGTCTTTCTATTCAAGTGTTTCATAATGGCATGCTCTTTCATACTGATATACAGGCTTGCTGTTCTATATTTCTTGTGTGTATTCAAGAAGCCCAAGGTCAAAACTTTCCTCACTATGGAATTGTAACAGATAGAAGTTGCAAACAGGATGCTTAGTTTGCAGCTGTAAAAACAGTTCTTGGAGTCAGCCAGTGATATAAGAAATTCATGAAATAAAAAGGGTCACAGGAAGATTGCTTCCTCTCAATGTATAAAGCAGTGTTACACAAATCTGAAAGATAAACTGGCTGTTTGCATGTGGCTCATACACTTTTTTCACCACTTAATTTAATTTCCGTTCGAGAAGTGCACTTGAATGAAATATGGAGAGAACAGGTTGCTCTGGGCTTTGTTGGAAAGACAACAAGCAGAGTTCATAAGCAAAAATAATGGAGTAACAGTAGATTGCTTTCAAGTAAGAAGGAGGTGGCATGGATGAACTCAGCATTGGACTGGTGGCTTCCCTGTAAATTTTGTTTTCTAATCACATTCTAGTTTTTTATTTTTTAAATGAGTGTCTTTATTTTATGTGTACCTTATTTTGAAAAATAATGGCTGTTACTGTGTTAGAAACTGGAATAAATGCTTTAAAAAGGAGAAATATATGATGTGATAAACAATATGGATATGAAAGGCATGCTTCAACTTGTTAGGTTGATCTTTTGGATAGACAGTTATCCCTAAAACAATTCTATCAACATGATAAAGTGTTTTGTGTTGTTATCCGTATACGTATTGCTCAAAGGCAGACTTTTTTGAAAAAAATGTCTATTTGAGAAATCACATTCTTGGTTGAGTAAACTATGAATTATTGGGCTGTGAACAAGCTATTGATTTTCATTTTGCATTCCAGTGTTCTCCCTTCTTGTCTGTTTTCCCTGTGTGCCTAGTTTCAGAGAGATTCCCTTTACTTACTTAAACAAGTTATCAGTAATGACTGAAAAGGAACTCATTCAACAGAATCTTTCTTGGATTTGGAGAGAGACTTTATCCCCAAAATTCTAAAAACCGGTATAGGAGACCAGAATATCTGTGCTGAAGCTGGACACACGGGTGGAACACAGAGGAGAGGAATGAGAAAAGGAGAGAGAATGTGGGATTTCCACTTCTTTCTCAACTGGCAGTTTCTGCAGAATAGTGTGGAAATTGTTGGAGTGGATCTCCCATCATTTCTCACCATTGGCTCTGCTGGCTAGGATTGATCAGGTTTGCAAATCTATAACATCTGGAGGGCCACAGGTATAGATGATGCCTGGTATAGATGATGGAATCCTGATTGTCTAGAATGGGTAAGAAAATTGCATCCAAACCCTGCTCTTTAGGGCCTAAAATATGTTGAGGGGATAACATTTGAATGGCAAATTCCGCTCCATGTTTGACAAACATTTGTTTGGGGGTGGAGGCACTGAGGGCTGAGACCTGCCAAAGTCTGGAGGAAAACAGAAATGGTCCCTGGTTCCTTAGAAGTTGTCCATCTCTATCTAGAACTTGGTTATCTAGATAGTTTTGGTGCCTGAATTAATTCCGTACTTTCCATTTCCCACATAGAACTGAAAATTAGGCAGACAATCCATCAAATAGGCTGACAGTATTTAGCAAATTGAATCCGTCTATATGCGTAAAGTTCTTTACCTTTACGATTTTGTTTGAAGGTTTTAGATGTTTTACACACCTGCTAGACTGTAGAAGGCTAATAATTTAAGAATATCTCAATAGTACCAAGTAAAATTTTGGCCAGGAGCAAGGGCAGGAGAAGAGCTCATCTGCCAGACTCTCAGGACTGATTGTAATAGGTCATGACATCATTTTGTCATGAAGTTTTGCAGGGCTTTCTATTGAAAGTACATGAGCTGTATGTAGCAGGGATACCTGGCAGTGAAAGGAAATGACAACTCTTTAATGAAGTGGAATGTTTAATGATGGTAATGGCACTGCAGATATAAAAGGTGACATTGGTGCATAAGTTGTTGTGGGTTTTCCAGGTTTTGAGGTCGTGTCCTATTAGTGTTTTCTCCTGACGTTTCGCCTGCATCTGTGGCTGGCATCTTCAGAGGATATGGTGACATGGAAGTGAAACAGAGTATATATACTTGTGTAATCCCCTAGGTGGGAGGGATTTGCATATGTTACAGTTGGCCTGTTGTTAAATGGGATATCCCCCAGGGTTGTATTGTTAGTCAGAGGATATGCATAACAGTGCATTAAGTACGTTAGCAGCCCGTTGTGTTGTTCCCTGTAGAGGGACCACCAGAGTCTGGGTGGTGTCCATTGGCATGTTTTTGAGTCTTGATTTTAGTGTTCTTCAGTACTGGTAGCCAAATTTTGTTTACTTTCCGAGTTTCTTCTTTCCTGTTGAAATTGTCCATGTGTTTATGGGTTTCAGTGGCCTCTCTATGCAGTCTGACATAGTAGTTGTCAGAATGATCCAGAATTTCTGTGCTTTCGAAAAGCATTCTGTGTCCAGGTTGGTTGATGACATGTTCTGCTACCGCTGATTTTTCTGGCTGGATCAGTCTGCAGTGTCTTTCGTGTTCTTTGATTCATGTTTGGACGCTGTGTTATGTGGTCCCTATGTAGACCTGCCCACAGCTGCAAGGTATGCAGTAAACTCCAGCACAAGTTAGAGGGTCCCTCTTGTCCTTTGTTGAATTTCCTTGTTCAGTCTGTAGATTGTTTGGAGGTTATGTTTCTTCATCAGTTTCCCTATACGGTCAGTGACCCCTTTGATGTAATGTAAAAACACATTCCCTTTGGTTGGCTGCTTATCTTCACTGCTGTGGTCTTTTCTGGATCTTGAGGCTCTTCTGATGTCTGAACCAAAGTAACCAGTGGCCTGCAGAACCCAGTTTAGATGGTTCAGTTCTTCTTGCAGGAGGTGGGGTTCACAGATTCTTTTTGTGCGGTCTACCAGAGTTTTTATTGTGCTCCTTTTTTGTCCTGCGTGATTATTGGAGTTCTTGTGTAGATATCTGTCAGTGTCTGTAGGTTTTCGGTAAACTGTGTAGACCAATTGTCAGTTAGGTTTGCAGATGACTAGGCCATCCAGAAATGGTAGTCTTCCTTTCACTTCCATGCCACCATGTCCTCCGAAGATGCCAGCCACAGATGCAGGCGAAACGTCAGGAGAAAATACTAATAGAACACGACCTCAAAACCCAGAAAACCCACAACAACCTATGGATTCTGGCCATGAAAGCCTTTGACTTTACATCGACATTGGTGCAATTAATAATAAAATAAGTGGTTACCCTGACAATTTTGTAAGCCACCAGACAAAATGATGGATGTCTCGAGCTCTTGCCTCCTCCTGTTTAAGGTTACGTGAAATGATTTTTAAAAAAACCTGCTATTAAAAAGCCCTGCATTGCTTATGGTCTCTGAATCAAAGAAAGAGCCAAGGCCTCTTAAATGTTACTGCAGCTACGTCATCTTGCACAGACGGCACTCTTTAAAAGAAAACAGGAGAATGTTACTTTGAGAGATCACAGCAAAATGTGTTTTGTGCTAAAGGATTAAGCTGACATTGTGTGTGATATAACATGCAGTGATTTGTTTAACATGTAATAAAGAAATTGAAATTGAATCTCTCCCTGCGTCATGCTGAGTAAGAGGCCCATTCAGCAAGAAACTGTCATAATAAATTCTTGTTGTGCTTCCAGACCCCTTTTGATTCCTAAATCTTTTGGTGGAGACTAATCTAAAATCAAAATGGTTCAGGGGCCCACATGCCAGAAGTGGTCACATTTGTAAAAGTTCAGTGAACTTGCAGAAGGAGGTTGAATGTTGTTGCTTTATTACTAAGCTTGAAGCCAATTTACCTGCTGGTTTGCTTTTGGCTTGGGCTCATAATGTGATGTTGTGCCTACTTTGCCTTCTTTGGAGCTGGCTACAAAAAGTGTAAAAAATACTGAGCCCCTTCTGGTTAAATACACATGTAATTTAACAAGCACCCAACCCACACTTTTTAAAAAAGTAACTTGAGTAACATTTTGAATATTAGATACTTGTAGCAAAATTTCCTCCTCTCATTACAGTCTCTAAAAGACCAATTCCAGCAATGTAGAAGGATAAGGTCATCAACCAAAAATAAGTCTATTTCTCCAACTAGTTTTGTGATGTAACTTTCATGTCTGCCTGGCCTTCCACCAAACTTCTCCGACACTTTACTGTTTATATAATCCAGCACCTTTTAATTGTCACTGCAGGAGTTCTTCAGTCTTTACTGTTATATTTGACTGCTTATATAACAGAACAATCTTTACCTTCGTACAACAGAAACACAACTCCTTCTTTAAAGTTCAGTTCATATGCTCAGTTCTGCTGAAAATGAATTCTTCTGCCACCACTGCCCCCCTCCCCTATGCATTTTCCCATTGCTACTGGATGCGTTAACTCTCATTCCAATGGTCCAATGGTAGGAGCCTCCAGGACAGTGCTGCTAGGAAATATGCATGTATGGCAGTGACTGAGACTGGTGTCCACCTTCTTCCCAACATGTGAAGAGTGGGCTTTTATTTTCTCTTTGATGACTAAACAGGGTGGTGATAGGTAGAAAACAACCTGAATGGTCACTGTTATCCAGACCTTTTGTCCCTGTTGAGAAGATTTTAGCATGAAGAGGCCTAAAATAGGAGGCTTGGGTAATTCTGGATTCACTAACCAGCCTTCTCTGCAAGTGGCTGTCTTTTGGAACACTGAGTCCTTGCAGTCTGGCATACGATTGTCAACATTAGGGCAAAAAAAAAAAAAGTGCCCTTTTTTTTAAACCCTGACAAAGTCTTGATTGGGTTGGGGATTCTGCAGCCCTCCATATGTTGTTGGACTGCAAGTCCCAATAACCTTAGAGCACAATTCAAACAACCAAATATGGCTAAGAGCAAACTGAGCCAACACTAGAACAGCTGAAGCCATACTAAATTCAAAGCCATCTAAACTAACCTAAACTAACTTTATGCTTGAAAAAGAATTCATCTAAATTCCTTAGAGCAGTGGTTTTCAACCTGTGGGTCCCCAGATGTTTTTGGACTTCAGCTCCCAGAAGCCCTGAGCATTGACCATAGTGGCTGGGGCTTCTGGGAGCTGAAGTTCACAAACATCTGAGGACCCACAGGTTGAGAACCACTGCCTTAGAGATACGCTAAACTGGGTAAGCTCCCCATCCCTTCAGTTTTGTCTTATAGCTGGTCATAATGTATTTATGTTCCAGGAACCTACCTAGTCCACTTCTGAACATTTCTAGATGACCTTCAAATTAAACATGTGTTGTTGAAGTCGGGGAGCTATTTTCTTAACTGTTTTAAACCTGCTGTGTGATCTTCCCTGACCATTTCTTGGATAATATGGAAGGACTTTTTTTAATCATAAAAACCCTGATCTCTGTCCTGTTTCCCAGACAGAGATAACTCCTAGCAAAGGAAAATAAACATCTAAAAATATATCTTTTTCCATTTCCCCATTCCATCCTCCATAGCTCTGCTTTCAGACAGAGTAGAATTATATTTAATGTTCATGATAATATCCTTGCGTCTCCAATAAAGGTCTTCACTACCCTTTGCTCTCCAGGCCAATTTTTGGGGGTTGATCTCTTTCCCAGCTACTCATAGTTTTCTGCATTTTATTGGGATTGTCTCAGTTTTATCTCTTTTAATCTTAAGTATAAAATGAGTGTTGCATTTCAAAAGATTATAACAAAAGTCCAAATGCTGATTAATGTTAAGAGTAAAATGCTCTTTGCAGCCATAATTTTCATCCAAACAACATAACAAAAAGAAATTGAAAACACATCAAGTTAGCAGTAGATTTTTGTAATGAATTTTAACGATTGTGTTTTCTTCATTTTCTTTGTTGTGTGGTAGAACAATCATACTTTGGCTATTGGTGTGAAAGTTGATAGGAAGAGACTAGTTAAAGAGGAGACTGATGTACAGCTATTACTTTAGTATTGCTTGTAGGCAGATTGCAGTGCTTGGTTATATTTCTCTGAGGGAAAAAACCTAACCTTATTGTCAATGCTACCCTTCCCCAACCCACTGCTTTTCAGATGTGTCAGATGGTAATGCCTATTATTTCTACTCATCATGTCCATCTCTGCTAGGGATGATGGGGGCAGTAGCCCAACACATTCAGCTAGATAAGGCTGGTGTTTGTTTGGACATCATATGCCCAAAATAGTATTTTTCAGTTTTTCAATAAGCATGTGTAAGAATGTAGACATAGGTGTATGAGATATATTTGTATTTGCCTTTACATTTCAGTGTTCTGTCTCTTGTGGACGAGGACAGAAGCACCGAGATGTTTACTGCATGTCGAAGGATGGGAAACGTTTAGAAAACAGTCTTTGTAAACAACTGGCTAAACCGAATGTGCAAAGAAAGTGTAGAGGTGGCAGGTGCCCCAAGTGGAAGACAGGAGACTGGGGACAGGTAAGGCATAAAATCCTCATTTTTTCATAAGTATGACTATTACTTTTAAAAGTGTGTGTTTTAGAAAGACCAAAGAGCTAGAGCACCTGCTTTGCATGTCAAAAGTTACTGTTCCAGTTATCACCAGCTTTTTCTCCAAGGAATTTGGGTAGAAGAATTCAGGTTGTCCTCCATAAAGATAGCTGGTGCCTGCTGGAATAGACAAATGAGCCATATGGTTCTGGCTGGTGATTTGTTATAAGGTTGTTATAGCTATTTTTTTAAACATCTGTTTTCCGATATATTTGTGGTGTTTGTCTTCTGGAAGTATGGTGGCATATGGCTAAACCACATTTTTTAAGACCAAAGGAGTGTACAGACTCCTCATTTCTGTTGTCATGCTGAACACATGGAGCGAATCAAGCCCATCACAGTTTCTCACATGTTCAGTGTTAGTATGAAACCAAGCATGCACAAGCAGAGCCCTTTCCACACTGTCACTGAAGGCATAACAGTTGAGAGACTGAATCAATGAGCACAATCCTGTTCTCCATCTGCACATTCAGTGTGGAACATCTCCATGATCCTTATGTCCCAGGTCTTTGTTGGTCTTCCAACAGAGGGCCATCTTCAGCCCTCATAGAATCATAGAGTTGGAAGAGACCACAGGGGCCACCCAGTCCAACCCCATGCCATACAGGAATACACATTAAAATCACTCCCGATAGATGGCCATCCAGCCTCTGTTTAAAAACCTCCAAAGGAGACTCTACCACATTCCAAGGCAGCATATTCCACTGCCAAACAGCTCTGACCATCAGAAGTTCTTCTTGAGGTGCAGGTAAAATCTCCTTTCCTGCAGCTTGAATCTATTGCTCCTTGTCCTAGTCTCTGGAGCAGTGGAACACAAGCCCACTTCCTCCTCAACATGACATCCCTTCAAATATTTAAATATGGCTATCATGTCCCCTCTTAACCTTCTCTTCTGCAGATGAAACATCCCCAGCTCCCTAAGCCGCTCCCCATAGAGTATGGCCTCCAGACCCTTCACCATTTTGGTTGCCCTCCTTTGCACATGTTCCAGCTTGTTGATATCCTTCTTGAATTGAGGTGCCCAGAACTGGGCACAATATTCCAAATGAGATCTAACCAATGCAGAATAGAGTGGTACCATTATGTCCCTCGATCTAGACACCATATTCTTATTGATGGAAACAAGAATCACGTTGGCTTTCTTGGATGCTACATCACACTGTTGACTCATGTTCAGCTTGTGATCTACCAAGACTCCTAGATCCCTTTCACACATACTGCTATCCAGCCATGCATTCCCCCATCCTATATTTGTGCATTCCATTTTTTCTGCCTAAGTGTAGGACCTTACATTTCTCTCTATTGAAATTCATTTCGTTATCTTTCGCCCAGCTCTCCAATCTGTTAAGGTCATTTTGAATTTTGATCCTGTCCTCTGAAGTATTAGCAACCCCTCCCAATTTGGTGTCATCTGCAAATTTGATGAGCATGCCCTCCACTCTTTCATCCAAGTCATTGATGAAGATTCTGAATAGCACTGGGCTCAGGACAGAACCCTGTGACACCCC
This sequence comes from Iguana delicatissima, assembly GCA_948472985.1. Taxonomy (NCBI): domain Eukaryota; kingdom Metazoa; phylum Chordata; class Lepidosauria; order Squamata; family Iguanidae; genus Iguana; species Iguana delicatissima. Next base: position 340,581 of record CAOKZL010001041.1, on the reverse strand, counting down.
ACTAGTCACTTTGCTCTAAACGGGGGACTTAGCTATCAGAGGTGAGTTGAACAGAGCCAGATGGATCTAATGCTGACTGTGGTAGTCCTCCATTATGGCATATGAAATTTAGTGCTTTAATCCTCTCCTGTAGTTTAATATAGTACAGTGCAGTCCTGTACATATGGAGCTGGTCTGAAGTGGAGTGGCAAATGGTGCCACCCACTGCCTGAGGCAAAATGGCATAATACTCAAAGCCAGCCAACTGATTTTGGCACATTAAGGCAGAAAGTTCCACAAACATGTCTTCCCATCTTTGACAGTGATAATAAAGAAAATTACAGTGCTAGCAATTGCCATCTTTTTAATGCCCCCAAATTTGCTGCCTGGTTGATGACAGAACTTGGTCATACGTGCATGCCTACTCAGAAGTATGTCGCATTGAGTTCAGTGGGGCTTACTCCTGGCCAGGTAAGTGAGGATATAATTGTGCTGACATAGATATATTTATTTTACTAGCTGCTTTGAGTTCCAACCAGGAAAAAAGTGGGGTATAAATAAAGATGATGGTAATAACAACAGCAACAACAACGACAACAACTCCATCAACAAATTTCCATCTTCATTTGATAAAAAGACAAAAGTGACCCTTTGGTCACTTTCTCAAGAAGGAATACAAGAAATGATATTCCAAACAGCATTATTCTAGTGATATGTTTCTTATACCCTAGACTGCTGGTTATATCCACACCAGGGCCATATGTGTGAGAAAAGACAATTCCAGCTAATATAGTACTTTCCTTTTAAAAATAGATTTGACTGAAGGCGATCAGGACTTGTGGTTGCTAAGCAACTGTAGGCTGCGGTAAGGTCCTGCATCAAGCAACCTGAACCGCACAAAACATCTGGGCCTGTGTTTCATCAGTTGCTGTGTGGGCTAGAGTGGGAAGAGTGAAAGAAGAATAAGATAGAATTATACAGAGAAGACAAAAGGGCATGAGTGAAGGACAAGCAAAAGCAGTGGATAAGACTGGTATTAGAGACAGTATTAGATCATTTCTTCAGTTAAGCCTGGAAAGTTGAGTACCCTTAAGCCTCCAACATGTGTGGCCTGTTCATGTACCAGTTATTTGCTGGCCAAGACAGGAGGGAGAAGACATAAGAGCAAAAGTTGCTTGAGTTTGCTTTCATTAAAAGTATCTTCATTTTTGCGTCCTCACTTTGTAAACTTGGTTGGACTAGAAACTGGGTGGAAATTTCACCCATGTCCCCTTCTCCAGAACCCTCACCATGTTAATAATATCATGGTCAGAACATGCTTGGGGAGGACTTTGTTATACACACACTCCACCTCATCACCTCACATAATTGATGTTGGAAGTCTGATGTAGGTTCAGTGCTAGGTTTAATTGGGTCCTAGGGAAGGTGGCTTTCATATGAATGCAAGGGATTATCCGGAACAGATGGAAATGGAAGATGGGGCTGAAAGAGGTTCATTTTCAGCATTCTGTACTTCTTCAGCCCAGTGCTTCTAAAGAGGAACACTGGGTTTAAAACGACAGATGACACCACCACTGTAAAGCCAGAGACAAATGAGGATATGGAAGATGGCAGTGGCTATTACTGCCTTCTCCTCATAGCTACAAGCGATTAAAAAGGGCTTAAACATCAAGGGAAAGCAATTTGAGCCATGGTGGTCAATTGGATTCCCTGGACACCAGCATTTCCCCTTCCATTCCAGATGCTGATGCCAGGCATGGTTGGTTGTCCCAAAGTGAAAGCTGACCAGCTCATTTATCACTAGTTGGGGCCAGAGTTTTAAACTGAGTTGCTGCGGCTGATAAAATCTTAATGGCTATCTCTGTGGAGCTCATAGGCAGAATAACAAGATAATTCTTTGTGAGACTGAGATCTTGTTTCAAAATGTGGAGATACAGGAGTTGGACATGTTGTTTTTGCCCATAGGCTTTACTGCAGGGTTGGAAATCACACAATCCTCCACACACTGTCCAATCATCTGGAGGGCCACATGATTCCCACCCCTGCTTTTGTGCCTCTTTTCTTAAAATGGCATCTTACTACGAAAACCATTTTTATAGCAAATAAAAAGGCATACCGGTTAATGAGTATGTCAGATGTCTGAATCGATATAAAATTTGACGTTTTCAAATTGCTAAGAATTATTGTTGATAATTGAGTCCAGTTCAAAAAGAAACACCAATTAATAAGGATCTAGTATGATTTATAGCCTATGATAATCTGTTGTGATTTCACAATTACGTATTATAATTGCCATGCTCTGCCGGTTGCGTATATTTAGCCCCATTGACACCAGTAGGGAAAGCATGCCTGCCTCAGTGCAGGATTGCAGTTAATGGTGTACTAACATTCAATAAACAGACAGGCCAGTGAGGACAAGTCTGAGGGCTTTGTTCTTCAGATGGTGTATACTGAAACATCTGACACCTTTATAAATATCTGTGAGTGAGACCAATTTAAGCCATCTGGTGATCTGGCTGTAATGCTGCAACACTGCTGTGAAATTGTTTTGGGTTTGTTTTTTTTCTGTTTACAAAAATATATCTAGTCACACCCACTGAGGACTTTCTTGTGAGTGCCATCAGGGCTGCAGTGGCAGTTCCTTATATAATCAGTCTGGGAAGAGTTATCATCTATCATGGTGCAGCGCAATGGCACATTTTGTCTAGCTTTGCCTCATTGGAATGTTATGTCTCTTTGTGCTAGCTGCCGATGTTGATGAAACATTTATATTAGCTGGTGCACGATATTCCTCACGTAATATTTTCTAAATCCTGTTCTTTAGACCTCACAAAGAGTTGATCATTTAAAAAGGAACACTTGCTAATCGTTACTATATGATCATATTAGCTACATTCGTAGCCTACTATACATCAGTGAACAGATGGGTTTCATAATGTCTGTAGTGCTCTTCACCATGTCCAGAACAGCTTATCACTTGCTATAAATCAAGCTTCCTTGCATAAAACTGATTTCAACCACAAAAGCCTTTGATGCTATTTTATAATGGTTAACAGCTCATACCATTTTGCACGGTCTAGACTCAGTGATGTATTAGGTCTTCAACTCAACCTGAGCAGTCATAGTGGAACAACTTCTGTTGTTCACTTATGATGGGGGGGGGAGGCAAAGTGCCATGCCTACACTCACTAGTGGGGCACTCCCAACCACCTCCTGTGCTGCCAAATTAAACTCACCCTTTAAAACAAGGTGTGCTTTTAGGTTGTATTGTGTTTCTAGGAATATGGTGCAGCTTCAAAACAAAATGCACAGTCCATGTGCATCTTGTTTTAACCAGGTGTGAGTGTATGGTGTGATTCTGCCATAACTGCACTGCTAAATTTTGACAGCCCCATACTGTACTGGGCAGCAGGAGGTAGCATCAGCCATCAAAATTGGCATGGGATGCATGCTACCGACAAAGTTAGTCGTACCTGAAGGTTAACAGCCACTGCAATATAGGTTCTTCTGTAATTTTTCTGGGTTCTTTTTTTGGATTTTTTGCATCATCATCATCATCATCATCATCATCTTTGTTAATACCACACTTTTCCCCTAAAACTGGGACTCAAGGTGGCTTGAGAAATACTGTCCAGGTATTCTCCTACTGTCACATCTTCCAAAGTGAACACTGCAGCATTACTGATGCTGATTACTGATACTGCAGTTGACCAATGGGAAATATTCAAGATAGGTATGTGGGAAAATAAAGAAGCAAATAACTCACCTCTACAAAGTATACAGAGGAGACAGATACGGAGATGTGTTTTCACAGACTGCGCATCTGTCTTAGTGATATACCGGTACACTAAGAACTACCTTTAAAGAGCTATCTCTATCTTATTATTGTATCAGCTCAATAGCAATAGGAAGAATTCTTTTCATTTCAATTTAGCTTCATACATATTATATCAATCATATAATGAAATGTTAGACTATTACAAGGAGGGGGATAAAACCCCTTTCAAAATACATTAAAGTAAGCTTTTTAGTGTACATTTTTCTGGATTTTGCTATCTGACTCTCCCATGAGAAAAGTAGAGAATAAACAGTGTTATTAATCACAACAGAAAGCCCACACCATATGGGAAGCATTTGCATCAGCCCAGCATGGAAATCAAACTGCATTGTGTTCAAGTTACACAACTGGCCTTTCATAAATATTTATAGCCTAAAGGAATGTCTACAGTCAGCATGTTCTTTGGGTCTACTCATTTTATGGGACACACAGAGACTAAAGTAATACACTATAGGAGAAGCCCATTAACATTTTTCCCATAAAAAATGTCACTTTTTGACCTTGTACTCGATTGTAAATGTAGGAAAATTATATGGTACAAAATGGGTAATTTACACTGAAATCCAAAGACATTTTGTTTTTAAGGATGTGACACTATTGGATCTACGTATCTAAATATATAGATATAGAATTGGTCTTATATGAACAAGAGCTCCAAAAAGTAACACCTGCAAATGTCTAAATGTTATTTCTTCCAAAGTAGCTTAAAAATTCAAGAATGCTTACAGATATTACATTAATGGATTATAAATTATAGCTCAATGGTTCTTGCATTATTAGTAAAGCCTATCAAACTCTTATCTTCAAAAATGCTAAATGTCAGCAATAATATCAGCTTAATAATATCAGCTACAAATGTTTCCGCTAGAAACCTTCTTGACTTTTAAGTCTTTTTCTCTCTACATTTAATTATCCTCTTCTAGACACACTCAAAACTACCTTTCAGGTACTAATGAATATATCACCCATTGCCTCATTCTGGTAGTAATTCTGTGCAAATTCACTCAGAAACAAGTCACACTAGATCATGGGGCATACTTCTATGTAAACATGGGTTGCAACATGTATTTAGTAGCAGCAGTATTGCATCCTGTGAACTGTAAGTGAGCTCCATAGGTTTGACTTGCGTGTAAGAATATTTGCACATTCCAAGCATTATTACCATTAATCGTGTTAATGATCTTATTAAAAACAAAGACCAATTGATGAATGGGTATGTGTTCATTTTTAATATAAAACAAATATATTTCTAGCTTTCATTACAAGTAACTTTAGACTGAATATGTTGTGATGCTAATAACATCAATGGAAAATTAATGGGAAAATGTAATAAAATAGAGAAACTATTAACAAGGAAACTGAAATGCACATGATATAGTAAGCATCCCATGGGAAGGAAGATGAAGACACTCAGCTATCCTAAAATGTCAGTGTGATCCCACTGGATTACCTTTTAGTGTTTCCCAGTGGCTTCCTTTCTATAACTAGGCTTTATTGATAGGCGCAGCACCCTGAGTGTTGCTTTTTGCTGCTTTTGCAGTTGTCTAAATCTTTATTATTTTGTGGAACTACTGAAACTAGATGTGGCATTTGGGGAGGATCCTGCAACTTGAGGTCCAAAAAGGAACTTTTCCAAGCCCAGATTTTTACCTATGTAACTGTGATCCTCACTTTCCTAGCAGATTGGCAGAGGGATCTGTTTATATAAAGAGTTTTGTACGAATAGGTATATGTTGAACATTCTATTAGAAATGGGTATGCTTGCGTGTGTAAATCTTGTGCTTTCCTCCCAAAAATGGGATCCAATGGCTCAAAAGAAAGGCCAGCTCACATCAGACAGAGGACTAGATGACTGCCTATATCAGCAGATTTTAGGCAGCAGTATTATACGACTTACTGTCATTTGTACAGTTCTTAAAACAACATTGTAAACATATCATGTTTGTATTGCTGTGCTGCCAATGAATACCAGGTGCTGTAGGATATATTTTAGAGGAAGGAACTGGCAGAACCACCTCTGAGTATTCTTTGCCTAAGAAAACCCTATGAAATTCGTGCAGTTACCATGTCAGCAGGTGACTTGAAGACACATATATGCACACACACACACACACACACACACACACACGTCTTGTTTGATGCGAAGTAACGATTCAGAATTAAAACCAGTTTTATTACTCAGAATCATTACATTATACACGACAGTGTACAGCAGCACAGACATAGCATCATGTTTACCATGATGGGCTGCCACTTATGAAATGGCTTTGATAATGTACATTCTTACAACACCATAAGGGTTTCTATCCATCCATCACTGTTAAAATGGAAGCCAACCAGGCCTCAAAATATCTCAGTGCAGATCAGAAGCACTGTATGTCTGCAGAATGTCACTGGAAATCATTTTTCATATGATCTGGGCATCCTTTTGGTGCAATTAAGAAAACTTTTCCTGTTAAAGAAAGTTTTAAAAATAGATGGACTAGGTTTTTGACACTTACTTTTTGTACCTCCTCAGTGTTCAGTGTCCTGCGGGAGAGGAATTCAGGAGAGAAGTGTCTTCTGCAATGTTGGTACTCACAAGACAACTAGAGAGACAGAATGCAATCAGTCCACCAGGCCAGCATCTGAGCAGGAATGTCAAATGGTTGAGTGTGCTACCTATAGTTGGGAAACAGAAGATTGGCAAGATGTAAGTAGACAAAGAATGTGGTGGAAACCGTGGGCTGTATTAAAATTCGATCAAAGCCTGGTATTTACTGGTGTGTTATTGTTTTGTGCAGGGTTATATGGAGAGATTGTTGGTTCAAAATAGACTAGTATCAGGCGCCCAGAGTTCTTTATGCCTCTCAAGCCACATTTATGAATCCTTGGCAAAGCTCTTGAAAAGCTGGCTCTGTGGTATTCAATGTGTGGATCTCTTTGTTGAAAAAGTGGGCTTAAACGTTCATCAATAAATACCAGTGTGGGTTAATCCCCCGGTCCAGCCTCTGAAAGATAATATAATAAAATCTTTGGTTCTATGCCCTGCTGTTTTGATTGCTTGTTTGTGTTTGTTAAATGATTAAATCTAACTGCAGAAAAATGTCTTCTTAATCTGAGATGTTCCATGCTATATGCCAAAAGTATTACAAAAAAGGGTGAGCATGGCAGATTTCTGGCAGAGACAGTGACATACCTGTAAAAAGCAGTTAGCAATAACAAGATTGATCAAAAATTAACTTGGCTTGGGTAGGTTGGTTATCAGATCTGCTGTGTTGCTAAGGATATTTTATTTGACATGGAAGCGTATAACATAGATACTCTGCCATGAGCAAGTAGCAGCTAGATTGTCAGAATATTAGCTCAGGCAAACACTGAGCATCAAGTTCCTAAGGGAACACCAGGACATGTTCAAAACCCTATAAATGCCGCTGACTTGATTTGTTAATTAAAGTAGGAAGCTTGATTTCCAGAAGGGAAAATGCAGAGCTTTCTAAATAAGATACCCTGTTTGCTGGCATACAAGACTCACTTTTTCCCCCGAGAAATACTGTTTGAAAATGGGGTGCATCTTATACGGCAGTACATCTTATATGCTGGCAAACAGTATTTGTCGGTGTATAAATGGTGTGCGTCTTATATGCTGGTGCGTCTTACATACCAGCAAATAAAGTATTTCTGATGTGTCAGGTATAAGAAGCAGATAGTATAAAGAGTAGCTTGTATTATTGCCATGTATGGCAAATAGTTGCCAGCTTTTTCCCTGGCTTAATTTATTCTGCTGATACAGGATAATGAGTGAAATCACATTACTTCTACTACAGGAGTGTCTCTTTATAGCACTGGTAACTGCTAAATTGCATTCTTCAAATAGGATTTATATTTATTTTTTATTTTTACCTTTCCATAATGTAAATTGCAATACTCTAAGACATCTCTGATAGCAAATAATTATTTTGATGCATGCATTTACAATAAACTGAAGAGACTTCTCTGAATGAGCCTATGAGAAATCTAGAAATGGCCACTCTCTTCCAGTTTGTGGCTGACTGAAAATAATGTGCTTCTGGCATTGCCCTGGACAAGTTGTGATGTGCTTAGCTAAGCAGGTTCAAATCCCCAAATCACTTGTATGGCTGGTGTTCTGAGCTGGATCTGGTTGTAACTCCAGGCCTCCATAAGGCTTTGTTTGATTGTTTGTTCAAGAAGGACATAGTCAAGCTGGAGCAAGTCCAGAGAAGGGTGACCAAAATGGTGAGAGGCCTGGAAGACATGCCCTATGAGGATAGACTTAGAGAGCTGGGGATGTTTAGTCTGCAGAAGAAAAGGTTAAGAGGGGACATGATAGCTATGTTTAAATATTTGAAGGGATGCCATGTAGAGGAAGGAGAGGGCTTGTTTTCTGCTGCTCCAGAGACCAGGACAAGGAGCAATGGATTCAAGCTGCAGGAAAGGAGATTCCACCTGAGCCTCAGGAAGAACTTCCTGACAGTCAGGGCTGTCCGGCAGTGGAATATGCTGCCTCGGAGTGTAGTGGAGTCTCCTTCCTTGGAGGTTTTTAAGCAGAGGCTGGATGGCCATCTGTCGGGACTGCTTTGAGGGTGTTCCTGCATAGCAGGGGATTGGACTGGATGGCCATGTGGTCTCTTCCAACTCTACATTTCTATGATTCTATGATACTGCAAAAGAATAGACTTAAGTCTATGAAACTTTATGTTATCAACTTCTTTCTTTCAGTTAGTCTCAAAGGTGCTACAAGATCCTTTTGCATTCTGATCCAGACTAACATGAATCATTGTTAACACTGTAAGCTTTATTGGTAAGAAACAACTTTGCAGGTGGTCTATAACACAGAAAACATTCCAGTCCTTTAGCTAGTGGCATCCAACATCCCCTCCCAGAAAGTAGTAGAACTGGGATCCAGAGCAACTGATTCTATCCTCAGACTATTCCATGGCCAACATTTCCAGAAGCCCATAGGTGGCATACAGGGTCTCTTGGTTGGGGTGCACCAAGCCAAGCCAAAGCCCATGGAAGATGGACTCACAAGGTTTATATAGTGCAGAAGCAAATAAAAAAAATTAAAGTGTGCAGGCATGATTCATCTCTATTCCTAACAGCTGCGATAATTGTATAGGCAGGTTTCTGAAAGGAAAGATACGGTTTTCTGGTCTTTTTCCAGCGTTGAACTGCCAAGCCTAGTACACAACAATCTGGCAGGATCCAAATGCAAAGTAACCCTTTCTGTGATATTAGATAGCTGTTAATGTTTGACCATGATGACAACAAGCACTCTAACATTTATTAAAATCCGTCTACTTAGTGGCCACAGTCACTACAGTGCATCTGTTGGAACTATTGGTCAATTCACATGTTTTGGATTCTCTCCTGGCATGGGGAAGGGATGTAGCTGAGTGGCAGAAAACATGTTTTGTCCAACAGAAGGTCTCAGCTTCAATCTTTACCCATTCTAAGTTGTGGGGAGAAAGACCTCTGCCTAAAAACCATTAGAGTCACTGCCAGTTGGAACAGACAATATCTAATGGGCTTATTGTCAGACTCAATATAATACAATTTCTGGTGTAATTATTTACAATTTAGTATACGGTAGTGAAATCCAGATATGTGTATATGTGGTTATAAATGAAATACAAGTTCTGCAATTCAGCCTTCCTACAACCTGGTGCCCCCTAGGTGTTTTGGACTACAATTCCAATGAACCTTAGCTAGCATAGCTGGTGCTCAGGGATGGCAAAAGCTGCATTCTAAAATATCTGGAAGACATTGGATTGTGGAAAGGTACTGTACAGAAGAACTGATAAACAAAAGTAAAATTTTCTTGCCTTTAAAAAATTTGCCTTTCCACATCCTGTTAAAAATAGTTCCATTTGGAAGAGGGCCATAAAAAAAGCTATTAGTACATGTGGGGTCTCAGTAAGGCAGGTGAAGATCAGAGTAACTTGTCACACTTTGGAAGCAGGTGAAGATTATAAATAATTTGTCACAATTTAGGCATTTCACAGAAAAATTCTTACAGTTCTTGTGATGGCATACAGCAAGACATATATTAATAATGATCACAATAATCATAATAGGTTATTATGTCACAGCAGATTGGACTCAAGGTATACATTTCATGATCTACATAATATTTTGAAATGTTCTGGTTTGGTTTTATTTAAAAGTAAGTGTTGTGTGGGAGAGGTATGTTGATGGGGACTGAGAGGAACTGTTAAACTTATGAGGAAATTTAATTCTTTCCTTGCCAGTCCATGACCACTTCTCCATAATCATCTCTTCCAAGTGGTAGTAAATAGAAAAATAAATTCCAACCAGCAAACCACCCTCCAATCTCACTATGGTTGTAATCCATGGGGAAGAGGTCTTTCAAGCAAATAAAACCAGAAAAGGAGTTGCATATTGTGTATTTAATGTAATGCATGCTCCTGAGCCATCCATTTTAACTGGAAAATGAAAGCGTGTGTTCAGACAGCACTTCTATTCCTCTTTTCACTCAATTGTCTGCCTGTTTTTTTTCATTTTGCTAATATTTCCTTATATAGCTCAGACATTTTTGAGTTATTATGGAAGCGAGGTTGTACTTGGTGGTGTTTCTTTCACATAGCTTAATACATGGAAAATATTTACTTATAATATGTGACATACCCACTGAATAAACTTTTGGCTCAAGTATTACCTTACACCCACCTGCTTCACACTAATTTTAGAAACATGAAGGCAGTTTGGATAAACTGATAATTAGCATGTTTTGTTAAGATAATGAAATAATTTGAATGACCTGCTAAGCTTATTACTCCTTGTTGCAGTCTTGTATTTACATAGAAGTATTCAATGAATATATGGTTCCTTGCTGAATTTTTGCAGTTACACAAAAGTATTGTATCTCCACCCTTTATTTGCTATGCTTACATTTCTGAGGACAGGAAAGAATTGTGCAAACACAATTCCTGATTCTCCAAAATCTGACGGAACAAACCCTTCCTCATAGCAGGGAAAAAAAAGAGGTGAAAACATGAGTTTTTGTTCACTAAGGTTTTTCTCTCACGATGAGTTTTCCCTTCATTTTGGCACAGTAAAACTCACATCACAGAGGACAGAAATTGTTGTGTAATGTAACCCACCCTCACCTACAGTACTGTGGAATCTGGAATTAATTTTAAAAAGGAAAAAATGTATTTTGCTATTTTTATGTAAGTTTAACATCCAGAAATGCTGCAGTTCCCTTACAATAACAATAGAGGGTTAATTCCTTTCCAAACAAGTATTTGTATTCAACTGATGTAAGTTTCAGGGCTTTAGCAGCACTAGATGAATCTACCCCAGCTCAGAGCCCACATCTTTCTGTCCCCATTATCTCAGCAGAGAACAAAGAAAGACTCGGGATCTCTAGCAGAACCCCTCGCAAAAGCAGTATGTGGTATCAAAGGACAAGCCATGCAAATTTAAGGCGTCAAAACTCATTCAAGTAAAACAGTAACAACTACTTGAAAATTAAGTAACTGAATACTGCATGCATTTTGCCAGACTTACCAAACTGGAGTGATTACGCCTCTAAAGCAACAGTTCCTACCCTGCCTTTCTCTGTATCTGTTTCTCCCTGTCTGTTTCTCCCCATTTTTTGTTATAACTTTCCACAACTGGAAAGCATTAGATACCCCTCCTCTCCCCCCACACACATACTGCCCACCCTTTTGTGGGAGGTGAATGTTTGATGGGTCACGCTGGTTTTCTAAAGCTTTCCAGGCTCCCCCTGTGCTGTTTGTGTGTGTGTGTGTGTCTATGCTGTGTAAATCTCAAACATGTGACAGAAGGGACTATAAGGAATGTATGGGGAGGTTTGTTTTTTTGGTGGAGGGAACACTTTTAAAACTCTTTATCATTTTATTCTTCACACACACACAAAAATTAAACAGCAGACTTGCACGCGTAATCCTTTATATCTTGTTATTAGCCATTCTCTGTTTATGCCTCTCCTTTTCTTGGAGGGTCACTTTGGCTGATCGGCTACAAAAGCAAAGGGGGAGGGGACACTGTCTCCCTTGGAAAGAGTTCGTGATTTTTTTTGTTGAGAGATGAGGTTCAGACTGAATTGAACTGGCTGGTAGTAAATCCATGCAGATGGAAAAGACCCTGTTGGAAACAAGGTTACAGCCTCATTACTGCCTAAATTTGAAATCTCGGTCTTTTCCTGATTCAGTTTTCCTTTCTTTTATTTACAGTCCTTGCAGAATATTAGCACTCTTGTACTGTTGTACTTCATTTTTTCATACCTTTAGTTGGTGCTCTAGTGACATCTAAAGATTTAGCCCTTGTGGGGTTAAATCACCACAACATTTTGATTAGTAGGAACAGCAGCGTTATCTGGTACCCACAGTTATAATTCCCTGTTCCTTCTGAGTTTAGCTGCAGTGCTGACAGCAGCTGGAAAGGAAAATGGATTTTCCCAGCAATAAATTGTTGTGAATTATCCCTGCTGAAATGCAAAATATACAGGGGATGTTTGGTCTTGAATGGGCAATCTCCACTACCACCAATATTCCAGGCCTCTATCTGATTGGTGGGGTCTAGGTGTCATTCCAATAGGATAACGGATCCCCCTCCCCCAAAAAAAGAACTCTATGTTTGTGATTGTGCATTAGAGCTCTCCTTTTTCTTCTTAGTTAGCAAGAGACCTGCTCGGCTTTCATATTGGGAAGGTAAACCTCAGCAAGCATTGTATTTCAACAGCAAAGGTTTTTTTTTTCCTTGTTTGCAACTTGAGGAAAGATTATGCTTGAATATAACTTGAGAGTTTCTTAAACCTTGCTTTTGACACTTTTGTGATATTGCTGTGCCTACAGCCTGAAACCTGTATGTAAAACTTGTTTGCATTTGTTCATTTTTGACTAATGATGTATTATTCTTTTTGTTTCTGTACTGTTAGACATGTCATGTTTTAAACTGTGTTTTATCATTGTTGGAACTGGCTGTGAAAAAAAAGGCCTTGTATGGGCAGTCAAGACCTATTAGTTTTACAAAATATCTGCTCTTTGTAGAATATACTTGTTGATTTGGCTCAACACAGTTGCCTATGGGTTTTTCTTTAACTCCCCTTGGCCATCTTTCTGTGGGAACTATCATAATAGCTCCTATACTTCATAGTTTTCCATAACACTGCTGCCTTTGGTAGGACCAATCAAAATGTATTTTGCTCAGATATACTAGAGTGTTTCCCATCTGTAGATTTTTACTTTTTTCTTCATTATTTGCCTTTACAGGTGATGGTCTAGAAATCTGACTTGAATTAAATGTGGTAATCTACATGTAAACACGAATATTTGCCACATCTTGCCAATACTGAAAGAATAAGTTTGGAATAGTTGCAGTTTTTGGCTACGACTCCCTGAATCACCTAGCAGCATGGCCAGTGCCTATGCTGGTTGGGGGATTCTGGGAGGATTAGGGGGAAAAAACCCTTCTGAGCTCTATGAAAGAATTATACTGTCAGTCAGTTGCCAGGGGTGTAGCTGTGTCAGTCTTGTACTTGTATGCTGCCCTGAGATCCTGTGATACAGAGTTGGATATGAATGTTTTTATTGATAGATAGATAGATAGATAGATAGATAGATAGATAGATAGATAGATAGATAGATTATTTAATTTGTTTATATGCCCCCTTTCTCCTAGTACAGGACCCAAGGTGGTTTGCAACAAGGCTAAAATAAGATACAGTGAAAAGAACTAATGTTAAAGCAGAATTAAACCAGCATTCAGTAAAATGCCATTTATTTTAAAATCATTTAAAAACATAGCATTAAAGATAAAAAAAATACAGAAACCTTTAAAAGACTTTTCACAAGTCCTTAAATGCCTGTTTAAATAAAAAGGTCTTTGCTTGGCAATGAAAGGAGAGCAGAGAGTGGGCCAGCCTAGCTTCCAGTGGAAGGGCACTGTACCATCTGGGAATAGCCAGCCACCAAAGAAAGCTCTCTTCTGTGTCCTCACCCGGTCAGCCTGTGATGGTGCTGAGACAGAGAAGAAGCCCTCTTCCAATTGTTTTAGATTTGTACAGGGAGATACCCGTACTTTCATGTAGTCTAGACATAACATAAACTGTATAGGGCTTAATAGGTCATAACCAGCACTTTGAATTGTGCCTGGAGTTATAACCAGCATTTTTAATTGTGCCTGGAAATGAACCAGTAGCCAGTAAGGCTGTTACAACAAAGGAGTTGTATTTTTCCTGTAATTGGCTCCAGTCAGCACTCTGGCCACAGCGTTTTGGACCTGCTGAAGTTTCTGGACAGTTTCCAAAGGCACTTGCACGTACAGTGAGTTGTTGTGTGCCTTCAAGTTTGACTTATGGCAACCCTAAGGTGACTCTGTCATGGGATTTTCTTGGCAAGACTTGTTCAGAGGGGGTTTGCCTTTGAGGCTGCACTTAGGCAGTCCACCTCTGTCTGTTTTTAAGAAACAGGAATGATCCGGGTCAGTACACAGGTGATGGGTATCCAAGTATTAGATTCCAATCATGACTCACATATCCAAGAAATCTGTCCTCATCCTTAGACTGCATACATTGAAATACAGTACTGTAGATAAATGTAAACAGCCTCTTGCTACAAAAACAACCAAGAGTCTTGTTATTAAATTGGTTCTGGTATTCCCTTTAGTGGGAATCCCTCTTACGCACTGAATCTGTAGTACATGAAATCTTGTGTCATAATAACTGTGTTAGTCTCTTTAGACCAGTGGTTCTCAACCTGTGGGTCCCCAGATGTTCGTGGACTTCAGCTCCCAGAAGCCCCAGCCACTGTGGTCAATGCTCAGGGCTTCTGGGAGCTGAAGTCCACGAACATCTGGGGACCCACAGGTTGAGAACCACTGCTTTAGACGCTAAATTTTTTTTTCTGGCTGTGAGGGGTGTTTCTGTCTGAGTGCTGGTTCTGGCTCTTGACCACCTGGGCTTTGTATACTTAAAGGAACGCTTACTTCCAAATAAAGCTACTTGGAGATCTTCTGGTCAAAAGGCATTGCTCTGTGTAGTAACACCACCACTTGAGATGAGGTTTGCTACATCTCAGAGTACAGTAGCTCCTCCACATTCATGAGGGTTAGAAGCACAGAACCCCCACGAAAGTGGAAAAATAGTAAATAATTCCCACCTCCATGATTCCCATCCAGAGCTCCCCCCTCCCATTCCTTTGCTTCTGGCCCCAGCGTTGGGGGAAGGGATTAAAAAGACACAGTAAAGGGCTTATCTGTATTTTCCCTCGAAGGGAGAAAAGCATGTTTTAAACACACCCCTGGCAAGCCTGCGGTGAGGAATGCAAGGGAATGGGGGTGAAATGGAGGGGAAGGCAAGCATGTGCCTCGTGAATAATGAAATGTGCAAAGGTCAACCCCGCAAATGTAGAGGGAGGACTGTACTGTGCTTGTCTGAAGTGGGCATCACATTTGTGGAAGTTCCGTTTACATGAGGCCCAACTAGCTCTGTCCATTGGAAGCTTCCAGCAGAAGGTAAAAAAAGTGGTAAATCCAGACCAAATTAACACTGTGCCACACCTTCGTCTCTTTCCGGAATATATTAGGTTTCACAGCACATTATAAAAAAGTTAAATAAAATAAAACAACACTGGCAGGCTATATAAACTGAGATGCTGGTTCTGCTAAATCAGGAGCAGGCAAATTGAAAGACAACCAGTGGAAACTTCACATGTCTCTCTCAGAAAATTCTTCCAGAGCATTAGGGCTCTCATAATGCTGGCAGTCTTAGTCCTCCTTGTGGAAATCATCAGATCCCACTTCAGATGGAATCTGGAGTAGCTGGAGCAAGATCTGATCAGATCTTTAGTGACCACAGGGAGGGAAATTTTATCAGAGAGGACACATCTGGCAAGTAATAGTATGTAAGTATTTCCACCAGTTGCTCGAATTTAGGAATTCCACTGGTAAATTATCTCCGCCAGATTCGACAGGGCTCGGGCAAAGTTATCTTCCACGCCCCCACCTACTAGTGCCCACTGGGTAGATTCTACTTGGTGGGCCTGCAAACTTACCATGAGATGGAGGAGTCTGCAACAGTGGTGATGGGTATTAGAGGTTTATCCAGTCTTACTGCATAACTATTGAGGCAGACCACAATTACATCTTTTCCTTTACAAAGATGTCATTTACTAGCTGTAGTTATTTATTTTTTTAGGACCCGTTGGCCATAAATGATCTTTATAGATATTTTATACTTTCTACTTGCTGTAATATAATAAAGAAGGGGCTCTTGGAATAATCCTAGGTCATTATCATGAAATAATACTTTGACCAGTTCTTACATTTCCTGTGTGTGAAATCAAATGAAAGGGCATGTCAGCTAATAATATACTGCTTTCTTCCAATTTTGTGTACCGTGTTTGAGACCAAAGAGTCTTTCTGTGGCATCAGTCATATAAGAAGACCTTGGAGGCAATTTATTTTGCTTACAAAGAAATTCCTACTTGCTATCTAGTTTCAATAATCCCTTAAGAAGCTGATTCTTACAGTTAATTTATTACAGAATACATGGGTAAGGCTGTATTGAACAGCTAGCACTAGCTGCATATTCAGTAATATAACAGACTATCAAACGATAATATAATTTAGTGGTTGCTGGAAAGAGCAGAAACTTAGTGAATTTACACTATTTTAACCTAACTTAATTTGGGTACATGTCGCTGAAGCAGTTGAACTGTTCTGAATATGGCATCTTATGTCTAACCTTTTGGCAAATTACTCTTCTCATCCAATTGTCTGTAAGGAGATTACATTAACTAAACATTCAGAACAATCTGACATTCTTTGACAACTTCTGCTACCAGTCACAGTTAAATCCCAGTATCTTTCAGATGAGAAGTATGTTGCACAGAAATGGCACTGGCTAGGAAAAAGCAGGACTCTGAGAAGATTTGGGCCTCCTTTAGCAAGTTTCACATCTTCTCCTGGAGAAACAGCTCACATTTGACAATCCTAATGTATGTAGGGTTGCCAGATATCAGGGCCTAACCCTGAGTCTCAAATTTTCATGGGTCATCTCCAGGTAGGAGCCAAGGGTGCAAATTCTCCAGTTTTGGTGGGCTCAGCTTTTGACAAGAGGAAATAGCTGTGAGCAGATCTCCAGCCCAGCTAGTAGAGTAGCAGCTTGGTACAATTTGAAAGGTTTCACGGGATAGTTGATTCAACAAACCAATGTTCAAAGAATCTCTAAGTTAGCTTCTTTCTCTCCCAGTAGTTGTAAGTACTAGGGCTCACTCTCTACTCTGCTCTGCATCCATCTTCTGGCTAAAAATGTAGAGTTGAATGACAAGCCCTGAGTAACTGTGGCTGCTACATAGTGAATAACATTTAATGACACCCCACGGGCTGTCCCAAGGTCTCAGGGTTTGACCCTGTGGAAAAAGAGAAACTAGACCAGACTGGTTGGTTTCAGCCAATCACAGCTCAGGGAATACAGTGGAAGAGCAAGAAGAAAATACTGAGGTTTATCTCTAACAGAAAGCAGATAGGAGAAAGATGCCATAGAGATAAGATAAAGATGTAATAGAGATAGGACAGTCAGCCAGAAGGAACAACTGAGTAGGGCTTGGGGATGTTGTTAATAATTAAATGAGATCTGCCTTGGGCCACATTAGGGAGAAAGACAAAATATAAATTCATTTAATTAATTAATTAATAGTTCAAGGGATGATGTGTGATCTGATTGTGAATTTATAAACTTCTGTTCATTTATTCCTTTTTTACAACCGTGTCCGACTGTTGCTATGTACAGTGTGCCAAGAAATAGAAGATGCATGGCTTGTTTAGCTGCTCATGCTTGCAACAGAAATGATCAACCAGTGTGCACCAATGCACTGTTTTTGCCAGATCTAAGCATTTTGTCTTACTGTTCCATATAAATGCAGTCTCTGTGTAGTATATTTATCCCAGAGTATTTCCTGGCCTGACTGAAGAATTGAATTCAAAATGGTGTGCTCTATTTTTATTTCATATGTTTGCATTATTTTTAAATGCATTGAATGTGTATTTTAAACTATTTTTGATTCTGTGCTTTTCATAGAACTTACGTTTTATAAAAAATTTCTAATTGTACATTTCTAGCTAAACTTATGTTTTACATTTTTTAAACTGCCTTGCATCCCTTGTTTGGAGAAAGGTATGATGTAAATTGAATGAATGAATGAATGAATGAATGAATGAATAGGATTACACTTTAACTGCTGTGGCAACGTTCTGTGGAATCTTGGGAAGTATAGTTTGGTGAGGCAGCTCTCTGGCTAAGAATTCTCAATACTCCTCCCTAAATTGGAAATCCCAGGATTCCATAGAATGTTGCCGTGGCAGTTAAAATGGAATCATAGTGTTGTAATTGTGTAGTATGAAAAGACTCCCAAGCTTCTGCCCAGTACTGAAATTTAAAGTGTAAAAAGACTCCCACCAAAATGAGAGGGGCATTCTTTTCATAGACAATACTTGTCCCTTCATCCGTTTATTTCATTTTGATGCCAATTATATTGGTATTGCCAAATGTTCTCCAACCTCTCTCTTTCTCTCCCCCCCCCCAGTGTAGCAAAACTTGTGGAGAAGGGTCCAGGTACCGAAAAATGATATGTATGGATCAGAATATGCAAAAAGTTGACAGCCTTCTTTGTGATCCAAGCAAAAGGCCAACTGATGTTGAGACCTGCAATTTAGCACCCTGCGAATACATTTGGATTACTGGAGATTGGTCAGAGGTATGTGTGTTAAACCTTGAGGGAGGGGAAAAAGAAGAAGGCGGTGGCTATGTATGTCTTCACAAATTCCATAAACATCCACTTAAAATATCAAGAAGAAAATACGGAAATGAACTGTGTCTTCAGTTTTCACTTAACAGCTTATCTGTGGGATTCTGCAGAGTACCTTTTCCATAGGTTGATTTATTACTTAAAAATGGGTTTGGAGAGGAGAAACTGTGAATTGAGGAGAAACAGGAAAAAGTGGATTAAAGGATCTTGCAGAGTATGCTTCCAGATGGTTTGTGATAGGAAGGAGTTCTGCAATTGAGGAGCATGTGATTTTAATGCCTTAATTTGGGCCCTTGCCATTCAAATATAATCCATAGGACCACTGTTTTAAAAAGGAATAATAAAAAGCCACTACCACTGTTAATTGTTGCAGGAAAGTATAGACAGGACCTGCATCCTGGCATCATGGGTTATCTGCCAAGCTCCACAGCTCTATAGTTCCTGGAGCTTCTTACTGTGCTTGCTGTCTCTGCTTGTTTTCTTTCTCTCTAACTTTGCACATAGTGACAAGACTGAGGCAAAAGGGTGGCATATTCTGTTTGCTTTGTAGTTCCGTTGAATGGTTTTGTGGAATAGGCAGTAGCAGTGGGCCTATTTGCATTGGGGTGTGGCTCACAGAAGCCAGAAATCCTAATTCATGGATTTTTTTTTAAAAAAAAATAGAGAGCAGAGAGTTCTGTATATGTATCTCCACCCACTTCAAAAAAAAAAAAAAGAGAGTGAGAACTGGCTTTGATGTACTGAAACAGAATCAGAACCCAGTAGGAAAATTACAGCAAATAGCTAAGGGAGCCTTACTGCACAGACAGGATTTCAGTAGTTTCGGCTATCAGTAGTCTCTTCTTGGATGAAAGGAGAAAACAAAATAGAATTTAGCTTTATATGTGATTGCAGATGTTGATCATAATATTTACAAGTCCAGATACCTTCAGCTGGAGACAGAGCTGCAAATCCTGTCCTTTTGTTATCTAGCAGTACTTTTCCTCTCTTCTTAACTTGATTCAATCTAGTGTTTGCACTTTACCTTATTAGGAAGTGGGAATCAAGAGATCCCACCAGAGCAGAGATCCATGTTTAGCTGGAAATGCTTGTTTCCTTGGCTGTGAGGAAGATTACATTGTGTTCATGAAACGGACGAGAAAGCTTTTGCAGAAATCTGGGTAGCATTGCTAGACTTCATTTCTTGGCCTCTCAAGGAAACATGAGTCTCCTCAGAGGTAAAAAAGTATATCATAGGGCAGTGGAAAAGTCAGGCAATGAGGAAAAACATATTTTAAAAAGGAACAAAATACACATAGGTATGTTGGACTGTTACATTTCTGTTAACTCCTGGTTGCTACCAATTTGTTGTAAAACTCCTGCACCACATTGTATCCAATACACCCATATGTAAGTGATTATTCACTTAACCACAGTGCAGTGGCATGTAGGTACAGCTATATTTCTACACTCCATGAACAGAATGGCCACCAGAATGACTTAGTAGCTACATCTGTATCATACCCAACCACTATCTGCCTAAGCTTTATGCTCTGCCATCACTGAACAATTTCTGGCCAAACATAATAGAGTCCCACTGAATAATAGTCCAAAAGCAAATGCCCGCAAATTATATCAAAAAAATGTAGTAAAAGTCCAATTTCTTAATTATGCTGAACAGATGCAAGGTACCTTTCCTTTGCCCCTGAGCAAGTTTAGCAACCCCACCCTCCAGGATTGTGGGGTGGGGTGAAAAGCAGCAGTGCCGTCTCCACAGGGCATCATGCTCGAAGTCCCTTCAATCCTGGCACTGGCTCTGGAAGCAGGTTCTAAACAGACCAAGCTTTGAAAATGCCACAGCCTCACTGTGGCTGCTCACTAGAATTACATTCATGGTCATCAAGGCAACTGTACTTCACGTATTTGTTGACTGTACCCTAAAGCATTTGTTACAAGGTTCTAGGACAGCCTGACTGTCTCCCTGGCAGTTCTTCCTTTTCTTTTATATTCCTTTCCTCTTCTCTCCTCCTCCCACCCCTGATCTTCATTGCACTCAAGGTTAACTGAGAAATCAGTATTCTAGTTTAATCATATGTGCATGTAGGTTAAGGCTAAAAATAGCAAGGGTAACAGTTAGCCCCTTGTGTTATGTATTCTGAAGAAGTGCCCATAGTTGGGCCTGTTGTTGTAGATAAGCGTGTGATCCTGTGTTGTAAGAAATGAAAAATCAATAAGAAAAAGATTTAAGAAACTAACTGACAAGCAAAAATAATCACTTGTTCTCATAAATACCAGGGTTGGATTCATATTTTTTGAACAAATTTGAGCTGGCATTTCTTCCCCACAACACTGAGCATACCTGCCAAGAGAACTCAACTGCTCTCCTTTGTCACCAAAACTGAACACAGAAGGAAACAGACTGATCCTGGCCTGTTCTTTCTGCATCATATGAAGAAGCATCTCACACCTGGGAGGAAAACGATGGCGCTGTTGCTGACCTAGCAGAAAAGGGGAAACTGAGAAGTAGAAGGAAATTGAATCATAAAAAAGAGACAATATATACAGATATATACTGCCAGAAAGAGGGCAGAGAAAATCCAGCTGGTCATTGTGCATTTGCATGAGCTCATTGACTATCACTATATCCTAAATACCGATTGCTGGAGAAAATGTTTGTTAATTGGTATGTGTTCTAATTGGTTAGAAGGGGCAGCTGGCTGTATTTTCTGCACTGTTGTTGTTATGTACCTTCAAGTCAACTCCAACTTACAGTGATCCTATCACAGAGTTTTCTTGACAAAAACTATTCAGGCTGAGAGAGTATGACTTACCCGAGGTCACTCAGGGTGTTCCAGTGGTGGTGAGGGGATCCAGACCCTTGTCTCCCAGAGTCCTGGTCCAACACTCAAACATTGGCTCTTGATATTTCTGCACTACTCTTCTAAACACTGTTGCCACAGTTTCCAGTATAAATTATCAAAACAAGGAGCATTTTCTAAAACATTTTCTAATCAGCTTATATTAATTTAGAAGCAGATTTGGGGGAAAGAAGTGGAGTGAATTGATAGTGATAAAAGAGAATAAATAGGAAAGAAAACTGAAGATACAACAGTTGGTGACAAGCAGATGTTGGAAGTCTTTCTAGGTTCACCATGTGACCCTCAACTAAAATATGCTGATATTTTTCTTCTTACCACTGTTGCCTTTGGCCCTGCTGACCACTGGAATGCCTTTATTACAACCTTTCTGAAACTGAATTCCACCCTTGAAGTGGAAGAAAAAAGTTTCCTATCGTTAGTGAAAAGAACAGAACTAGGTAGAGTGGTAAATCAGTATACTGTTCCTTGGCCATTTTTCTTCTCTTTGCTGGCCCTTTACCAGAAATGTTCCCCTTTCCCAAATAGCAATATCAAAGCCAATATTATAATCCATAGCACATTCTTTTATTTTCAGCCACTGCAGTTCAGTCTTACAAACACAGTCATGCTTTGATTTAAATCCATGAGATATTACCATAACCATGAAATGGGGTGTTTTCAAGCTGTTTCTAGCTCTAAGTGCTGAAAGAAGGGGATGTGTATTCAGTGAAAGAACATTCTCTTTTGCTTTTGACATCACAAACAATTCTTCAGCTCCTTCTTTCCACAAGCACTTTGTTTTATTTTGGTTTGGCATCCTTTGGAAATGTTTCCCGTAAAGGCTTGTTTCCAGATTACAATCTCTGGTTCATATACTCCCTGGTTTGAGACTGTAGAGAAACCACAAGTTATCTAAGCCAGCATTAACTTGAAATATATGTCCTCACTGTCCAAACGTATGGTATGAGTAGGTGAAGGCAGCAAAAACATAATGTGAAAAGAAAGGGACAGATCCCTTTCTCAACCCTTACTCTAGCCAGAGCTTAGAGTAGTTATGTTTTTGGACTACAATTTCCAAAAATAACAATTCTGGGAATTGCAGCCCCAAAAAGAATTTTTTCCCCCCAAGCTCTAATATCAGCCTTTTAAGTACCTGGTTCCCTAGTGTGCATTGGCCTTTAACTCATCAGCTCCAACTAATGTAGACATGGTCAGCAATGATAGAAGCAGATTTGGGGGAAAGAAGTGGAATGAATTGATAGTGATAAAAGAGAATAAATAGGAAAGAAAACAGAGGACCTTTCCACATGCGGGGGAGAAACGGGGCAACGCACGTGGAAACGGAGCTTACCTGAAACCAGGTTACTTCGTCGCCACGAGGAGCAGCGCTCCACACTCCAGCGGCGTCTGGTGGCGCCCAAAATGGTGGCTTCCAGCTTCTGGAGGCTCTCCACCAACCGGAGAAGCTCACCAGCCAGAAGCCCGCCCCCCGGCAGCTCTGCAGGCACGTGCTTGCACGCGCCTGCAAATCTACACGGGGCGCTGCGATGGGGTAGAACGCTCGTGTTTAATAAAAACCACATGAAATGTGGTTTTTAAAAAACACGCGGCGCCACCCCTTCTGGTCGTGTCAGGATGGGTTGAGGTGTGGAACCTCAAAATTAAAACCAACCCTGCGCACTCCAAGGTGTAGACGACCTCCCGTCGAGTTCGTGCTACGCCGTGTTATTTACCCCATGTGGAAAGGGCCAGAAGATACAAGAGTTGGTGACAAGCAGGCATTGGGAAGTCTTTCTAGGGTTACCATGTGGCCCTCAAATATGAAATATGAAAAATATTTGAATAGATTCAAGTTCCTGTACACTCAGCCTGCTCTTGAGATTTCACAGTTGGTAGGTAATGAAAGAATGTTGGGCAGTGGGAAATGTTCTAATGCTTTTTTAAAAAAAACTTTGGTAATACGATCACAAACACTTCTGTTTCTGTTTCCCTCCAGTGCTCTGTGACCTGCGGCAAAGGCTACAAGCAAAGGCTGGTCTCCTGCAGTGAAATTTACACAGGGAAAGATCATTATGAGTACGGTTATCAGAACATAGTCAACTGTCCAGGCACACAACCACCCAATGTGCAATCATGCTATCTAGGCGAGTGCCCAGTTTTGGCATCGTGGAGAGTTGGAAATTGGGGAAGTGTATGTTTCTAATCTTTTTCTTTAAAAAAAAAAGAAATCTATTCATAATTAGTTGTAATGAGTGGCCTACTCCTATGAATTCAAAGGCCAAGATCTTAGATTACAATGGTAGAAGGTAAGTCTCAGCTAGCATATTCCTAAGAAGGAGTGGAGGAGGTCTTTTTTCCCAAGAACAGCTAGGAGGCTGTTGAGCACAGCTGTGCCCCTGGCTCCTGATACTGATGGGTCAAAGGCAGTAAAAAACACCTAGCTACTCTTGTCCCAGTCTTGTCTTAAAGAAATGTGACTGTGAAAGAACTTAGCTCACTGCTGTTCTTTACTGTCTTACTGTTCTCTTTCTCTGTTAAGTATTATCTCATAAGCTAGCCTTTTACTGTGTACTTCATTTTGCACCTTCTCTTTTCTGATATATTGATCAGTGCCCAGTAATGGTACCAACTTTCTTTGCCTGTGGCAAAGGTGTAATCTTATACCAGATATAGAACCTAAAATTTGTTATTTTCTGCTGTACCTGCATTAACTTGGGTGGCTTAGAAAAAATTTGCTCACAGCATACAAGTCATACAAAAAGTTGCCATAATTCTTCTTTCCCCATCCATGCAAACTCTTAGCAGTAAATAAAGAAGGAAGGTAAAGAAGGAGAGCACTAAATACACTGTTGTGATCAAAGTGTATTTGGATCGAAGTGATCCGTTGTGTTTGTTTTCGTTGCTGAAAAGAAAGAAATCAGTCAATCAATCAATCCTACTTACAGTGTCACAGCCAAATTCTTATTTCCCTCTAACACAATTGGAATATCTCTGGTGTTTGTGTGGTGTTCAGAAGGATCTAATCCTGCTGTGACCAATTGTTTGTATCGCATGGGTAAAAAATAAAACCCAACTTTAGAGAAGAGCTTTTTCTGACAGTCTGACTGAGTTTCTTATCTGTAGGATAGATTTTCACCTGGCTTTACATGTTACTGCACATAGTTTGTGTTATTGTTGTTGTTGTAGGACATCTTTATGGATGGAGTGAAAAGTGAGCCCTGTGTACTGAAAAAATGGAGTGATCAGCTGTGACTATGTTTTGCTTCTCAAACCCCTCCTTTTCTTTCAGTAATTATTACTGCTTTAGATATAGAAGTGACTTTCAGATCTATGAGATCTACTAGCTTGATAGATGAAGGGAATGCTGTGGATGTAAGGCCTTTGACAAAATACCCCATGACATTCTTGCAAAGAAACTAGTAAAATGCGGGCTGGACAGGACTACTGTTAGTTGGATTTGTAATTGGTTGACTGACCGAACCCAAAGAGTGATCACGAATGGCTGCTTTTCATCCTGGAGAAAAGTGACTAGTGGGGTGCCACAGGGTTCTGTCCTGGGCCCAGTGCTGTTCAATATTTTTATCAACGACTTGGATGAAGGAATAGAGGGCATGCTCATCAAATTTGCAGATGACACCAAATTGGGAGGGGTTGCTAATACGCTAGAGGACAGGATCAAAATTCAAACTGACCTGGATAGATTGGAGAGCTGGGCCAAGGCTAACAAAATGAAATTCAACAGAGAGAAGTGTAAGGTCCTACACTTAGGTAGAAAAAATGGAATACAGAAATATAGGATGGGGGACACGTGGCTGGATAGCAGTATGTGTGAAAGGGGTCTAGGAGTCTTCATAGACCACAAGCTGAACATGAGTCAGCAGTGTGGTGCGGCGACCAAGAAAGCCAATGCAATTCTCCGCTGCATCAATAGGAGTATGGTGTCTAGATCGAGGTACCACTCTACTCTGCTTTGGTTAGACCTCATCTTGAATACTGTGTCCAGTTCTGGGCACCCCAATTCAAGAAGGACATGGTCAAGCTGGAGCAAGTCCAGAGGAGGGCGACCAAAATGGTGAGAGGCCTGGAAGACATGCCCTATGAGGATAGACTTAGAGAGCTGGGGATGTTTAGTCTGCAGAAGAGAAGGTTAAGAGGGGCCATGATAGCTATGTTTAAATATTTGAAGGGATGCCATGTAGAGGAAGGAGAGGGCTTGTTTTCTGCTGCTCCAGAGACCAGGACAAGGAGCAATGGATTCAAGCTGCAGGAAAGGAGATTCCACCTGAACCTCAGGAAGAACTTCCTGACGGTCAGGGCTGTGCGGCAGTGGAACATGCTGCCTCGGAGTGTAGTGGAGTCTCCTTCCTTGGAGGTTTTTAAGCAGAGGCTGGATGGCCATCTGTCGGGAGTGCTTTGAGGGTGTTCCTGCATGGCAGGGGGTTGGGCTGGATGGCCCGTGTGATCTCTTCCAACTCTACACTTCTATGATTCTATGAGCTTCAAACAAGGTAGATTTCCATCACAACAAAATTACCTGCCACCTAAACAACTTGAAATTATGTGGTTCTCCAGCTGTTTGTGGACAGCAACTCCACATGTTCCTCTCCATTGGCTGAATGGCTAGCGCTGCTGGGACATGCAGTCCAGTAACATCTGGAGGGCTTCATGATTCCTACCCCTAATTTAGTACCAGGGATTCAAGTGGTAAACAGTGTAATGGATTAGCTTGAGTTTTCTCACTGAGAAATAGGAAGAGTATTGTATCTGTGTCACAATTAATAACTGTTTCATATGGAATGGCTGAAGAACTGACAAAGTGCAGGCAGGCTCCGTGCTTGAAAAATTACTTTTTCAATTCCAAGCAGCATAGCTTCAGGGTGTATTGAGATGCCAAGGTATAAAGCCAAACGTTGCCCCTCAGTTATTGGGAACTCCTTTTTGCTTTGGAAATAGTAGGAGGCTGGCACATGCCCTGGCATGGGAAATGGCTCATGCTTGTTGTTGTATCTCTGTACAGCAACCCAGTCAAGTCAAGCCTGCTGCAGAGACCTTTAAATTGAGGATCAACATATTTTCTCATTAATGTTGTTTTTGCAGTGGATAGTGTTATCTAACACCTCTGTCCCAAACACGTGTACTCGTAAGCTGTGGTATGTGTGCGCCAGCTGGGTTTATTTGTTTTGCAAATTATTTCCCCAACATACTTCCAGCAGCTGCAGCAGTCTGCAGCTTATCCTAGTACCTGTCCTTAATTTTCCAGTCCTTTATATGTAATTTATTTCTGGGTTTCTTCGCAGGAAGATCTGTGATACTTTGAAAAGGTAGTTGCCTGTCTCCAACATTCTCTTCTTTCGAAGGACACATTGATGTGCCAGAGCCACCAAGTAAATCCATCTGCCAATTTGTACACCACAGGAAGTTATGTTATGCTCCAGTTTTAGCGCTGAGTATGATCATCATCATACTGCTTGAAAAAAAATACTATTCCCCTTCCTCCTTTTGGTTTTTAAATATTTTAAGCCTTAATAGATCAACATAGATATCTGTGTGCATAGTTTGACCTAGTATATTTTGCCTTTAAGGCAGCATGCCCTGCTATACACCATTATAGAGGATATGCCCAAAGATATGCATAAAAATATGATGTTGGAATCAAAAAGCAAGCAAATGTAATAAAGGCAGTAAAATGGATAGTGTTATGAACGTATCCTTGAAACAGGCGTGGTTCCTTACCCCTTACCCCTTCTTAAGGGTTCTTTGCTGTTTGTCAGCTAGCCTGTATCTGTTTGGAAGTCCATCCCATCACCTTCTGTTTATACGGGCTCCCAACATGTGAATAACAGTAGAGTCCAAACAGGCAGATTTAGCATCAAAACTCCACTTAACCACTCTTAAGTATTGGACCTACAAGAGTCTTAATTTAGGTGAATGAACAGTTTGCTTATGGTATTTTATCCTAAGGATATTTTATTAAAATAGAAAAAACACACATATACAATACTACTCCCTTTATGGAAGAACATAGGCATCTCATTGCCTAAGTACATGGCTTAGTATATACTGACTTTACATTTCACGTAAGGCATCACATATTGTACATTATATTAACATCACTATAGGCAGCCATCTAATCAAACACTTGTAATGAATTACAATCTCATACAGCACTGTCACATGGTCCATACAGACTTGTATTTCTTAGGAATGATTCATATCATCTGCAGGCATCTCTGTGTATTAATTCAAAACAGAACTTAAATGTCTATACGTATATAGCCTATGAGGTATTTAGAAAAGAGATTCTCCCACCCTCTTTCTTTTCAGCATTCTAAGGGAATTAACAAGCCAGAGAAAACATCAGCAGCATAAAAGCTGTCATAGATGGCAAGGTCTGACCGGGCTGGATGCTGTATAAACAGTGTAATTCTACTATCTACTAACTCTACAATGTAACTCTCTATTTTCCTTAGCCCCTGGTGAGTTTTTACCTATCAAGAGTGATCATTAAATGTCCTTCTTATCACCCATCGGGAAATGAGGTTTTCTAACCCACATTAATGTCAAGAAAAATTCACCCATCTTATCAGATCTTATTGGGCCTCTATATGAGGCTATTCAGTGACCAATCACTGACCATCACTACGCTGGCTATCTGCCAACAGAATATTGCATCTGATATGACTCAGCTGTCGGCTCAGTATACCTTTTTGGTTTTCTCTCTATATTCTGGTCATCCACTTCCTATTTTCTCTGTATAAATTGTCTTTCTTATGTCTCTGGTTTCAGTTTAGGTGGCATCATACCCAGAACTGGTTGGTAACTGGTATTTCTTACACAGATATCTGCCTTTTTATTCTACATAATGCTTATTTCCTTAGTATTCAGGCTGAGGGACTTAAGTTTTGCAAAACACATACCAAAATAGCACTCAGTCTGTAACATCTTCAGTGTCATTTATTTGTGTTAAGTTTTGTTTTTTATTATTGTGATTACTGTTTTGTTAGTGTGAGAACCAATTGAATTCCATTTCCTTTGTTTTTCCAGTGTTCAGTGAGTTGTGGAAATGGAGTAATGCATCGGTCAGTTCAGTGCCTTACGAACAATGACCAGCCAAGCACTTTGTGCCTTGAAGATCTGAAGCCTGAAGAAAGGAGGATATGCCACAATATTCATGATTGTAAGGACCTTTGCAAATGATTTTCATAGAGAATCTTGGAGCTGGAGGGTCCACAAGGCCATCTAGTCCCAACTCCCTGCCATTCAGGAATACCCAATTTCAGCAGTCCTGAAAGATGCCCATCCAATATCAGTTTAAGTATCTCCAAAAAATGAGGGTCCACTACCCAAGGCAGCATATTCCACTGTTGAGCAGTTACAGTAAAGAAAATGTTTCTAATGTTTAAATGGAATCTTTTTTCCTGTAGTTCGAATCCATTGCTCCATATCATAGTGTCTGCAACAGTAGAAAACATGCTCTCCATCTTCTGAATGACATCCCTTCAGAATACCCCCACTCACTGCTTAATGCTATACTAGCACTAATATCAATCCCAACTTTTTTGATGCTAATAAAGGGAACAGACAACTTTGAGGGAATAGAATAATTGTTAAAAGCCCAAATCACAACAGCTGGGTATACCGAAAAGAGAGAAACAATGCTTGATGGTTATCTCATTCCCACCCTGTCCTTCCAATTTTGCAAGCTGCTTCACCTTTCTGTCCCAGAGTGATGCACCAAGAAACTATTCAGATGTTTAAAAGAAATTTAAATATATAAAGGCCACAAAATAATGCAGACACAGGAAACTAAGAGGTATATTGCTAAGAGAAAGATTAAAAAGTGTTCTTTGTTTATACTTCAGCACCCAGTATTCGCCAGCTAAGCTTTAGCTTCCAATGAAGCATTAGCTTCCCATAATATAAGAAACCTTATCCAACAGGAGTTATGGACTCTCTGTAACTATTCTACACCAAGTATGAAAAGAATATTCACATTTCCTGGTTGAAAAATGGGTTTCCTAACACTCAGGAAGAAAAACACGCAGAAGCCATCTTGCAGAAAAGGAACATTGTTTGCAGAAACGTGGTTGTCGTTTGGGCAAATCCCACCAATTTTGCACCAAAAAAGTGTGTTTCTAGAAACAGAGTGGGGGTTGGTACATAAAAATGTTCTTTGTTAAAAATAAAGATATTGTTTTCATGCAAGAAAACCCATATATATTTCTGTCCAGAATAATTTTCTAGAATACAAGGTGAAAACTGCAGAAATACTCATTTCTTCTGTAGGGGAACTGGCAGGGAGACGGTTATTGCAATACAGCTTCTTCCTGCATTGCCTTTAGTACTACTCTCTCCTTTTGTAGTCTTGCATCTCCCAGAAACTGAGGCAGTGATGATTTTCGATAAAGCTGTATCTGCAAACCCCAGGATTCCATTGGATGTTGAAAGTGGAATAATAGCACTGTAACAGTCCAGTGTGGAAATGGCCTTAGCTACTGTGATCAGAAGCATCACAAAGGGCACTCAGAATAGCAGTGAATGTGCTAGTTGGCAAGTTAACACATTTCAGTTCCCAGTTCATGACTGTAAGACATATGATGCAAATGTCCTCAAACTAAGCAGGTCTGGGAGGAAAGTCTACCATGTATACTATCCTGAAATTTATAGAGAAAAAGTGGAACATAACAAAGTAATCTAAACTGCAGTGATGGAAAAACATTTCTATGGCTTAAGTGATACCTCTAAAAAATGTCTTAATTCCTTGTAATTAATTAGCAGCAGCAGCAGCAATGACCTCCATACACACACACACACACACACATGTAACATTCAACAACAGATCCACAAAAATGGTGAAATCGTTTTGCCACCTTTAAGTCAGCCTGTGTTTTAGAACCCATAGGTGGGGCACAATGAGCATAGTAATTATATTAACTAACACCAGCTTGAAAAGTTAGGTTTGAAAATAACTTCAATAATGTTAAATCATTAGAAATTGGGAAATTAATTCCTTTCCTTAAAACAATTTTTAAATTTTTTTGAGTGTTCATTAGCTCATTGTTTCAAATCTTAGTACTGTGCTTAGTATTATCCTTGGATTTACAGAGAATGGCACAGAGGTTGTCACTATTGACCTTAAGAAAGTACATATTGTTATTGGCTCTTTCAAAATAGCTTATTCTTTCCCTGTTGCTGTCCTCCAGCCTGGACTTTCCCCCATATGAACTATAAAGTCCATAATATGAAAATTGCCTGCAAGGGGTAGAAATCCAACATGTCTTACAATTGTCAAGTTGGGGAAGGGTGACCCAAAACATGGGATCTCGTGTTAACAGCACCTTCAGTTTAATTTGTTACTTATTTGCATCTCTCTTTTTCTTTTCCTACCACCAATACATACACCCAACTCACTCTTCAAATATCTTGTTTGCTAAAGGTTAATAAAAAGTGAATTATTTCAGTTAGAGGACATTAATCCATTGCAAGGTAGGAATAAGTGAATCGCTATAAAGATTGGTCAATGAAACATGGGTGCAGAATTCTTAAAAAGTTTTGAGTCTCTGAGCATATGGACAACATTTTTCTGCAAATTTGAATCACTGTGTCTTTTCCACCTTCCCACAACCAGGCAAGAAGTGTGTCTGCAACATGTGGTTCTGCGTGCAGGAGGCGAATATCCCAAATTCAATTTGCGGCATATTCAGTTTTAATGATCATGTACCTAACAAGCCCACTATTATCTACATTCATCTTACTTAAGTATATAATTAAAGGGGGTGGTTCAAAAGAAGGAGGAAGTAAAGAGCAGAATGGGAACAGTTGGGGGAGAATGAAGGAGAATTCAAGAAGAAAGGAAATGAGGACAGGAGTTTTATTTAATTATCTTGGTGCATAGCACTATATGATCAAAAGAAGATTTTTATGGAATTCACTTCAACCCATTGCACCATATGAATATACAGTAATGATAACTGTAATTTTATACAGTAATATGCAGGTCTAATATATGATAGAAACTAGTCAGAATATAATCAATAGAAAAGTTACTAAAGAGAATTGCAGTACACCCCACCCCAGAAAAACTCCAGATGCTTTCCTTCCCTAGAAGGAAAGGGGGTTGGGGGGATACCTTCCTTTCAGCCTTAAAAGGCCTGACATTCTGAAAGGGCCCTGGCTGAGGACTTTATATTAAAACAAAACATTCATTGTACCCCCTGGCATTCCAAAACTCACTTTCTCCCCTCTTATTTTCCATTATTTAATTGTTATTTCTTCTGCTGTATTTTCTGAGCTCCAGAAAGTTCTGTTTCTTTGGAGCATGCAGAGTCTTTCTTGTCTCCCTAAAAACAGGGTCATAAGATGTATTTCCTCCAATCCTAAAATCTCTTTTCGCAAAGGCTTCCTGTTATACTTCTTGTTTTATTGAAGATGACAAAAGACAAGACACATACTCTATCACGTTCTAACAACCCAACTTACTAAACTATATTTTTAACTTTAGAAT
Source organism: Iguana delicatissima (assembly GCA_948472985.1). Lineage (NCBI taxonomy): Eukaryota > Metazoa > Chordata > Lepidosauria > Squamata > Iguanidae > Iguana > Iguana delicatissima. The sequence goes on along the minus strand of CAOKZL010001041.1, from coordinate 308,628 downwards.
TATTGATGAACCTGGTGACTTAGGAGAAATTGCTAGAAAATCCAGCAAATCAATAACTTAATGGGTTAATTCCTACTCAATAAGAAGTTTAAAGTGCTTTAAAGATGCAAAGTTATACATTTTAATGAATCAGAGGTTTGCATTGTGGAATTTTGAATTTTTTAAGAAATATTGCTCATTTCTTCCTATGCTGCTTAGTTCCTCTTTTTTTTATTTTAGGTGAATTACCAACAAGCTGCAAAGAAGTGAAACGGCTCAAAGTCATCAGTGAAGATGGAGAATATTATCTTAAAGTTAAAGGAAGGCTCTTAAAGGTATGATTCAAAAAACTCTCACACAGTGGTAAACTAGGGTCAGATAACTATGGTTGTTTGCATATCAGCTATGTATTTCCATAAAATGTTGCTAACAGTCCTTATTGCTTATAGTATTGGAACTCCATCTTCATTGCATTTATAGACAGGATATTCCACGTTACGTAACATTGTCATTATAGATTCCTAGTTCAGTTTAATTTCAAGGCTTTGGAGGAAAAGATCTCTCTGTGTGTAAGGCCTTTTCCGCACAACACTCTTATAGTTCAATTATTCCACTTTCAATCTCCTAGGGCAGTGGTTCTCAACCTTCCTAATACCGCGACCCTTTAATACAGCTCCTCATGTTGTGGTGACCCCCAACCATAAAATTATTTTCGTTGCTACTTCATAACTGTAATTTTGCTACTGTTATGAATCGTAATGTAAATATCTGATATTTAGTCCACCATAAATGATATAAAGTTTGAAGATTTGGTTTCACCGCATTCAGACTGAATTAAATCCAAAAATAAATCTGGCATGGGAATAACACTAGATTTTGTAGGCTTATTCCTTACAATTGATGCAACATTCTTGTTTTTATCAATATCTGAAGTGGCACTCTCCAGACTGTCCAGTCCCAGAGTTACCAACATCTTTTTCAGCAAATTTTTAAAAGAATCTGAGGAAAATAATCTCACTTTATTATCATTTTCTGCATCCTCCTCCTTGGAAATAGAACCATCTGACTTAGAGAGTCATTATCCCCATGAGTATCTGCCAAATCTGGTTCCTCATCAGTGTTGATTTGTTCAGAGTGTGACAAAGCAGATTCCTCAACTCTAGTCACTTTGGACCTACAGGTAGACTTTTTTGGTAAACCCACACCAGCATCATTTGATTCAGCTTGGATAACTTTTTTATCATCAGGAAAATCACGTGAAAATGAAGGATTCATTGAAGTAGTTTGTTGACTGCTTAATAACGACATTACATTCAAAGTCAATGAATTGTCCAACTTACAATACATTTTTTAAACTGGTTATGTATTTTGTGAAATCATTTCACTAATATTGTTTGCCTATTAACATGCACCTCCCTTTCTTCAGCAATCATTTGTCTTACCACCTCCCTACTACACTCAGAGACATTCCCCTGGGAAGACATTGAGGACATGGGAGGTTCAAATCTTACTTCTTTACGTTCCATAGGCATTGCAGTTTGACTCCTAGTGAATAAGGACACCATACACAATGCTAAATGGCCCTGCGCTGCTGTATCCGCCAATACAGAAGGGCAAGGGACTGCCGACTGCCATTTCTCCTGGCAGAGGCTGCTCGCATGCTTGAGTGTGATTGGTTGTGTTGCTGGCGAGCTGGGATTGGTCAGGAGAGCTCTTTCCTCTCATAGCCCCCTCCCTTGCTTTCTGAACACCTCTTTTCAACTTGGCGACCGGAAGTTAAAGGAGCGGTTGGGAGCCCTTCCCCGTCCTTAACAGACTTAACTGCATTACCAGGTAATTTTCCTTTCACCTTCTTTTTAATTCTTGCCTTCTCAGACTTCCTTATACTAGATGTTTTTAGCTTTGTTTGAGCCTCGGAGTGGCTGGTCGGAGATTGCCCTTCCAACTCACTTTCACTCGATGCCAAGAAAATGTTCTTTAGTAAGGGACTTCAAAGGGGGCAGGAGGACACGAGCGCATGGCTCACGCTTGCGCACCACCACCAAAGAGGTAATGGAGCCTAAGACCATCAGAAATACGTATTTTCTGATGGTCTTGGGCGACCGCTGTGAAAGGGTAGTTCGACCCCCAAAGGGGTCAGCCCACAGGTTGAGAACCACTGTCCTAGGGAATCCTGGGATTTGCAGCTTCGAGAGGGGCTGGCTGGCCCCTCAAAGCTGCAAACCCTAGGATTCCCTAGGAGATTGAAAGTGGAATAATCGCGCTATAAGAGTGTTGTGCAGAAAAGGCCTAAGAGAGAGATATTAATCCTTGAGTTTTAATTATCTGCTCGCACCTTGATGTCCTTTTGCATTGTATAATTTTTTTTTCAAAAAGCCTAAATCATAATTAATTCTTTTCCTTTGTGACTTCTGCCTTTGTATTTTCCATCTTTTGATTTTCTAGCCATACACTTAGCAGTGAGTGTTAGCTGTTTGATACAATTATAGTGTATGTCTTTCAGATATATTGTGCTTTCATGGAATCTGACAGACCAAAAGAGTATGTGACTCTGGTGAAGGGTGAGGCAGAGAATTTCTCAGAAGTCTACAGCTACAGGTAAGAATACCTGCCACTCCATATTTGATGTTACTTTGTTTTCTGTTCCTGGTGTTATTACTTGTTGTCATGAGTAGAAAAAGGGCTTTCTTTTGATTCAGATTACATAACCCAACTGAATGCCCATACAATGGAAGTAGGAGAGAAGATTGTCAGTGTAGGAAAGATTACACAGCAGCTGGCTTTACCACCTTCAGCAAAGTAAGACTGGACCTGAATGCTATGCAAATAATAAGTGAGTAACAACAAGACTTTTACCGCTTGAATGCTTTTTGGTACATGGGTTGTGGGTACAATTATCCATTTAAAAGTAGACTAATCTAGCAAATGGTGATTTTCCATTGCCTGAGTTAAAAATTATGGTATACTACCCTGTACTCGAAAACCAGAGTAGTTTTTCTTTAACAAAGTTAAAGAAAGAAACAAGAATGACTGTTTGTTAGTGTTTACTCTGCATTCTTTCACCCTAGTGCACACTAAGCTTATTGTGTTGTCTTCAGGAAAGTTTTATTTTCTCCCTTCACAGTTCAGATGCAATAGAACATTATAAACACAACCCTAGCCCTGCAAATCCTGTTTCACATATCACCCCATTTTGTCCAGTGGTAGAATCATAAATTCTTAAAGTAAAAGGTATGTGGTCTCCCTGCAGCTTCCTTCTAGATTCAAGCCCTACTGGAAAACAGAAGAGACATGAAGGAACAGTGCATGGCATATTTCACCTTTAGCAAAAATGCTGTAGCTTATCTTTGTTTCAGCCAGAGTTTGGTCTAGAGACTGTTCTTCTTGAAATACTGCCGAGAGATGACAGTGGGATTTGAGTTAAGCCAAACAGAACTAGGCTGCAGATCTTTACGCAGCATAGGACCAGTCCAAAGCCTGTTTATACCGTATCCAAACCAACTTGAGAAGAAACATGCCTTTGCTCCTCTCGCACAAAAATCCTAAGATTTCAAACATGATGCAAAACAACAAGGTTAAAAATAGAATCTAGATCTAAGGTGAGGTGGGAGAAATATTAGCAGAAATCCCCTGAGTATGTTTCCTCTGTGTGGTGGGGAGGGGCACAGGACAACATTTGGTGCACCTGCATATTTAATGTGCCTGTAGTCTTAAAGGTTTCCCACCGAATCATTCCTCACTTTTAATGCACACATATGTATAAATATCATTGTAAGTTGCACACTTAATTGTCAACCTTATTATTCAGAGAGCTCTCCAGCAGATTCATATAATTAATGTGTAAGACCAGATGGGCTACATTAAAAATAATGCATTTGTTTCATTTTGTTTTTTTCCTCCTTTCTCACAGCAACGGATTTACAGTTTGCACGGACTCTTGATGGACGACCTGTTCCTTTTGCCACTGCTGGCGATTGCTACAGTGCAGCCAAGTGCCCACAGGTATCTCTGCAATAATGTTTCCCAAACCATGGATCCATTTGTTACAGTCCACCATTGCATGAGTTTTTTCTTGATCAAAGCACTCACACTCCAGTTGCTGTTGTATTCTACCCTTCCTAATCTAGTACTTTCTTTTTGCAGCAGTATATGTGCATTCTTTTTTAACAACAATATTCAAGCAATTTCTTAATGTAGAGCTTTTCAGAAGTATTCTTAGAGCTGCAAATAAAATCAGTTAAAAAAAATCAGTCATTTAACATCATTTTGTGAAACACCAGAATATTAAAAGGAAGTTCCTATAAACTAGAGCCATTTAAAGATGCAATTTAAAACTTCTGAGCAAATAAAAAAGTCGTCTCCTTTCCCTGGAATATCACAACGTTAGTATCAGGTAAGCCTTTGTGGGGAAGGAATTCTAAATATAGTGGATGGGGAAAGATATATGACTATCTGGTCATCTTGGATGATCAAAGGACCCAGAGAAGGGCCTATAAAAGTTGTCTAAGAAATTAGGTAATTTCATGTGGTAGCAGGAAGTCCTTGAGCAACATTAGTCCTTAAGTTATTATGTTTTCAGACTTAGAGAGCACTGCATTAAGGGGCCCATCCTTTTAAGATATGAAATTAAATTAGAATGCTTGATGTTTAATGCTTAAATGTTGTATTTAATAAAAATAAGTTAAGAATAAAGAAAGAAAAGATGTCTCTTCAGCCAGTCAAATGTGGGAAAGAGCTGGTTGGCTTTCTCTGAGCACCCACAGAACATGAAGCACAGGAGATTATTAGGCAAAGGACAAGAATGCCCTCAGCTGGCAGTCTACTGCAGAGCAGCCTTTCTTCAGAAAGCTGGAAATGAGAAGAAATGCTTAATCTCACTCCTGCTGTGATTTGTACAGTATGTGCTAATCGCTATGAGGGTTTGGAACAATTGAAAACATTGCTGGGGAGATCTTGTTAGAATAACGACACTGTAGTTTGTTGTTACATGGGGGCTTGCAGCGACAGAGAACAACATTGTCCAGGATACAATTTTCTTTGGTTTTGTGGGTGTGTTTGTGTGTTTTATTGTTCAGCAGTCATTTCAGAAAGTATTTGTAATGCATTTTTTTTTCATTTCTTTTTTTTTTTTAAGGGTCGCTTTAGTATCAACCTCTCTGGAACTGATCTAACAGTAACACAAACATCAAAATGGCTTTCCCAAGGGAATTACGCTGTTTCAGAAATTATAAAATCACCAGTAAGGAAAAACTCAACAATGTTCAAACCAAATACAGCATATTGCTTATTTCTTGCCACACAGATAGTTGCCATTTACTTCCTCCTGTCTTGTAAATATGGGGGGGGGGATCAAACCAACCTCTTGAAATCTAATGTAAGGAGTATGAAGTGCTAAGCATGGTCTGTAATGGGTGGATTTAGAGAAACAGATTGGAGTAAATTCAACTTGATCTGTATTATTGCAATTAATTAGTGGGTCTACTTAACCGTGAAGCTAAAAACACTGAGCACAGTGGTGTAGACACTTCTTTAATTAGTTGTCTGAGTCCTCAGGAAGTGTGCGATTGGGAGTCTGCTCTAACAGTGCTGCTGAGCATAATAAAGTACTAAGGAGATTACTTCTCCAAGGGGCTATGGTTCTGGAGCTTAAAGTGGGCCTCCCCCACCCATCCTGATTCTGCATAGATCCAGGTACAACACTTGAAAGCACACAGTAAGGCCTTTCTTTAACATAGTTGGGTTAGATGTGGTTGTAGATATCACTTGTGTAGTACTTCTCAGTCTCAGAGTGCAGCAAAAAATTTTTTAACAAAAAGCAGATTGGAATAATGTTTTTTTTTTTAAATTACCCTTACAATGCCCACTAAGACAAGGCTTAAGAATTGTCACCTGTCCCAAACCATCCAGGGATATCCAGGAAGTTGAGGCAGCACATATAGAGTGAAGAGCAGGGTGAAAGACTTCCATAGAAAGAAACATCATAGAGCATCTTGTCAGAATAAAGACATTCCTAAGGAAATAATCTGATTCTTCTACATTGGTATTCAGAGCCATTTTGAACATACCAAACCAATGCATGTGAAAATTGGACCTAATATTCTCAGGAATCAAATTGCTGTGCCACCTACTAGGTTTCTTACAGAAGTCCTGGTGGGTCGAAACACAAAACATAAATGGTACACAGTATCTATGTGTTTACTTTGCAATGACCAGTTTGCTGCACCAGGTGGGGCACCTCCGAGACAGAACTGCTCGCAAGCTTGAGCTGCTCACAATTTTAGCTGTCACCATTAGAAACAGAGAAGCCAGGACAGTTAAAAATAAAAGCCATTTTAGACTCAAAAGGGACCCTACAAAAGAAAGCTTTTACTAGTAAATCTACAGCAGCTGAAAGAACCAGTGCTGAGCGCAAAAGACCAAGAGAGAATCCCAGCTGACAAAATTAAAACAAAAGCTAAGAGACGATTGATGTAGGATACATCACTTTACCTGCATCACCAATATCAGGCACAGATCTTGAAGTTTAGAGACCCAGAGAATAAGAGAGCAACACTGCTCACAGAAAGGGGCTACCAGGTTCATAGACTAATAGTATCACACAGAATTTTCATACTAATAGCAACAAAAGGGACTGGGAAGTCTTGAATGCCACTTGGCTTATTTTTGATCTGTCTTCCTTCTTCTGAGGGATATTTGAATGTCAAAAAACATCCAAAAAAGCATATGCTTAGTCCTTCGTCAGTAGTTAGTATTGCGCTCTCATTCTTATCCCATAAATTGCTCAGATATATATTGGTTGCCAAGGACTGCATTCATTCTCTTCTGAATCATTTCTTTCTTTCTTTCTTTCTTTCTTTCTTTAACCCATAGGATGGTACCAAAGTAATAGGGAAATGTGGTGGTTACTGTGGAAAATGTACTCCATCATCTGGAACTGGCCTCGATGTCCAAATGTTTTAGCAATGGTAAGTTCAAATTGGTGGATTTTACTGCTGTAAAAGCATTTAAGAATCAGTGACAGAAAAGCTGATAGGAAAGCATTTACTTGTAATTAAGTCCTATTCATTTCAATGAAACTTAATTCCAGGTAAGCAGGGTTTAGATCGCGATTGCACAACCATGGCACTAGGGTGCCTTGAGCCAGCAATTAAGCTGGTGCAGTTGAGTCTAATGAGCTCAGTTCTAGCACAGTGACATAACTGGCTGTAGCCCAACCTTACTGCAACAGCCACCAGAATTTCAACACTGTCTATGTAGAGAAAAAATGTAATTTAATCTGAATTGTGGGAACTGGAGTAAAAAGGAGGGTAAAATTGAAAAGTTTCTGCCCTTCAAAGACAAAGAAAAAGAGGGTTTTGTCCTTCAAAGACAACACACCCTTGTCATACACAGGCTCCTTGCCTCAGCTTTAGTTGTAGGATTTCTACTGCTAATTTAACTACTAATATCAATCAATCAATCAATAAAAATAAAATAAAATCTGTTCCATTCCTTAATCAGTCTTCTCATGTCATAAGATCTTCTGGGGTGATTCTCCTCAAAGTACCTTTCATGTACGTTAGCTTACATCCTATTAATACCATATGCAAGCGTAAATACAGCTTATGCTTGCGTATGGATCCTTTTGGCTGTGGAGGTTGGAGTTCTCTCCCTCTTTCCACAGTGTCCAAAGCTGCCACCCCCAGTTTGCCTTTATGCTGCAGTAGCACTCCCCTCTCCCCATGACTATTCTGTTGTGGTGGAAAGGATCACTGAAGTTCCTGCCTGTGTTCCCATAGCCAGACACAGACCAAGGACATCATCCACTGAGAAGTCCAGAGCAGCTTTTGGCAGAAGATGTCTTCAGTCAGTGACTAGCTATGGAGACATAGTTAGAAGTTTCTCCAACCCCAGCCCCGACCCCACCCTCCACCAGCCATGGAATGGCCGTGGGAGGGGCTATCACGCACCGTGTTAAGTACAGGGGAAATGGTGACAGAGAAGCCATAGCGGAGTTCTAAATGCAGAACTCTGGCACTATAGCTATACTGGACCATGTAGAATCTCAGTCGTTATGTGTTAAAAAGGAAGATAACCTGCTCTGTTATGGTGCCCTATTTGTGGAACACTCTTTCCACAGAAGTTGTGACCAGTAAGTCCTTTGCTATCTTTTTGGTGCAAGGTGAAAACTCTTTTTCTTCCCCTGCCCCAACATGCTTAGGCTTTTTTTATGTTTTGCTACCTGTTAAAGAATTTTTGGACTCTGGATTTGGTTGAACGTCCCTAATACAGAATTCAAAAAGCCTAAAAAACTTACTTACTTATTTATTTATTGCTGCCAGCCACCTCCTTCCACCTTCAAGATGGCAGTTGCAGCACTCAGGCTTATTGATGTCTCCGATCTTCAGTCTCTCTCCAGCCTTGCATCTCACATGCAACACAAGTAGCGAATGAACGAGGCACAATGCTAGAGAGAGATGCAAGGCTGCAGAGAGACGTGAAGATCTGTGAAATGGTGAGAATCCAAGCATTGTGCTAGGTGCAAATTCATCTTGCCATTTAACATATCCTCACGTCTCTCTCCAGCCTCATCTCTCATTCATTTGTTACCCGCTTTATGTATGAGGTGCAAGGCTGGAGAGAGACTAAGGATCTGACAGACTGAGGATACAAGGAACCTGATGCCCACATTAAAAAAAGCAAAACAGTACCGTACAGATATCCAGGGAGCCCACCAGCTGTCCATGTCCATCTTTGAGGCAGTGGCTGAAGTGCTCCTGCTCATTCATTTGTGGGCTCCCCAGAGATCTCCTGTACGGTTCTGCATTTACATATATGCAAGTTCAGGTATTTTGAAATGCGAACAAATACAAAATACTTCTGGTCCCAAACATTTTAGGCAAGGGATATTCAACCTGTATCTTGTTTTTATTGGATTTAGGATTATGTGATCATTTGGAGTTCTTTGCCCTGATTTGTTCAGATGAAGGGACAGTTTGAATATCTCTTAACAAATAACAAAAAAATAGTGACAGTAACAGTAGCAGTAGTATCTGCTTTGTATAAATCTATAAAAATATATCAGTTATAACAGTTGTTGTCATAGTTATTTAAGCAGCCACAGATGTAGTGGCACCACTGAACATCCTGCACACAACACAGAGGCCCAATGCCAGTTGGAAGTGTGTAGACATAGAAGTTGTGTGAGATGGCAATCATCCCACAATTTTCGTTACTCCAGAACTTGACACCCAGATTATGGCAGCAGTAGATAATTCCTTGAGCATGTGTGTGGTCAATCCATGCAGAATTCCTTTCGAAGCTTACAGAGCCAAAGGGAAATGCCACAGATGTAATTTCATGATACAGGGGCTTAGAGTTGAGGATATTACTGTTCCAGTGGAAAGTAAAAAAATATTTGGCTTAGATTCATCTGTATAAGCAAGGAGAAGAAAACAGTGCTCTTTTGTATCCTGTACCCCTTCCCTGATGCACAAATGCCTGTCCCCATGAAGAGATGGACTGTGCCTGTTCCTTTTTAACCCATCGCTGCCACTGAAAGTTGAGATGAGAATTCTTGTGTTTAATTTCAGGAGTTCTGAATGCCGGGAGCTGAAGCAAGACAGATGAAGGATAATGAAGCAATACCTCTGGCCTTCCACTTTTATATTTCTTCCTCTTTGTGTGCATTTGAATGTGTGTATGACTGTATGCATGTCTCTTTGTTTGCATGCGTATGTGTGTGTGTGTGCATGTGTGTGTGGCATATTCATAATGTTGTAAAGTATAATATTTATGTCTGGAATTATTTATTTTTGATTTAATATTTTTGTATGTAAAATGTTTATATTAAGGCTGCTTATCCTGTGTTTTTTTACCTTTTTTTTAAATCTTGCAGTCATATCACTGCATTTTACGTACTCTACATTATATGTAGCATTATGACAAAAGTGATACTTTTATCGTCACTATATTCAATTGTTTACCTTCAATCAGTAATTTTTCTTCATTGTCACAGGCTGCACTGATCTTTGTAAGGTGCTAAATGGTTTCATTAGGTATTTTTGGCATTTTAGAACATCTTTCTTAGGAGAAAGAGAATATGATGGTGATTTTTTTAAAATGTATAAGTCCTATGAGTCCGTCATTGTTATGCAGGAATTCAGTGAAAACACACTTGGATGCCATGGATTTATAAATAGTCGTGTCTTATGGTAATTTTTAAAAAAAGCATACAACCTCTTTTGGCCAGTGGCTTAACAGCCACTGGCCTGGTGCTAATGTGATAATATTTATTAATATTATGTAGGCTTTACAAGCTAAATTCTGTGCCACACTACATAGAAATGAAAGATGAATAAGTAAGTTGGGGTTAATAAAGGAGATAGCCAAATATTAGCCAAGATTCGGCACTGGGTGACAGGGCATGAAGTCCCACTCTGGCAGAACTATGCCCTGTCTCACCTCTCCCCTTCCAGAGGATTCACCTTCCTGCTACAGGACTCATGCAATCTTCTGGAACGCCCAGAGTCCATGTCTTTGTTGTTGCATGGCCAGTTATAGAAGAATAGGCATCCCTTCCACCACTGCTCCCCTGGCCATTATATGGTCCCATTACCTCATCCCTGGCAGAAGAAAGTGAGTTTTGAAGAAGCAGAGGTCTTCCCTTTGCAGTGACCCCCCCCCCCAAAAAAAAGACTAGGCTGGCAGAGTATGTCATTAACAGGAAGCCAGCCTTCAAGTGTAAGAGAGCAAATTTTAAATAGCATTCAGGGGAATCTTAGGGTTCTTCAGAACTTTATGCAGGTTTCCTTCCTCAACAAAAGGCCATGGGGCAGAAGCTGGGTTCAGCAGTCTTGTGATTTCATAACTCCCATTATCCGCAGCCTACATAGCTAAGAATATGCTCCCAAACTCTTTGTTAAGACACAAAGGGATCTGTGGTTGCAGGCAAGGTGGTATGGAAACAGTTATCTGAAAGAAGAAAATTGAAAACCACTGGTTTTAAGGGATGTGTAATTTATGATTGAAGATTGCCAATCAGTGTTAGATTTACCTCTTCATTCTGTTGTAACCAAAACTGATTCAGAAAAAATGGATCCTGCTTGTATTTATTTATTTATTTAGGCGTAGGAAATGAATGTATTTCCTAGGAATTATATTGATTTCTTAGCACGCCTTCATTTCATCCATAATCGCAGCCACATGGGGTAGGTGTGTCAATCTGTTGCAGCAAAAATAACACGTTTAGTGGCACTGTAAGGACTAACCAGCTTTGCTTGGCATAAGCTTTACTCAATCAGATGCAAGGCAGATGCAAGGCTTATGCCTTTTCAGTTGTCCCTTCACCACCCAGCATGAGACAAGAGTCATACGATCTACTGATCTTTCTGAAGACCCTTGGCCCCCCTGTGCCATGTTTTTATTTCTAGCCAAGCCAATGAATCAGAACTGGAAAGATTAAAACCTCAAAGAAGAAAGTGTACCAAGCCCACCCCAAAACACCACACATCTCCAAATGTATTGATTTACTGTATAGAGTATTAGAAGAATTAAACCGATAACCTGCCGCCAACTATTGGATTTGTGTGGATTGATCCTCTGCATCTCCCAAAAAGTAACTACTACCAACACAGATTCTCTCTCTGGTCAGTGCAGAGGAGAAATTCACTTGTTTGGGACATATCCAAGCCCAATATCCAAAATGTTGTATGGGATGTCTGCCAACCACAGTGACTCTCAAAAGTGTAATGAATATGGATAGACTATGCCATTCTGCTGCTCCACAAATTTCTTGTACTGGTATATTAATTGAAAATGCCACGGTAGCAGCAGTCAATCTACTTGAATGTACCAATATTTTACCTCACCACTTCAACTTTTTAAACTCATACACTGGAGACATACAGATGCTTACCTATCCTGTCAAAGTAGACTTCTATGCGCAGCTGTCCAGTGGTGAAGGACTTCATGTCATGTTGTTGTAAACTGTCACTTCTTCTTCGTGGTCTCTGTGCGTCATACATTAGGAGCTTTTGCGCCTGCGCGGTAGCGTTCAGAAAATTCTAGAGCTCGTTAGCTTTGGCAGGAACCCCTCCCCCACGCCGATGCTGTGCACGTTCCTCCCGCGGACTAATGGTCTCTCCTCAGTTCTTTCTTGTCCACCTCAGCGTACAGAATATAGCAATATCAATAGCATTTATTTCTATACCGCCTATCAACTAAGTGTTATCTAAGCGGTTTACAATGTATTTTAGTTAATTGCTCCCAACAAGCTGGGTACTCATTTTACCGACCTACGAAAGGATAGAAGGCTGAGTCAACCTTGGAGCCTGGCAGGATCGAACTCACAACCTTGTGGTTGCAGTACTAGCATTTAACCACTGCGCCACCAGTGCTCCTGGTGAAGGTTCTGCTTGTTGGCAGAAGGTTCTGCTTGTTGGCTTGCTTTTTGACTACCCCTCTCAGATTTCGGAGTTGGCTTTGTACTTTCTCGATCGGTTTTGACCCTTTTCTGGCTTTTGACAACGATTTCGGATCTCGGACTGTGTTTGGCGTTCTCGGACTTTTTCTTTTTTGCCTTGCCTTCGGTTTATGTCGGCTCTTTTCAAACGCTGCGCCTCCTGTGGAAGGAAGGTCGCTCTCTCCGACCGACACTCTAAGTGCCTGATTTGTTTGGGTGAGGGACACAACATTCAGGCCTGCCCTATTTGCAGAGAGTTTACACACCAGACTCTCCGTAACAGGGTGGCAAGGCTTAAATCCCACTGTTGGGAGGAATCTCTTCGTGTTCAGAGACCCGAGACGATGGCCGAGAAACGCCTGCCCTCCTCTTCTTCGGCGGCGGCGGCTGCCGTGCCCTCGACCTCATCGGTATCGGTACCGATAATGAAGTTGCCGAGGATACCGAAGGTCTAGGCAACTCGGGCACGTGAGGACCCTGTGGGCTCGCAGACCTTCTCCTCCTCCAGGCCGCTTACCATGGCCCAGAAGAAGCGCCCCGCCACCGAGGGCGTGGGGGAGAAGAAAAAGAAGAAGAGGAAGGAGAAGCGGTGCTCTTCCCCGATGGTGGTGCGACCCCTGACTCCACCACCCACCCAGCCCGCCGAGGAACCTCAACCGATGGAGCTCCCTGAGGAAGAGGAGCCTCCGGAGGAAGAGGAAATCCTCGAGGTGCCGGACAAGGAGCAGGTCGTGCAGGCTTCGCCCCCTCAGCTGCCCGAGCTGATCGCAGAGATCACTCCTCCGAGTCGCCGTCCTCCCTCGGCAGACCGCCGAGAGGAGGCTGTGGTCAGGCAGTGCCCAGCCTCTCGACGCGACGAGTCCCGCTCACCGGAGCAGTGGGCCAGGCCTCCATCCCCGCGATATCGGAAGATGCGCCTGGAGAGACATCACTCGGGCGAGAGCGCCTACTCTCCTGCCTACCTAGGAAGGTACGCCCAGGAGCAGGTGTGGCACGAGCCGGCCGGCTCATAATATTCTTACTCGCCGTCATACAGGGACCGGTACCATCCAGATCCAAGGTACTGGTCACCTTGTCGCCGGTCTCGCTCGCCACCATGGGAGGCTCACTACCCCCGCTATGAAAGGTCACCGCTGCGTCGTTTGCTGAGTCACCGTCGGTCCCGGGAGCCCTCACCCCGCTACAGGGCTGTTTCTCCACCCCCGCAGACGACGGCCACAGCTACCCGCCCAACACCACAGCCCACTGTGGTCCAGCCGGCGGTAGCTGCGACCTCTACCATGCAGGAGGCACACCGTCCTAGGCCCGCGGTCGTGCCCCTGCAGGTGACTGATACCAGTCACGACATCGGCCGCACTGGTACTGACGCAGCCTGCAGCTCCAGCAGTCACCCTGGCACCTCCGGCCCATAGGCCGGCCAAGGAGAAGGAGGCGGAGAGGTCGCCATCACCATCCGGCGACTCCTACAACTCGGACTCTGACTCTGCTGAGTCCACCCCTTCTTCTCACGAGTTACAGGTTACACAGTTACAGGTAAGCAACCTGTTCTACGCTGACTTTGACTTATAGCAGCCCTATGAATGAGAGAGCTCCCAAATCAGCCTGTCATCAACCACTCTGCTCATTTCTTGCAGACTCAGGACCGTGGTTCCTTGATTGAGTCTATCCATTTGTAATTCAGTCTTCCTCTTTTCCTACTGCTTTCCACCTTACCATGCATCGTTGTTTTTTCCATTCGGTCATGCATTAACGCGTCAGAGCCTACCAGCAGCACTGCTGTCGTTAGCATAGCCTCTTGCCTGATAGGAGCCTGCAGCCCAGCACCACAGAAAGGTTGAGCCATTGGTGACGCATACCATGTTCATCTGTTTTATTCTAGCATCTCATTTTTTCAGCACTGTAAATTTTAACATCCTTAGGCACATCTAAATGATGTCAGATCTTCTGTTTGGGATGTTTCAGATTAAGACAGAAAATAGGTAATTGAAATTCTTGTAATAGGTAAAAGATTATGTGTCTTGTTTTAAAATTGATTTGTCCCTATTAAAAGAGCACAAATGCTCCCTAATAGCTAGTGCTGAAATGTCAGAGACTCTTACTGGCAGAAGCTTCAGTCAGAAAAGAACTTTCAAAGAAAGCAGTCTTGATGGTTTTTGTACCTTAGAGGAGCAAAAGTTTCCATCAACACAATATGAAAACTCCACGATGGAAAGAAAGATCTCTTGACAGGCATAATAATGTTGCTCTCCTTAAAAATCACTTAGTATGCAGATGTGAAGGTAATAAGTCTTGTCTGCTTATTTTAACCACTAGTGACAGGATTGCCAGACCTAAATCTGGTCCAGTTAAAGGAAAAAGAGAACGGATTTGATCACTGGTAACTAGTTATTTACAGAATTCCCCTCACACCTGTGAATGAATGCCTTCCATGAAGTTTATCCATCCTGTTGGTATAGTGATGCCCTTGACAGTGTTATGACATTTGTTGCTTCTTCTAAGAAGCCTAGTATCTAGAGTGTTGTCCCCTCAGCCTCCATGCAGCTCAATGAAATTGTGCAGGGTCTTGAACACAAACTGAACCTTCAGTGAGTTGATCTGGCCTATAAGGAAGAGACCACAAGACATCCATTGCCTAAGTTAAAATTTCTGCATACAACCTATAAGCAGTATGATGCTTATCAGAATTGTTTCCTCTTTCCTTCATACTCTTGCTACTACTAGTCTAAGCATACTGTAAAGTCATGGCAAAGTCAGAGCACCATGTTCCTTAGCTCATCCACACCATTCTGTCGTAATGATGCAAGTTGTGATTTTTCTCTGGTTGCCTACTTGTCTACATGTATCTGAAAAAAATGTCATTTGGATTCTTTTGAATACTTAGTGGTGTAGAAACTGTTGTACTGGATGTATTTGACATCTGCTGAGGAAAGCTTATGCCAATTAAAACTGGTTAATCTTTAGGCTTTGCTAGTCATTAAGGTTTCACAGCACTTTCTGATTTGAAACAGCATTGCAAAATCATGTTGTCACAAAACAGCTTCTAAAACAAATTTTTAGAAAAAAATGCACACACTTTTCAAACATGTGCATAGAAAATAGCAGAAAGAACCCCAAGATGTGATGCCTCTTTCCAAAGTGACCTCTATGTTTGTGCTCCAGTATGAAGGCTTGGCTTTTAGCCAAGAAAAAGAAGTTATTTTAAAAAAAATCTTGGCCCCATTCCACTTCTTGTCAAAAACTGACCAGTAACAGGCTCTTCCCCTTCCATACAAATAAGTAAGTTGGATTCATAGGTTTGCTCTCATGTTTGTGGCGTTCTTCCTAT
Source organism: Iguana delicatissima (assembly GCA_948472985.1). Lineage (NCBI taxonomy): Eukaryota > Metazoa > Chordata > Lepidosauria > Squamata > Iguanidae > Iguana > Iguana delicatissima. The sequence continues at coordinate 292,882 of CAOKZL010001041.1, read as the reverse complement.
ATCACAGTGGTGGTCAGAGTGTGGCCCCTGGGACCATTTTTGTGGCTCGCAGGACCCCAAGGAGGTTAAAAAAATGAAAACAATTTTTGCTCCCAAATGCCTTCACAAAGGCATAGGAGGCATTTTTGCCATATTTTGCCTCCCACTGGATGATTTTAGATCCAAGAAAGGTCTTTTTAAAAACCAGAACTTAACTGAAGGTGACTAAAATTAGCCCAGGGGAAGCCTGCAAACATGGCAAAATACCTCCCTCAGCCCATAGAGGGCAATGAGGGACGTTTGGATGCAAAAATGTTTTTGCAGTGTGGGGGTGTGGGGGGGTTGGTGTACCTCCCAGGCTTGGAGGGGTATGTGCCCACTACCTTCCCATAGTTGCCCACCCCTGCAATATCATATTAGAAATTAGATAATTTGGGGTCAAAAATTACCCTGTTTATGCACACACACAAATATTGGCTGCTTCTATGGAAGATTTCTCCCATGGTTGGGTATTCCTACATCAAATTAGAGATCAGATATTTGGGGGTGGTAAATTGCCCTTCCCTGCAATGCAGGGAGTAGACATGGATTTAAATCATGGAGAATTTCATTTCCAGTCCAGACACAATAATCTGTTCAATAGGGTGTATCTGAGGATGAACACACTTGTCAGACTTTGCTCCAGAAATAATTCAGAAGAGCCGGAATTTTAATCTTGATTACAAGGAGTTCCGTTATGTTGAGACTCAGTTTCACTGCCAAATATACGAACACCAGATGATTCATTTACTTTGTAAGTTGTGGCTGGGCCCATCTGGAGACTTCATGCACCAGCAAGGTTGGCCCTCAATCAGATCTCTAGTGTGAGTCTTGAGAACAATACCTGGACGTATGTGAATCCATATGGATTTGATAAAATGGGCACCTTATGCTGAGAAACTACCCTTCCTAAATGTCCATTTTTCCTCCCAGTATGAACTTAGTTATCTGCAAAGACAGACATTTTACCTTGGTTAGATCAAGGCCTATCTATGAACCTCTAGATGAGTTTTGCTAGCAACACACGCACACAACCTCAACAATCTGTAAATATAAAAGATGTATTTAATAAATATAAAACTTCATTTTACATCACATTACAGCATTTACAATATGAATTTCTCTGAAGGGAAAATAAAACTCCATGACCTCATTCACTGTGTAATTGTATGTCACTGTTCCGTAGTTCTGTACTGCTGGGCTCAGCAGTAGAGTCCACGTTTTGTGTTCATAAAGTCCTAGTAGATCTACTAGGGAACACAAATGGGCCTATGCCTGACATAGAGAGCTTCTGCCAGTCAGAACAGACAATACTGGGCCAGGCGAGACTGTGGTCTTAGTTTAAGATATCTCCTTATATCTCTAGGCAAAGATCTCAAAATGCTGACACCTTTTCTGTTAATACTATAGCTCAGTGGCAAAATTCATGCTTTGATAGTTTGGAGTATAATTTCCCCATTGAAAGGGATCTCAGCCTGAGCCTTCCAGGGTTACTGGCAGTCTTAAGTAGATAATGCAATGCTAGATGGACCTATACAATATAAGGCAATTTCATATGTTCACTCTTGTTATTTAGAATTTCATTATCTAAAAAGTTTTTGCTTTCTGCTATACAGACGAATTAGGCTGTATTTTATTTGGCTTCACAGGTATTGTTGTCTACATAAATTATCTTAGCATAGATTTAAAAAAAACTCCAAAACCTAAACATCTGAATGTCTGAGGCAGACTAGGAGAGTCAAATACATTTTTTAAATGTACATATGAAAATTGTGTACATTCTTTACAAAATGCCAAAAATACCATTTCAAAGTACGTTCTGTAAGAACCACAAGTAGTTTGAGGAATAGCTTAAAAAAATAAAACACTATTACCATTCATTCTTTTTAAAAAAATGTGTAAGGGAAAAGGGAAAATTGCACTATAAGCATTAGGACAGATACAATGGTGCTTAATCAATGCTTACAAAATTGCAATTTGCTTTTTGTTTTCAGTAATGAAGTGACTAAGTATTTATACTAAGAAATACTGTTGTTTTTTAAAATGTACCTGTCTTTATACCAAGTAGTATCATAATGACTATCAACAGTGCAAAAACAAGCCTTAAAATTATGAAATGTAAAGAAAATTATTGTTAGATACTATTTGTAGTGTTATTGATGCATTACTGTTGTTGCTTTGTTAAACGGAAGACCATGTCAAGTGCATATATCGATATCATATTCTTGTACCAATGCCGTTATTTTTATGAGACTCAATAACTTTTGCAAGCACTTTGAATATCGTGCTTTCTTTCTTTCTTTTTTTTTCTTCTTAATTTCTTTTGGACCATAAAAAAAATATCACAAAATGTGTTCCTTCCTTTTTTTTACCATCATCATGCATTGTTGCCTATGTGATGTCCTATGGCCAAAACACATTGTACACATGGATTTCAATAAAGTTGTTTTTTTTTATATATATATATATATATATGAATACTGTCCAGTATTTTTGAGATATATCCATTCACAAGGAAAGGCGGGGGAAAGGTTACAGTGGATCAAGAGCCAGCGTGATGTAGTGGTCTTAATACCTGCTTGGCCATCGAATCCTTTCTCAGGCCATTTCTGCACTAGACTGTTATAGCACTATTATTCCACTTTCAACATCCTATGGAATCCTGAGGTTTGCAGTTTCGGGAAGGGCCGGCCCAGAATTCCATAGGATGTTGAAAGTGGAATAATAGCGCTATAACAATCTAGTGCAGAAATGGCTGTAATCTCATAAGAAGGCAATGGCAAATCCCCTCTGAATAAATTTGGCCATGACAGGTTTACTTAAGGGTCACCACAAGGCCCACAGGAATAAAAACAACACTGGATCAGAAACAAGTTACTTTAAAAATAAAACTTCCATGGCCGGAGCCTTCACCAAAGCATGTGCTATGTGACTGAGCAACTGCAAAAGCCAATAGGCCACTCAGTGTTCCAGCCTCAGTCCCCGGAGCATCCTGGCCTTGCTGCTCATGCATCCTTTTGATCTTTGATCTGTCTCTAAGAGATGAGGAAGAAGAAACAGTAACTGTTACACACTGTAGCATTTTCTTGTACAGGGTAGTAGTGCCTGTCCACTCTCATTGCTTTCCTCAGATGGAAAGCAACACATCTGAAGAAGTGGGTTTCCTGTTCAGGTGAAGGATCTCCATGTGAACAAGAGCGCTCGAAAGGCTGAAGGAGCTGGACACGTTCACTTAGTGAAGAGGGGACTACAGGGTGACATGAGTGCTCTCTTTACATACCTCAAGGGCTGTCAGAATGCAAGGAGCAAGCTTGTTCACTGTAGCCTCGGAGGGTAGGACCAGGTTTAGCAGGTTTTAAGTTACAAGAGAATAGATTTCAATCGAACTTTAGAAGGAACTACTTGACAGAGTGGTTCGGTAATGGAACCAATTGCCTAAAAAGGTGGGGACGGTCTCCTTCTCTGGACGTCTGCAAAAAGGGGCTGGGGATGCTTTAGCTGGAGGTCTTGCACTGAGCAGTGGGTCAGACTGAGGCCACTTCCAACTGTGTGATTCTATCATTAAGTAGGGTGAAACAGTACAGAAGATGTCTTTGATCCTAGGGGGACCAGAGATCCTGTATGTCTCTCAGGCTTGAACAAAGCTGAAAGTGTGACTTAAGCAGGTGGATTTGTGGATACTGGATTTTATTGCATTTTCCTGCATGGCCAATATAGCTATGCATGAATATGTTAAGCAGCAATGTTGCTTGGGGAGGGGGCAAAATAAGAGCACTGTTCTTCTCCATGAAAGTTTTCTTCAGTCTCCACCTTCCTACCATTGCAGTAACATCAGCTGAGCAGCAGGAAAGAGAGTTCGTAACATCCAAAGAAAAGGGACAGGAAGAATTACCAAACAAAGCAAATGTAACCATTCTAAGTGAATTGTTTTCAGCATCTCATTCTCTGCAGTGCTAGAAATTTGGGGACTGAAGGCAAATTCATGGAGCAGGGGAGCAAAATTCATATTTGGGAAGCAATCCTATCAATACCCATGGACTTTAAGAATATGTATATTAAAGGGAGACTTTCAGTGATGGTGGAAAGAAGGAAAAGAGACTGTACAACTAAATGTCACTGTTTAATTAAAATTATTCCTACTCAAATACTGAAAATAGATGCATATTCTGCTACTATTGTTCTATGTACTGACTTCCCATTATCTTTTTATCTGGATTCTGTCCGTACATTTTCATTATTTACAACCTTTTCTAAGTATTCCCTATCATTCAACATGAATTACATTTCTTGGAACTCGGGACCCTGCTGCATAAAACAATTAGCTAACAACAAAACACATAAACATCTTGGAAACCCTTTTCTTTTAAAAAAGGAAGAAATTAGGGGAAAAGAAGAAAACAAATAAAGCATCATCTTTAATAAAAAATGGAAAGGATCCGAATAGGGCTAAGATAGAAAGTGTGATGGGCTAGATATTTCTTCTGTGCCCTTGCCCGCTTTCAGCTTACAGCTTGCTTTCTTATTTTTAAGTGTCTCCAGAGCTTCTAGTGTTTATAGTATTCGTCATGCTTACAAGTGCTTGGCAATGTCATAGCAAAGAAAGAGAAAGAAAACATGCTTAAGCAGTTTATCTAGACAAGAATAAGAAAATGGGAAAGAAACATCCTTAAAGCTAAGTGCTGGGAGCTCTTTCTTGCAGCTGCTTTCTTATAGTTGCTTTTGTAGTTGCCTTTTTTGTGAGAGGTAGCATGGTGTAGTGGCTTTGAGTACTGGATTTGTTACCATGTTGTATACCCCCACTCCCATGATATAAACATTATTTAATTGGTATAAACATATAAATCATACACTGTTATGGCTGAAAAGCCATGCTGGCAAAGAGGACTGGTTGAACACCTGAGAAAGTAGGTCAGATGGGACCTCAGGGCATGGCCAGGACATAGTTCAAGGGATCAGTCAGGAAGCTTCGGTGCTAATCTGCTTGTGATAATTCCCTCTCAACAATTCAAACTTCAAATATAACAGCACTCAAAACTGTCTCAGTAGAGCAACCCTCTTCCCACCAAAATTCTCCTTTGTTTCCTCACCTGTCCAGACATTAAGAAACTATCATGATTCCCATCAATGCTTTGTCATCTAATGCTACAGTCATCTAATGCTAACCCATCCTGGACCCCATTGTTTGTTCTGCCAGAGTGCCACTAACACTTTCCCCTTCAGGGCAGAAAATGGGTATTTAAATCTTGAGTCAGAGCCTGGCAATTCATAGTACATTGGACATAGTACATAGGCCATCACTCTGCTGCTCAGATTGCCATTCCTATGCTACCCTTGGACCCTTAGTCTGAGCCATGTTGCTTTGTCTCTTCTCTTCCAATAAGTAAATATCATCTACTTCATCTCAGCTTCTCGGTATCCATTTTTTATTTTCTTTCCTCCAGTTATCCTTGCATGGTGATGAGACTGCTTGAATCTTGCGTGCGATTGTGATTTCCCACAATAAAACTTTTCTTTTAATCTCCAGCTGGTGTCCCTGCATTAGCACCGGTATACACAAGTGTAAAAGATGCTGCAAGGTTTCCCTCTCTCTTACAGGCCTCTTTTTTGAGCTAATAATTCCCTATGGCTCCACAGAGGCACCAGCATCATGGGTGGACCTCTGGGACACCCACCCTTTGGCGTAACAGACTATAACTCTGGAGACCAGGGCTCAAATCCCTGCTCAGCCACAGAAGCCCACTGGGTAACCTTGGATAAGTCACATTCTCTCAGCCTCTGAGGAAGGCAAAGTCAGCCCCCCTTGAACAAATCTTGCCAAGAAAACCCCATCGTAGGATCAGAAATAACTTCAAGGCATATAACAATAACAGCAAACAATCTTCCTGTAGAATTTTGAAATAACTAAAAAGGTTAAAGACACTTGCCAGGGTTAAGTGGGGTTTTTTTTTTCAGTCTTTCCAAGATGCTCCTACAAAAAATGAGCTTAGCTAAGCACCCCAAGACAAGGCTAACCCTAAAGACAGGACTGACCTCAAAAGAGCTGCTTTCAGTATCCTCAGGGTGTTTAAAAATATATGGAGACCCAAAGCTATAGCACATTTAAAAGGTCACAAAACACTGCTAGAAAAGGAGACGAACAAGATGTTCTGTAAAAATTGAATTATAATGATCTTTTTTGGTGGCCCCTTATGATCTGACCCCCTATACTAGAGGTGGGCAACTTCTGGCCCTTTGAATACTGTCAGACTGCAAATCCAATCACATTCCCTCCAACTGTCCCAATTTATCACGGGCAGTCATTGTTAGTCTTGAGGCTCTGTAGTTTGCTATAGTGTTTTGCTATGTGTGTTAACAACTAACTGTGATATTTTAGACCAGTGGTTCTCAACCTGTGGGTCCCCAGATGTTTATGGACTTCAGCTCCCAGAAGCCCTGAGCATTGACCATAGTGGCTGGGGCTTCTGGGAGCTGAAGTCCAAAAACATCTGGGGACCCACAGGTTGAGAACCACTGTTTTAGACACTCAGGGCTCATCAAACAACCTTGCTTTAGAATTGTTTATTCTGCTCTGCTCCTGTTTATAATCAGTATGTACAAAGAGAAGGACCCTGCTAATGTGAAAGATATCTTTGAGAACACCCTAGGATGTAACACGGTCCTATAGACTCAGGAAGTTAAAGGTCAGATAGAATGTAACACGTGTACCAGCTGTGACTCTGCTAATGCTGATGCATGAATCTTTTCTTTTCTGTAAAAATTCTTTAATATGAACATTAAAATGGTATAAGGAAGGAAACCTGAAAGAATAAATCATCCTTACTTACTTCCTTTCTTGGGTGGATCCTTTGGCCAAAGTTATATGTGTATCTGTCTTCCTTTCCTTTCCTTTCCTTTCCTTTCCTTTCCTTTCCTTTCCTTTCCTTTCCTTTCCTTTCCTTTCCTTTCCTTTCCTTTCCTACCTTCCTACCTTGTGTTTGGGGGTTTGTTTATCCACCCTAACATCATGATTAATCCTCTCTTGTCCCACTTTTTCAGCTGCTTTTAAAATGTCCCATTTTCTCTTTGCTTCTCCCATTTTCCTCCTTCATCCCAACTTATTTTAATTTCTGCAGACTGAGTTCAAAGCACAGAAGTAGTTTATACTCAATTCACTTAGCAGTGGGGAGAGGAGAGGAGGGCAGAATCTTGTCCTCCCCAGGAGGCTTGAGTAAAAGCAAATTGCTGCAGCCTCTCATTGCTTGTAACTTTTGCCATCCGAAAAACATTCTGATGTTGCTTGGCCAAATGTATTGGAGTTATCATCTTGAAAAGTTGCAGGATATCCTGTGAACCCTCATCAAGATGAGCAAATGGGATGAATCCTAGCAGTTGCAGTCAAACAACAGTTGTGGGGGGAAAAGTTGCACCCTTTGTCCTAAACCAGTGGTTCTCAACCTGTGGGTCCCCAGATGTTCGTGGACTTCAGCTCCCAGAAGCCCTGAGCATTGACCATAGTGGCTGGGGCTTCTGGGAGCTGAAGTCCATGAACATCTGGGGACCCACAGGTTGAGAACCACTGCCCTAAACTGTAACTGCTTTAGGTTTTGTGTAAGTAGAACATTGAGTACACACACAAGTTTGGGCACGCAATAATCTTCATTGCCCCATTTGAATAACACATCCATCATCACCTAAAAGAGCCCTGGTGATGCAGTGGTTAAATGCTGGTACTGCAGCCACAAGGCTGTGAGTTCAATCCTGCCAGGCTCCAGGTTGATTCAGCCATCCTTCCACAGGTCGGTAAAATGAGTACCCAGCTTGTTGGGGGCAATTACCTAACACATTGCAAACCGCTTAGAGAGCACTTAGCTGATAAGCGGTATAGAAATACACATGCTATTCCTAAACAGATCACAAACTTTTTTTTTTATCTATGAATGTATTTATTTAGTCAATACTACCAACTTGACATCACTCAAACAATCTCCTTACATAGGCTTCAGAGGGTGGGGAACACAGGCTTTCCTGAACAGCCAAAAGAACTCATGGCATCTTTGATGCTAATGAGTACTTAAGATATTTAGAAAGCTGGATGCATCAAATGCATTAAAGAGAGGTCATTTTCCCACTGTTTGAATCATTTCCTTCTTAAAGGAAACTCACAATACATCTAAACTTGGAAAGATTATACTGTGTTCAGCACCTCCTTAAGTTTAGTAACTCAACCAAGAAGAATGCTATGTTGCCATTCATTCCTCTTGATAAAACACTGGTGTACAGCCAAATCAACTGGGATGATCACATTGCAAAGGCAGGTAATGAATCTATGCCTTCTGCAGACGAGGAAGCATTTGTGAGTGTAACCTGTCCCAGGGCAAAAGGGAAAACTGTATTCATTGAAATTCCAACTTCTACACTACAATTAAAGGTCCTGGAAACCATGTCTCCTTTGTTTCTCTTCCTCCTAATCAGCTGGATGGCCTCTAGTATTTCTGCACTGCTCACAGAATGCTACAAGCAAAATGTTTATTTTTAACATTTAATAAAACACAAGGTTGGAATTCCAAAGAGCTGGTCTGATACAGATGCCAAGTTACAAAGAATGAAAAGTACTGGTTATGGCAACTATTTCCCCCTTATTGTAAATATGGGATAAAGAGATTTTTAGTTTCAAAAATATGAAATCACTACCAAAGAAATTTGAGGAGGTTAAAAAACATAATCAGTGGAAGAGATATAAGAGGTTTGGCAACGCTTCACACATTTTAGTTAGATTGCAGCAATGAATAGATTTTCCATGTACAGATTTATAGAGGAAGTTAATGAAATTGATGTAAAAATAGCTGCCCTCTGGGTTGTGATGTTGTTGTTTTTCCCTCCTCCCTTCTGGATTTTCAAACACCCTTTCTGGTCAGTTTCCTGCTACACATGGATTAACTCAATCTCTTATTATGAGTCCTATTATTATGCTTATTGGGTAGGCTGAATGTAATCAGGGATGGATCATTTCATTGATTATAATAAATCTGATCTAGAAATTCAGTATGATTGTAACCACAAATCCCTGGAAATTCTGGTGGTGACTCTCTGACTCCTGAATAACCTCTTTGACTGCTTTCCTTAATATGTGCTCATGATTTCGCTAACTTAGTTAGGGTCTCCGTTAACCTTTTCTGATATATTCCTTCAGAGATAGTGAGTGTCTGGAGGCATGTGCGGTATTCACAATATAGCCAAATGTCTGAACTTTGCATTCTGCAAATTGCTTAAATGCATATCTAAATCACACTGAAGACATTAAACACATATCTTGTAGAACCTCAAGGAATAGGATTTAATCAAAGTAAGATTATGCCTACCTTATAGTCTGGAGATATGTGTTATTTTAAGCCCTCTCCGGCCTGCTTCTCAGGGGAGGCTTTTACAGCAGAGATAAATTCATGAGAGGTGGTGCACATGCATTATGCATGGCTCTTCCCCTCCTCTCTGTCTTTCTTGCTCTCAAAATTCAGGTTACAAGCTTCTTCTGGGCAGGAGCCTCTGTGTGAAATGGGGGTAGGGATGGGAGTACCAAACATATTAACAGTGAAAATACATTCACTTCTCCTTGCCACAGGATGCAACCTATCTTTTTTCATTTTATCTCTGTCCTCAAAAGCCACCATTTTAGTGAAGCCTTTGTTTCAACACATGCCACAGCCTATAACTAATCCTGAGTATAGGAGATGGTCACATATTGTTTTCCTACTCATCCATCCATCTACTACAGCCATCCCTTTCCATCTATTAATCTACTACAGTCATTAGGGCTGCAGGACTCCCACAGAAGTGGAAAAAACATGAATATCTGTAGGCTGCAGTGGGGAGCACACCAGCTGCCTGGTTCTGCCCAGAGGTGGCGACATTCCTTCACAAGAAGCGGGCAGTGGTGATGTTATGTGCTGGCATCTAGACAAGGTTTCCAGCTCTCCCAGTAGAGTCTGAGGCAGTAGCCAAGGGCAAAGTTTGCTGTAGTTTGTTAATCAGTTACCATTAGTTGTTTTCGCGATCTAAGTAATACAATCCGAGTGACAGCCCAAAGAGAATACATCAGCTGCAAACTCAGTCCAGCTGGTGATGGTTAAGGTTTCCAGGAACACAAATCAGAGAGCTGAGCATTGGAGGAGTTGCTTCTACCAGCAAAAACGATTGTTTCCAACAGATTTCTCCCCACGCTGTCGCTTGTATCTATCTGCCAGCAGCCTCCTGCAGCTGGTTGCCCAATTAACACGTCTGTTCTATATAAACGTTCTGAGTCTTATGGACTCTCCCTTTTCCATCTAGGTTGGCTGCCGTAAGTATTGCCTCGTTTGTGGCTCTGTGTTGTGGCTGTTGGGGAAGGTCCTATCTATGTTTGTACCTGAGTCCTGGGATTGGGGCAAAACAGACATGGCTTGCTACCACTTCCACAGCTGCCCCAGTGCCATTTTAATAAGGACTTACAACCTTTCCTTGTATTCTCAGTCTCTCTCAGTATCTCAGGGCTTGCAGAGAGACTGAAAACATGAGGCAAGACTTATAAATCCCTGTTAAAATTGGCAGCAGCAGAGGCGGTGGAATACAACCCATGAATACTCAAACCTGCTCCCCCAAGACATAAAGTAAGCCCAGTGTTGTATTTCCTCTAGTTATGCTGGATTCACAAATAGTAGCCAAATTGCAGTGGTAACAAGGCATGCAGGCCATGGGAGATACACAGCAAAGCAGATGGAGATAAGCCAAAAGAAAAGCATTTGGGAGTCAATATATACCTGGGGAAAACTTTTAAATTAATGAACATAAGCCCCTGGGGAAAACTCACATAGAACAAATGTCAAAAAAGCTTAAGATTTTTAAAGTACATTTTTTTATTATTTATATTAACAAGGACAACCACTGTTAAACAGTACAAACATTTTTGACTTCCTGGTTAAAAAAAAATAAAAATTGTAATACATTATAATACAGTCATCACCAGATTTTCACTTTTATATAAAGAAAGAATAGAAGCAAAACAAAATTCTTCCTATATGTCTTCTTCCAGTACTAATTTTACCATAACTATTTTCTAGTTACTGACCATCTTTCCATTTATAATTCTTATTTTTCTTCTATATTTAATACTGATGTGCTTTCCCCATCTTGTTCTCAAGTAATTTATTAAGCATTCCCAGTCCTTGCTGAAGTTGTTTGTTGTTTCACCTTTCCCTTTACTTAAAAGTGTGGTTAGCTTACCTATTTCTAACAAATCACATAATTTTAACAGCCATTCTGATGGTAGGTGAGTCTATTTTCCATTTCTGAGCATAGATCCAGATACTATCATACAGAGTATTATTTTGCAGATATTATAATGCAAAGTAATATTTTGCAGTGTTTCTTCACAATTCAAACATCTATAACATTTAACATATTTAATAGATACATTTCTGCTTTCATTAGAAATGTGAAGTTTACAATGTCTGCTATTGTCATATGAATTCATCCCCAAAATTTTCTAGCTTCCTAGCATAAATTTAGAAATCATTTTACTGTATTGTTGTTTAGATTGTTTGTAACTGTTTTGTTAAAATGCTTAATCAAAAAAAGATTTAGAAATCATAATTGTTGTTATTTTGTGCCTTCAAGTTGTTTCCAACTTACGGTGATCCTAAAGTGAATCTATCACAGGGTTGTCTTGGCATGTTTTGTTCAGAGGCAGGTTGCCTTTTCTTCCTCTGAGGCTGAGATAGTGTGACTTGCCCTAGGTCATCCAACTCTCAGACCACTACACCACACTGACTCTCAGAAATCAGAACTAGCAGTGGGCATAAGTCGAATGTAAAAAGAAGGCATGATGCCCAATTCAATCTTAGCCACATCTATTCAGAAGGAAGCCCCACTGAATTCAACTGAAATCACTTCCAGTTTAGAGTATACACAGTCAGCCCTCTGCATGCGCTAGGGTTAGGGCTCAAGACCCCCACAAAAGTGGAAAAACTGCTAATAGCATAATGTGTGTGTGTGTGTGTCTGTCTGTCTGTCTGTGGGAAGAGGGCTGAATCACGGCCCCTCCCGAAACTGCAAACCCCAAGATTCCATAGGATGTTGAAAGCGGAATCATAGCACTATAACAGGCTAGTGCGGAAATGGCCATGGTGGGGAGAGCTGGCATCCAGGATCCATAACAAGAAAGAGAAAGGAGGAGGGAAAGGGTTGACATGACGGCCCTAAACTTCCTCTCTCATCCATCTCCCTCCCTCGGTGTGTGTGGGGGGGCATTGGGCTAGGGTTTGTGGTGCTGAGAAATTGGGCTACAATTCATCCTTAGCAGTAGCTGGTGAAAGAGGAGGACCAGAGGCAGGTTTTTAAAGGGCTGTGTGGCTTCCACTCTGGAATTCACTCCCACAAGATATAGCGATGGCTGCCAACCTGGAGGGCTGTAAAAGGGGATTAGGTAAACTTTGGGAAGTCAGTCTCATCAACTGATGCTGGCCAGGATGGCTGGACATTGCCTTCACCATCAGAGGCAATATGCTTCTTTATATCAGTTGTTGAGGAATAAGAGACAGAGGGTGTGACTGCACTGGGATTCTTGTAATGAACTGGTTGTCCAATATGTGAACAGAATCTTGGACTAGATGTGCCTTTGGTTTAATCCAGCACGTCTCTTCTTACATGCTGGTTCTGGTTCATGGCAGTTCCAGTCTAATAATATCTGAAGGGCCACAGTTCCAAGGCCTGATGCACCACATTGTAATAGCAACGAAATTAGGATTTCCTCACTTCCGATGAACTTGCCCACTGTGTACGCTCTGAGGAGTAAGCCTCACTGAATGCAGTGAAGAAACATGCATGAGATTTGAGGCCAGCTTTGGTTGCAGGCAAACTTGGATTCCCACCTGAAATGTGGGGAGAATGAGAAGATGGATCTGACTTGTAGCGAAGTTGAGAGGACGATCTTGACAACATAGGCACACACAATTTGTAAAACTATACATTACTCTTCTTCCGGGGGGGGGGGATCAGATCAAAATTTAAACCTAACTAAACCTTAATCATCCTAAAATTTGAATTTATTTATTTATTTGTTTATTGAATTTCTGTCCTATGAAATAGCTGTGCAATCCTGTATAGTTCCTCCTAGGAATAAGACCTATTGAACAGTGAGGCTTCTTTGCCTCATGCAGTTAAGGACTGCACTGTTAGGACTGAATAGGATTTTGCTGTTAATTTAGCAGCCACTCCTTCCAAAAAAAAAAAAAGCAGAAATGGGGGGCTGGAAAAGCAGCAAGTGAGGATACCAGTGCAAAGAAATTGTACTGGCCATTTCTGATGCAGAAGAATGAGGGAGAGTATCAAGGTCCAATAAAACAGCATGCAACCAAGGAAATGGAAATCTCCTTTGCCAAAGAGAATACAGTATATGTATTAGGTGTCTCTTCATTCTCTTCCCATTCCAAGAATGCAAACTCCTGCAGACTTCACTTTCCCAGCTGCATGAAGCCCTTGGAGAGAAGAGTGAGATGGTCACATGGGAGGTGGAGGATTTATTTTTGCATGGGAGACATGTGCATGAGGCAGGTATCTGCTGATTTTCCAGCAATACCTCATCTATAGTCCACTTTTCTATTTAGCTCATTGTTCAGATTTCACCAGAGAATCAAACAGCAACAAGGAAGGAAATGAAGAGAATGGATGGGAAAGGAGAGGAGAGTGCTAGCAATGCCAACAGCTGTTGAACACTGAGGAAGGGGCTGGGGATGTGGGAACTTTAGCCTTTATGTATAACTCTCTAAAGTGCAAGTGGGATGTACAGTTCAGAGCAATCCACCTTTCCACACAGGCATACTGCACTTGGCTTTTCTTTTCTGTTTGTTGAGACTCTGCCTTGACAAGCCAGTATCCAGGCAAAGCCATTGGCCACTGCTGTTCCTTTTTACTCTGCTGTTTTGTCTCTCTCCTTTTCCATCCATAATCCAGCTGAGGCAAGAAGAAAGACCCTCTCACCATACAGTTGGATACAAAATGTACAGTTTGGGGAAAAAAATGGTGCATTTGGGAAGCTGATAGGTGTGCCATTCTTAAAATTCACATTGGCAATAGGACATTAAAGTGGAAACTGGTAACACTATGACTATACAAAACTCTTGCAGCAGTGCTAAAAGCATGCAAGCCACGGTAGCCAGTGCCTTCCACATGAAGGGTCTGGGGAATCCAAACCAGGTTTTATTCTAGAGCTTTCTGGGAGCTTTCCAGGGTGTTAAACACAGTTCCCAAATAGGTTCAGCACCTTGAGTAGCTCCTTTGAAGTCTGGAAGAAAACTGGGACTCCAGGCAGCTAACAAAGATTAAAACCAATACAGATCAAAATGCATACAAACATCAGTAAAGCCAGATAAAGGCAATTATTAAAAATGCAATTAAGCACTCTATGTAATTAAAGCCATTTAAAATCCACTAAAAGACAGAATATTATTCACAGCACTCTGGTTTTGTCAAGGATTCTTATGAACCTTGACCAAAGCAGAAATGCTAAAACTAAACCCATTGTGGTGGGGGCATTTATGGGTGGTCCATACGTGAAAATGTAGTTCCTAGGCAAAGATCTTCCAGTCTGGGAGAAAGGTGGCATATAAATGCAATAAATAAATAAATAGCCAATCCTCCTGCTGGTGTTAGTCTGCCTGTGGCATACTGTGAGATAGCCTGGAAAATCATATTTATACTGCAATTGGTTGGTTATATTTCCGTGGCCCAAAAGAGTAGCTAGGCATTATTACAGTAAACAGTGGCTGACATCCTGTTCAGCAGCTGCGATATTATAAGCTGCTAGGGATTTGCATTTATAGTCATTAATGACCAAAAGTGACCCCAAAAACTTACCTTTGCAGCCTGGCAGCACCTCGACTGAAGTGTCTCTGAGGTGCTAGAGATCAGAATGCTGGGAAATGATGTCCTCAGTGTGCTCTCAGTCATGGGGTGTCTTGGGACAAGCAGTTGTGATGGGACCCTGAGGGGTCTCTCTAGCTCTCTGTTTTCAAGTCAGCTCACAGCTGGGGGAGAGTTTTGGACTCATATTTGATCTCCATCTGTTCTCATCTGTTGTCGTATGATGATAGTGCAGGATATTGGCCCATTTTGGCCCATTTTTTAAAAAGTGGCTATTTGGGTTCCTGTTTCTCAATAGCCACTAGAATCATTCTGTTTAGCTACATAAGAACCACACTTGAATGTCACAATCCACTAGCTTGGGGTACAAATTCCTGCCACCACCTCCTCATCACTTCAAAAACCACACAAGGTATGCCCTGCCCTGCCCTTCCTTCCCCATTTAGTGAGGCCATGCCCCCTGACCTTATATAAATGCTTAGAAGTTACAGTTAACACTGTTAAAAGAATGAGTGTGTCCTTCATTGTGTTACATTGTCATATAATTGAATTACATGTTATTGGACAACAAATCAATTGCAACTACTTAATTGTAATTAGTTATTTCTAAGCTACGTTCCATGGAACAAGTGAGACCCAGAATAGAACATTCCCAAAGGAAGGTATGTGTGTATGGGGGGACAGCAGAGACTGATCTCCAAGAACTGAAGCCTCTTTGTTATCTCAGCCCACCCCAAATGTCCCCAAAACTACATCAGATCTGGAACTATCATAGCTAATTCCTCCCCATTGATCTCAAAAAGAGGGAAGAAAAGATTTTTTAAAAAAACAGTGAAAAGAGTGAAAGAAAAACAAACCCTGATCTGGCCGCAATGAGATAATGGGAATCTAGACAGGGCAGTGGCTCAGTCATGAAATGTTTACTCCTGCCTCCAATACTTAAGGTAATTTTCCTTAAGTTTTAAAAAGGAGAAGTGCTACTGAATACTTCATATGGAAAGTTAACAATTCACATATATGGAGTTCCTCTTCTGCATTTCCTACGCCCTCCTCCCCATAGAACAATAGAATTATTAATAGATGGACTCTCAAAGGCCATGTAGTCCAATCCCCTACCAATGCAGGAGATCTACCATCAAAGCTTCAATAACAGGCAGCCATCAACCTGCACTTTAAAGCCTCTGGAGAAGAAAAGTTGCCTCCCTTCTTAAGCAGACAGTTGAACAGCGCCTTTTACAATAAGGAAGTTCTTCCTAATGTTTGCTCAGGAAAAAAATATACCAGAAGAAGAAAAATTGAAAGAATAAGTGGAAAAATGTTGGAAAAATTTCAAATGGAAATGTGGATACCCCAGAAAATTCAACTGGTGAAGACAAGCTGATTGGAGGATATATAAAGCATTGCAGGATAAACAACTCATTGCTGGATAAGCAATCAGTTGTTGGGACAACTTGGAAGAATATTTTTAAATTTTTTGTCTGCGAAATACTGGGAGAGTGTGATGTCATTACCACCCACCATAGTACAGGACCCCAATTTAGACACTTTAAGGCCCCTGAAGCAGATTTTCTGACCTCCCTGGTACACTGAAAGCATGCCTTTGGTCACTCTGGACTGTTTCTGGACAAGATCCAGGGAGGCGGAAAGCACCAGCGTCTCATGGGTTAACACAGCTCTTGTCAAACAATAAGACTATAAATTAATTGCATGAAATGCAACCCATTTAAACATTTGAAAGTGGTGTTATAAGCATATTAATTGCTGACCAGGACAAAGAAGCTCAGTCTCTGAAGTTTAATCCCTGCTTGCAAAAGCCTGCGTAAGGTTATCTGAATGTATTCTTCCCCCTTAAATAAAAGTGATTACTTGGGCCCATTCATATGCTGATCATTTTCATCATCCATTTCCTGGCCTTAACTACCCTTCACATGAACAATTCAATTAATCACTTCTTTGTGACATTGTTGCATAGTGATCTCCTCTTGCTAGTTCTTGCTAACCTTCCCCCTCTTTTTTCTCCCTCCCTTGTTGCTTCTCACTTCTACAGCACTGGAGAAGTTATATCAACTAAAATTCTTTAGTTGCCCTTCCTGCAGGAGACAAACAATGGCTGACTTCCAGTGGATTAAATGGCAAAGGAGCTGCAATTCTTAGGTATATATAAAGTCTTTTGCTACATGGTAGAAGTCAGTAACTACCACCTTTGCTTAGCACGTCGTTTCATAATGTATAATATTAGCATATAGACCCGGCGTTGCCTAGAATTTATTTTCTCATAGGTAATACTTGTTGGACAGATTTTTTTTTAATTTTTTATTAAGTATTTCAATTACATTATTAAGAAAGGAGAGCCAAAAAAGGGGAAAAAAAACAGAAAGATAAAAGAAAAACACAATAACATATCGTAGATATTATCTTCCTTATTTCCCTAATTAAATTATCATATTTTCCTTAATGTCCTGAATTTACCCTTATTTCTTATTTTCATAATTATCCTAATCTTCTAATAGCTTCTCCTTTACTCCCCCTACTTTTCCCCTCTTCCCCTACTTCAAGAAGTGAGTGCTAACATATATCTATTTTATTCTCTATATTTCTATTCTTATTAATTTTGTGAAACCATTATTTTCCCTAATTCCTTCTATTACTGTTCAGGTCTATTTTACAATACATATACAATATGTATAACCTACATATAAACATATATAACATCTTCATATGAGTATCGTTTCTTAAATATTTTTCTGCTTCAATATAAACATTCTAGTTCTTTATATATTACATGTAACGTCTTTAAGTGTAACTTTTCTATTAATCTGTTGGACAGATTTGAGATCCTGTGTCTCTAATTCCCAAAACTTGTCTTGTCCAGTACCTGTAACTTTTCCCCATATTGCTCAGTCCAAACTTGGGGAATTAGAGTTATTAATATTCAGAGTTATTAACATATAGAGGTTGGGTTCTTCAGGGAATGCACTGCCCTCCTCCTTGTTGCTAAGCCTCGTCTCCATAGCAACCAGCCTATTCCAGACAGACACAGTCGACTGAGGCCCAAGAGCTCTCTGGCTGAGAATTCCAAAGGTCCTTCCCTAAACTGCAAACCCCAGGATTCCATAGAATCTTCTTAGGCAGCCAATCATACGAGGTCTTTGCCTGACACAGACAAACACACAAAGGCAAACTTTGACTTTTATATATTGGCTAATATATAATATATAATTTTACCATCTATTTCATTGTGTACAATTTTGTTTCTTTGTTCCTTGTTTAATGTGAAATGCGTGTGTGTGCTTATTCTACCGTGCCTCAGCCTGAGCACTGGACAGGCAGAGTGTGAGGCCAGAATCCAGTATGGGAGCTGCGTCTTTGTGAAGTGGACTTAATGTGTGCGTGGCTCCTGTCATGTGTGTCCCTGTGTTGCTTGCCTCGCCGCAAATAAATGCTTCTGTTTTAACTCTGAATGAAGTTTGTGAAGTGCAAGTTATCTAGGACATGACAAGGAATTAGAATTGTGAAGGTGTGTGTGTCTGTATCCAGTAGAGAGCTATTGTTAACGTAACTACATAGCAGAGCCGGCAAAGGGAGTGATGTGCAATGGGAGTGATGCGTTGTGGGTTGTATGCAGACTGCCCTACATTTCGTAAGGTGTGTAATACTTATGCATGGTGCATGATGTTGCTCCATGTCCAGTACAGTAGTGAGTTTCAACTATCACTTAGGCCTTTTCCGCACTAGCCTGTTATAGCACGATGATTCCACTTTCAACATCCTATGGAATCCTGGGGTTTGCCGTTTCGGGAGGGGCCAGCCGGCCCCTCCCGAAACGGCAAACCCCAGGATTCCATAGGATGTTGAAAGTGGAATCATCGTGCTATAACAGGCTAGTGCGGAAAAGGCCTTAATGTGGCTTCCATATCATGGGCCATTTCACGCAATTATAGTGCAATGATTCCACTTTAACTGCTGTGGTTCCATCCTATGATATCCTGGGATTTGCAGTTTAGAATTCTCAGCTGGAGAGCCCTATTGCCTCACCAAACCATACATCCCGGTATTTTATAGGATGCAGCCATAGCAGTGGAAATGGAATCAGACTGTTATAATTATGCAGTGTGAAAGGGCCCCTGCAATGTTAGAGAAGTACCATTCTTACAGGCTTTTGAAGAATAACTGCAAGGACATTTAAAAACCTCTGATTATTGTGTTTATTTTTGCCTTTTAATCTGTATGTTAAAAATTATTAATGTAGTGGTTTGAGCATCGGACTACAATCTTGGAGACCAGGGTTCGATTCCCTGTTTGGCAATGGAAACCCACTGGATGACCTTGGTTTCTCATGTACTCTCAGCCCCAGAAAACCCCATGATAGGTTCACCTTAGGGCTGCCATAGGTCAAAAACAACTGGAAGGCACACCACCACCACCACAACAGTGGACAGTTTGATTATATTTTAAGTAACGGCCATTCCTCTGGGTTCTGAGGGAGGAAAGAGCATCCAGGCTCCATTGTGCCTGTGCCCCAGGGGCTGGTGAGAGCCCCCCTCTCCATCTTCTGACTGCCATAACTGCCATTGCTGCGGCCTCTGAGGGGAAAGAAAAGCAGCTGGCATCTGATGTCCGTAATCCCCTGCTGCGCTGCCATCTCCTTTTCCTTGTGACTTATTTAGACTGTAAGCTTGAGGCCAGGGAACTGTCAAATTTAATAGTTTCTAAGCTACTCTGGGAACCTTTTAGGCTGAAGGGCGGAGAATAAATGCTACAAACAAACACATTTTTTGTATGTTTTTACCTACTTGAGTCCCAGCTTGGGGAAGAAGAAAGGGAGAAATAAATAGAAATGAAGAAGGAGGGGAATTATTATTTATGGATCAGCTCTGGTAACCAGCTTCACTTGGTACCATAGTTCTCCAGGTGTCTCCATGTCCTTTGGCATTATTCTTGGTGCCCTAACAGAGGGCTGAAGTAAAGAACCCCTGTTGACATAGTTTTGCTCAGACTTGCCATCCAGTTATATTTGAAAGAAATAAAGTTTAGAATACAGGGCAGAGGTAGGAAACCTGGCATTCTCTAAATGGATTAGCTAAGCGTAAGGTTCTTATGAGAGCTGTAGTCCAAACCAGATGTGTTGGAGCACAACTTATCCCATCACTGCAGTTAACATGGCCACTTGGAGGCCGAAACCGAATGCACCTTTGGGGGGCTATTTTTGCTTTTTAGAGATGAAGGAAAGGTTTTCATTTCCACCCTCATTCTCACCCCAAGTCTTCCCAAGATATCTTTTTAAAGAGTGGGAAATCAAGGTGAGGTAAAGAAAATTTTCCCATGACTCATTATCATAAATAAATATCATAAATCATAAATAACATGTGCAGAAGTGGTTGCATCATATCTTTTCACCAGACACAGCAGTTTCTGGCAAGAGCTACTATCTGATTTTTTTTTCTTTTAATAGCAAGAGAATGAATAATCACTCTGACATTCAAGCTTTGCACACACATCTGTAAAATCAAGTCTTGGCATTGTTTGGGAGGTCAAGAGATTAGTGTAGGATGGAGAACCTTGCAAACTGTGACAACTTTCCAAAAGAGCAGTTGTGTTAATTTGTTGCAGTAAAATCAACAAAGAGTCTTATGGGTCCTAAAGACCAACACGTTCATTAGGACAAAGGCATGCATGAACTGCAGTCCATAAAAGCTTACACCCTAATAAATTTGTTGCTCTTTAAGAAGCCAGAAGACTTTGTGGTTTTTGCTGTGAAGGGTAGGTATGTTGGACTGGTTGAATAACAAGATATCTAAAACTCACACAAGAGGGCGGTAAAGAACTGTTTTTAAAGCACAATGCCCAGGCAGACACCTTAGAATTTTTTATGTTCTGGGAGTGTTACTAGTCTCTAGAGTTTGGGGGGTACATTTTGCATCTTTATTTATTCCAAAATGGGTTCCGGAGGTTTTTATTCCAATGTGATGAAACTAGCGAGGAGGTTTTTATGGTGCACTGGTGTGTCATCCTCTTTCCAAATGCTTCCTCCCTCCTTTTTTTTTTTTTTTTTACAACCCAAGCGGAGACTGCCTTTTTCAAATTAACAATAGATGACTATAAATCTTACTCAGTTCCCTAGCAACTAACACAATAAAAACGCAAAGGTTAGAAAGAAGAGATCTTGTTTAGAAATACTTTGGCGTGTCCATGTCGGTTGGCTTCTCATTCGTGTTTGAGGAGCTGAGGGAGACGTGTGGGCAAGAGGGGAGATGAGGAGGACAATCATCCTTAAGAGGATGATGCTGCCTCTGGCTGAGCTGTAGCAGAGGATTCTGGCATGGAGACCTATTGGTCATGTGCTAGTCAGATGGCTAGGATTAAGCGAACGCCTAGCTTTTCACATCAATTTGGGCAACAGGGAACGAACAGGTGATGGGCTGATCTGCAGCCTTAACTTAGGCCATTTCTGCCGTACACTGTTATAGTGCTATTATTCCATTTCAACATCCTATGGAATTCTGGGGTTTGTAGTTTACTGAGGGCAAAGAACTCTCTGGCTGAGAATTCTAGATGCCCTTCCCTAAACTGTAAACTTTCACAGGAAGTTGAAAGTGGAATAATAGCACTAGAACAGTGTAGCGCAGGAACGGCCCTTAGGGTCTGGTCGAAATATTCAGTGTATGCATCACAAAGCCTTAATAAACTGTCCTTGTCTCAGCACAGATTCCATACACTGCATTCATCTTAACAAGGGTGCTGGTGGGTGAAGGAGGGACTCTGAGAAGCCAAGAATGAAGGAAAATAACCATCCATCTAGTGACTGGCCTTCCTTCATCTCAGAAGACTTTCCTAACCTGTCAGATACTCAGGTATAGTATATATTGCTTTCCCTTGCTTTTCTTATATTGGGCCTGACGGATGGATAAAATTCTCCCCATACAGGTGTTTGGTGCAGAGACACAGAGAGAGAGACAGAGAAGGAGGGAGAGAGTACACAAACAGGGTGGAACAAATGCATGCATTTTATTATCATCATCAGAAATGCTTGCTAGCATTTATTTGATGCTGGCTGAAGCATACCTCGGGCTGCCTACAATATGCTGACAGGGATCCATAGTGCCTTTGGTTTTTCTCACATGCATCTTTCTTATTAATCTCAGGAATTTTACCAGTTCTTGAGAGACTTGTTGATCATTTTCCTGCCCTTACACACACACATACGGAGGAAACTTTGGCGCAGGGCTTTAGCCATCATCTGTTTTCCTACCTTTTCCCACTGCCTTAAGAATCTTAGCAGCAGGTCCTCAGAGAGCCCTGTCACATTTTTTTAGCTTTTAAAATGTTCCAATAAGTTATGGCAAGCCCCCTCTTTTGTTCTGAGGAAGCCTCTGGTTTAGATTTGAAAGTGGAGCAATGCAACTTGGACAAGAACCAAAAGTAATTAGCCATCTATCCTGATTTCTTAATGAATTATACTACCCTCCCTTTTTTGTTCCTCCTCCCGAGTGTTCCCATTTGAACTTTCAGATTTACAACTTGAAACTGGTTAGTATAACTTGAGGAACAACCCAAAAGTCTCTGTCAGGTTTTGAGGGGCCTGCCATGATTCCTGCCTTCACTCCCCCACCATTTTTTTCTTTTCTCCCATCATTTAAAAAACCTTCCCCCCATGGTTTGGAACTGATATCTTCTCTATCTTCTACCCAGGAATCCCCTGCTGTTCCCAACCAGAAAGAAGCTACTTTGTAGGGGGTGAGGAGGTATGGAATGAGGTACGGAAAACCTGCTTCCGCAATGTTCCAGCGCTTAGACAAGTTTACTTAACTTCTGCTTACACATATGTCTGTCAGCCACTGGATCCCAGACATTAGTTCATCCTTTTATTATTATAAAGAGCCCACTTGGGTCCCATACTAGGAGAAAGGCAAGATATAATAAAAATAAGAATAAAAATAAAATATTATTATTAATGTTTCTTTGTTTCTTTTGTAGTCTGCCTTTCTCTCAACTCTGTGACTTAAGGTGACTTACAAAATATAAAAGAGATATAGTCAAAAGCATACATCATACAAAAGTTAAAATGTAATTAAACTATCAATAGAATTAAAAGAAATTAAAAGTATGCTCATCAAAAAAAAGACAAAAAACCTAAAAAATATAGACAATACAGCATATTAAATAATAATAATAATAATAATAATAATAATAATAATAATAATAATAATAATAATGGCCCTTCTTCCTTTAGCGTAGATTAATCCATACCACATTCAAGACATTGAATTTTGCATCACCTGCAATCATGGGCAGCCCCACATGGGACACATTGCAGTAATCCAAGGTATTAGTTTTCCTTTCCCCTGACACACTGCAGATACTGAGGTACATTTTGAGCTGTTACAAGAGGAGTCTGGCTGTTGTCACTCTAGTATATCTTCAAGCAAAAGCAGAAAGATATTTGTTTAAGAATTCTTAAAAAGGAGAGGACAGGCTACTGAAGACCATAAAGAAAGTACAGCATAAAAAAAGGAACAGGGCACCATGACAGTCACAGGGAAATTTGGACAGAAACTTTTAGTACCACCAAATGACTGTTAGATGTGTCCCTCTCCGCTTTTCATTTGTAATATTAGAAACTTTTCTAAAATCATTCTACCAGTTATTTGCAGAACCTGTAGCCTTAGCCCATGCCTCCCACCCTCAGCCCAAGTCAAGGACACATATTATTCAAGGCCAGTTCAGTTTGGACAATTGGGTGCTGGAAATGATGCAAACGGTACTTCCAGAGACACTGGCTGTTTACAACAGCCTGCAACAAAATCAGAACTATTTGTCTCTGATGCCATTTTTGCTGCTGATGCTGTTCTTGACACTTCTTTCAGGTGGCACCTGAGATGGGGTGTGAAGTAGTTGATACCACCTTGAAGAGTGTGTTGGCATATCTGCAGGTAAAGGTGGCTTCTTAAATATTTGTTTTGTTGAGAAAATCATAAATCAAATATGAAGATCTAGGTACCCTGACCAAAGTTAGGTCAAAGCAGGGACAAAAAACCCTTCCCACACTCACATACACACTGCAGGGTGCTACATATAAATGTGGCCCAACCTTAAAACACTGGCTCTATAGAAATATCCAGGTGGAGTCATCTGTGGTTCCTGAGATTACTGCAAGACCGTATGGAAAAGCCATAGAAAGAAAAAGAGTCCCCGGGATGGGCTGTCCTTATGTTTTATCCAAGGTACAAGAGCCAAAGAAGCTTCAGTGCAAAAAAGCTAAGCTGAAGAAGAGAAGCTCTCTTTCCCAGAGAGACCAACAGTGGGCAAGCCGGTGTAAGATACCCTTACAACATTTGAGTTGATGAAGGAAGAGACTCCACCCCAACAGAAGACTATCATGAATAGCCAGCAGAGCAGACTTGAGCTAGCAGTTGAATAGAGAATCTCAAGAGAGAAAACAGATGCCACTAAAGAACTGTGAAAATATGAAAAGGCTCAGCCCACTCCAGAAGAAGAAACTCCTGCAACGCTTTCTTGGGTAAGAGAAGCTTTACCTGAATAGGATATGAAAAGAGGTGATGTGGTGTCTATCTCTTGTCACAAAAACCTGGAAAGAGTGGTTTTGGTGTGAAGAAAGAATAGTAACACAGGTGCACAGAGACCTCCAGTCTCCTAAAGGAAAGTGCCTTAGATCTAAATAACCAGGGATAAGAGAAACAACTGGTGCGGCGCCATGGGCACATATTTCAACAAGGGACAATGTTGATGGAGATGGAGAGGCAAGAGAGCCGCAGATTCCTGCACAAAATATCTGTGAGGCAAGGGGAAAAAAAAGAAAACACAGGAACTGCTGTGAGAATGCTCCCAGTTGTCGTGAAACAAAACAAAACAAAGCTGAAGTTAAACAATAAGGTATGTAGAAGTGCACAGAAGAAGCTGAGAAGATGCCTCCTCCTAGCACAGTGGTTCTCAACCTGTGGGTCCCCAGATGTTTGTGGACTTCAGCTCCCAGAAGCCCCAGCCACTATGGCCAATGCTCAGGGCTTCTGGGAGCTGAAGTCCACGAACATCTGGGGACCCACAGGTTGAGAACCACTGTCCTAGCAAGAAGAAGAGGTGTCTGGGCAAAGTCATAAACGGAGAGATGGTCTGCCAGATAACCTGGAATACCAGGCTCCTTCCCTCATTATTAAAAGCCTTGTTTTCCAAAGCTTTTAGGATTTTAGTTTAATATCATTTTACGCTTTGATTGTATATATATTTGCCAGTTTGCCTTGCATTGTGTTTTTATCTGGACAATTAGCTTTGCAGTTGCATTGTATTAATTTTATATTTATATTACTCCAACCTTCCTGTGGGTGTTTATGTATTTGGCAGGGCCTGCTGCCTTCTTTGTGGTTTTAATTTGTGAAGCACCAAGTACATTGATGGTGCTATATAAGTCCTGGTAGAAAAAAAAACCTGTTTTTAAAAAACAAAAAAAGTAGTTAACAAATTGCAACTCCTTCATGAAATCCAACAGGAGCTTCTGGAAGCTGCATTCCCCAAGCCTCAATCTGCCTAACTGAAGAGCCATCCCTAAGAAGAATGTCATTAAAAGTTTAATTGGGGCTAGAGCACAAGATAACCACCATGAGGCTCTAAAGCAGTGGTTCTCAACCTGTGGGTCCCCAGATGTTTGTGGACTTCAGCTCCCAGAAGCCCTGAGCATTGGCCATAGTGGCTGGGGCTTCTGGGAGCTGAAGTCCACAAACATCTGGGAACCCACAGGCTGAGAACCACTGCTCTAAAGCATACTCTTTGAATGCTTTGAAAACAATGGTTTTGGACTCCTAGGGATCTAATTGTGCTCGATGAGAAACTCCAGCATGGAACAGAGACTACATAAGGTCTGAATCTAGAACAATTTCAGTAATAAAAACTTCATGGGTTCAAACTACCATCCCAGATGTAGCAAGGAAAATTAAATAAACCATAGAAGCCTGGACTAGAAGCTTTTAGTGGATTAGTACATTTTCAAATCATCACAGACTTCAAGCAGCGGTCCAGGACATCCCAAAGCAAAGCACAATGCAAACATCTATTATATTGCAAAATGTCAGTTATAAGAGAGCTGGTGTGGTGTAGTGGTTTAAGCGTTGGATGATGACCCTGGAGAATGGGGTTTGAGTCCCCACTTGGCCATGAAAAGCTACTGCATGACCTTACACAAGTCATGCTCTCTCAGACTCAAAGGAAAGCAAAAGTCACCCTGCCCTAATTAAATTGTGCCAAGAAAACCCCACGATAGTTTTGCTCTAGGGTCAAACTTCAAGTCTTGAAGGCACACAACAACAACAACAGCAACACTGTTACAAATTGTCAGTAATGTTGCTTATTATGTGTTTGTGTGCTAAAAACCTGATCTCCCTGTTTAGCATACATTTAGTGTTTTTATGTGAAGCTTTCATGTAGAATCCTTGTCAGTCTTTCATTCTGTTTCACTGGTATCTTTTGGAATAGATTCTCCACTATAAAATTCTGTGAAACAGCTGTCTAAAATCACTAAGAGCAAAAATATTGCCCCATATAGGGTCTATTATAATTAAGTACATACTATAATTTTGTGCAAAGAATAATAGAACACCGAAACATCTGGCAGTTAGGAACAAATATAGAAGCTCTCTCTAAAGCTACTTGCTGTTTCTTCTTAAAAAGAATTGTAAGACTACTGTACTCATAGCAAGGGCTGAAAAGAAGAATGAACTCATCATGGTCAGAAAGGAGAAAACGCTGATGTTGTCAAGATAGTAATTTGCCTGATAGTTTCATACTGAATGATACCTATTTGTCTGGTAAGAACTGCTAAACAATTTTCAGCCATTTGGTGGGAATGAATATATGGAAGAAAATGCATGTAAGTTGCCTTGAGTCCCAGACTGGCAAAAATATGAGATTAACAGTCCTCCCTCCACATTCATGGGTTTGACCTTTGCAAATGGGATTATTCACAAGGCATGTGCTTGCCTCCTCCATTTTCTTCCTCCTATCCCTTGCATTGCTCACCCCAGGCTTGCAAGGCTTGTGTTTAAAATGGCCTTTTTTTTCCTTTTAGGTGAATGAAGCCCCCTCCTACTGCTGAAGGTGTGGCCTTTCTGCCATGTGTTGCACATTCTGCTGCGTATTGGCTGCTGATTGGTCAGGTGCTCCTTTCTCATGATGGCTGCTGGAAGTAATTAGAATTCCAGAACTCCCCTCTTCTCTGTCTGAGGTGAAAGTACCGGTAAGCCTTTTAGGCTTACCTTTTAGGCTCCCCGCTCTCAATGCTGGGGCCAGAGGCAAAGGAATGGGAGATGAGAAGCTCTGGAGGGAATAGGAGGAGAGTTACTAGCAGTTTTTCCACTTTTGCAAGGGTTCTGTGCCCTGAAACCTGGCAAATGTGGAGGGGCTACTGTATATGAATGTCACAATAAGAACAGAAACACAAAAAGATATGATATGAAAACACAGTTGAACAAGTCATAATATCAAAATAGTATTGATTTAATAAGAAATTTAGAAATACATGAATAAGAAAGTACAGCACCAATCTGATGAGAACAGTCAGTCTGCTTTTTGAAGCCTCCTGAAAAGAAGGTCTTTGCCTTCTAGCAGAAAAGCAAGACAGAGGGGGCCAGGCAAGTCTCCCTTGAAAGAGAATTTCATAGCCTAGGAACAGCCATTAAGAAAACAACCAGAGATTTGTTTTATTGCTTTTATTTATTTAACTGTAGCCTTTTTAGCAGCAATATGACAATAATAGTCAATAGTTGAATAATTACTGAGATCACCAAAAGAAAGCTTAAAAACTTCTAAAAGCTGTAGTAAACGATCTTTTGGTTTTTACCTCATCTTTAAGGTTTACCCACTTGGGACCCAGCTGAACATACTATATGTGGGCGAAAGAGGGGAGCTCTTCAAATTCTGCCTGGAAAAAAGTGGGCAATGAGTGGGAATCTTTCCTTACTGCACCAAGCTAGGTCTACCATTTAATAGTATACTACCATATAAAAGTATTATTCTGAGTAAACGGAGGTTTCCAAGACAGTCTTCAAAGGCAGCATCAGGCAGAGTGCATGGCCTCAGTTCCTCAGGACTTCCCAGAGCCACTTCCTGAAGCTGATTAGTGAGGCAGAAGAAGTAGTGAAACAGGAGGGAGCGGGCCTGATGTGAGTTGAGAAATAGTGAATCTACTCTTGGTTTTAATCTGAACTATAATGGAACTATCCAAGGCACTGAACCATGCTCCTAGACTCTTAATTTGCAACAAGAGATCTAAGGAAACTTGAGCTATGAAGAACATAAAGTCCACTGTTATGTCATCACCTTAATTTTGAGGGAGAGTCATGGTTCTGCTTGTTTGTGTGTGTGAATTTGCCTTCACATCACTTGTTGATTTATGGTGACCCCATGGATTTTTCATAGGGTATTCTTAGGTAAAGAATATTAAGAGGTAGTTTTGTCAGTTCCCTCCTTGGAGACATAGCCTAAAGCAGTTGGTATTAATGGGCAGTCTCCTATCCAAGTACTAACCAGAGCTGACCCTGCTTAGCTTCCAAAATCAGACAGGATCTGGTGTGTTTAGGGTATTTAGGAGGAAAATTCTTTTATATTATGGTATTCTAGTCTCCTGTGAACCGGGATTTCCACAAATAAATCTCCTGCTTCTTGCCAGCCATATCTATGAGTGTGGTTTCACCTTAGTCATCCCTCTTGTTCACTGTATTGTTCTTGGGAAGATGGTGTAATGACAGAAAGCCTGTTCTGAGAGGGCTTCTAAGCAGCTGGGCCCATAGGGAACATCACCAGGAGAAAGAGCTGACCATAGGAAGTAAATCATGGGGGCATGTCAAAGCAGCAAGACTTCCTGTGCTCTTTATCGCTTGGCAGAGTACAGACACAAGGCAGGTGACTGACATTTTCCGCTGTTGCATGCAGACCTTCTGTCCTACAGAGACAAGCCCAATGTCTAGGATGACTGACTGTGGTGCTCTGCCTCCCAAGGGTCCTATCCATACTAGTAAATGTGGAGGAATCATGGGAACTACAGTCCTGAAACCATGGGGAGATGTGTTTCAAACCCTGCCCTGCAATAACTAAGCTATAGCACATATCCATCCATCCATCACTTTATTTACATCCTGCCTTTCTCCCAGGCTGGGACTCAAGGTAGCTTACTAAAACAGGGGGAGAGAGAGAGAGAGAGAGAGTACAATGAAACACATACAGTTTTTTAAAAAATACAAAATTAAGATTAAAACAGTATTAAATAACAACAGTATTAAAACCAATTAGAAACTTACTTTAAGACAGATTTAAAACAGTACTGCATTATAGGAGAGGCAGCATGTGCAGTGGTTTGAGCACTGGACTATGACTTTGGAGACCAGGGTTTGAATCTTTTCTTCACCATGGAAACCCATTAGAGGACCCTGGGCAAATCATACTCTTTCAGCCTGAGGAAGGCACAAGCAATCCCCCTCTGAATAAATCTTGCCAAGAAAACCTCATGAGAGGGTCACCATATATTGAAAATGACATGAAGGCACATATCATCAACACCACCACCATAAAAACCACATGTATATACATATATGTATGTGTGTGTGTGTACATGCGTGCATATATATTTTTCCTCCTCCTCCTCTTTCCTGTAGTGTTTCTCTTGTGTCAGATTTTAAGATTATTAGCTCCTTGGCTCAGGGATCTAGTCTCTTGGGCACTGACTGTGCTGTATAAATAATACAATAATAACTCTGGTAGGCCTGTTTCAGCACTGGCATGCAGCATGATTGCTAACTACACTGAGAAGGGGAAAAGATCATCCTGAAAGCACAAAGATTTTTAGAAAAGATCTCCATTCAGCTGTTACCTTTGTAAGAACTACTATTAATTTTCAGTCTTGACAATGATGATCAATTTGCCGCCTTAAGGATCTTTCAACACAGCAAGAAAGGTCTGGGACAAACTCCCTCAGTCAAGTACCTAATGTGGAAGGAGATGAAGATGACAGGTGAGGTGGCAACAAGTGGATGGAGAAGTAAGTGTCCATTGATGGAGAACTGAGAGAGGGGGAAAGTAAGGCAGGGGGATGAATACAAAGGGGAAGAAATGGGGTGCTGAGCCAATAAGGAACTGATTCAACTGGGAATTTCAAGAGGAAAACCTGCCCATAGGGTGCATCCCATAAGCTGAATATACACAGGGAAGGAAAGAGGAGTGTGTGGGAAGGAAAAAGAGAAAGCAAAAGCAGAAGGCACCAGGAGAAGAGGGAGACCCGCACTGTAGGTGGATTGATTCAGTTAAGGAAGCCCCCCTGCCCTGAGTCGGCAAAACCTGAGCGGGGCAGGTGAGGACGAGGGTGGGGGGGCCTCTTGGAAGTCGCCATAAACTGACGTCGACTTGATGGCAAGTAACAACAAACAGCACCAGTAACACGAAGAATTAGGCAACCCAGGATCCTCAGACTCTTGGACTACAACTCTCGTATCAGTCCCAGCTTCCATACCCAATCGTGAAGATCTGTGGGTGTTGTAGTCCAACACATCGAGAGAGGACTAACCAGAGGCAGGGGACCCGGGAGACTTTCGGAACTGGGAAGAGCAGCCCGGTCAGTCCCGGTATCCCAGGCAGGGGATGCGCCAAGGCAAAGCTGGCTGGGGACGGGAACGGACGGCAGCGTTTGTCCAGCGGGTGGGAATAGCCTTTTTTCGCTGGGGGAAGTGGCTCCAGGGGCGCTACCGAGACAGCGAATATATATAGAGGGGGGAAGCCCGGACAAGGCAGGTAAGGTGACTTCATTCCCCCACCCCAACCACCCACCCACCCACCAGGCCATAGCGGAGGAGACCCGTGGCAGGCCAGCAAGATGGAGGGAAGGGAGGCGAGCGACCGAGAAGGCAGCGCAAGGCGCTAGAACACAGTGAGGCGGCGGCGGCGCACGTCCTGCGCCCGCTCCAAGGGGGCCCGAGACACGTGAGGTGAGAGCGCGGCGGGGGCGCGGAGAGGGAGGCGGGCAAGCGGGCAGGGCTGCGAGAGGAGGGGAGGGGAGGGGAGGGGAGGGCCCGCCCGCGGCGGTGGGGGAGGCGGGGAGGGGGCAGCCGGGTGGCAGAAGCGGCGCTCGCTGGGAACCGCGGCGCCAGGTGCGGAGCGCGGCGGTGTTCCTCGCTCGCTGGGAGGGCGCAGCACCTCGTCGCGTCTCTGGCGCCCGCGGCGGCGGCGGCGGCACCGGCACCGGCACCGGCACCGGCACCACCGAGTGAACCGGGAGACAGCCGCCAGCTAGTTACTCACCTCGCCCGCTAGCCAGCCCGCCCGCCGGCCGCCCGCCTTGCCCGCCCAGCTGCCCTTCGCCGGTGGGGAGCCGCGACCATGTTCGGTCGGAGCTCTCGGAAGCGCCTTTCCAGCCGGTCGGTGAGTGCCGCGCCCGCCCCCTTTCCGCCTCCCCCAGAAGCGGCCGCGCGGGAACCGCCGAGAGGGGATGCGCGGCGAGGAAGCTGCGCTCAGCTTGCTTGACGCGGCTTCCCCGAAAAAGCGGGAGAGCCCTCCTCCTGAGGCGCTCTGGGGACGAGGGATTTGCGCCCCACTTGGCACCTCCTTGGCACCCCCCCCCCACATTTTGTACCATGCTTTGTCTCTGAGACCATGAACCGCCACACCCGGCCCCGAGAGACCCTCGCCTTCAGAACACCGCACCGGCAGCAGTAACCGTCTAGGCGCCCGACTTGCTGCGTGAGAAGCGTCCCGACAGATGCAGCCCAAGCATGCAAACGGTCTCCGTCCGCCCCGACATTTCCTCTCCTCACCTCCCACCGTTCTTCTGAGGAGGGAGGCAGTAGTCCAGAGGAGCACCCGCACGGAATTCATTGTTGAACTGGAGAAAACCCAAGGAATTAATTGTTGAATAGGGAATCAGTGATATAGATAACTTCCACTGACGCATTGGGTTTGCTCTGGGGCCATCAATGAGAGAACGCAGGCCACTGGCTCCTGATGAGAAGATTGATTGAATTTGTGTTTATCTGATTTTACATTATTAGAAACCCACTCAGATTTACTCTAGATCTTGTCAGTGGTCAGGTGCCAGCTGGGGTGCCCTTTTTACTAAGGCGGGGTTTCATTTTTGCAGGAGTGGAGAGAGAGCACATTGTTTGTATTCATGAGATTTCCCCTCCTTTTCTTTTCTTACATGAAGTTGACTGCCTTGGGGGAGCTGGAAAGACAGCGGCCTTGCAACACCTGTGGAGAGCATTGTCCGGGCTTTGCACTTCACAAATGGAGGTAAGAAGGTAAAGCTGCCATGGCCCGAAGAGCTGTGAAAACTATGGAAAGCACTCGGCAAACCTGGTGAAAACTATAACCTTCTGTGTGTTTGTATGCATTTACTCATTTCCATTAGGAACACAGCTCCCCGCAGTCTTGCGCTGATGCCTGACTGGGTTTGTTGTATTTCCTTCCTGTGACTGCCTGGTTGCAGCCTGATTTACCTTTATCTTTACACAGACTTTTCTCACACACACACCATAGCATATCCTCCTCTCTGCCAGCAATGGCATGTCTGCTGCAAATTTCTAAATGAACTTTCAGAATCATCATTCTCCTCGCTTTAGCTTTGACAGGCACTTTTTGTCGGTGTTCCTCTGCATGTTTTATTTCTGAGTAAGGTCCACTCTCAGTTTGTGATGTATTGGCAGATGCCTCCTGTTTCATATTTTAACTTGGTATCATCCTCCTATGACTCTAAAGCCATCCAATGGAACTGGAAAGCAGTCACGATGGCTAATAACTAGGGCAGACGCATAAATAGTCATCTGAGATGAAAATCAGTTCCTAAGACCATTCTGGCTACAATTTCTGGAGGACTTGTTTTTTTTTCTTATTTACCTGGGTAAAGTACTAGGCAACAGATCTGGAGCTTCTTGACCTTGGTGTCCCGTATTGCACTCTGCCACCTTTGTGAAATTGTGTACTCTGTTGTAGCTGTCAGTGGCATGCAAAATTCTGGCATATATCTCAAGTTTCCTTTAGACTTCTTCTAGTCACTTGTTGTTGTTGTTATTATTATTATTATTATTGGTAGCAGTAGTAGTAGTATACATTTTTATTTGTTTAAATTTTCATTTGTTACCTGCCTCTCCTCAAGGCTTGCGGCAGGGTACGACATAAATTAAAATACAATTTAAAATGCAGCACAAGTTAAAAAACACATAAAACTAATGAAAGTACAAACATATCATAATTAAAATACATCATTATTAAAATTCATCATAATCAAAAATAGACTAGGTAGGCCTGCCAGAAGAGATAGGTCTTTAGTGGTTGTTTTTTAAAACTCAGACAACACATTTTGCTGTTGCATCTCTTCCGGCAGGCCATTCCATAGTCTAGGGGTGGCTGAAGAAATAGTCCTCTGGGTGGCCGTTGCCAGTTTAGTCCTGACTGGTTTAAGTAAATGGCCCCCAGAGGACCTGAGTGTATTGGGTGGATTGTATGGGAGGAGGCAATCCTGCAGGTAACTTGGACCCAAACCATGTACGGCATTAAAGGTAGTAACTCACACTTTGTACTTTGCCCAGAAACTAATTGGCAGCCAGTGGAGTGATTTAGCAGTTCATCACTTGTGTGTGCTTTTTGCCCATATTACAGAACTCAGGAGAGTAACCTTTTAGACTATAGCTCCCATAATCCTGTAGCCTTCATAGCCATCTTTTAATAATTTTTTATTCCCCCTCCCTCAGTTTTGTAGGACTAGGGTGGGCGAGCCATATTCTGGAGTGGACTTGTAACAACACTGGCAATTTTCAGATGATTTTTCACCACTGCAGTTTTCCCCATCCCTATCATAAGCTTTCACAGAAAAAAAAAAAAATACTGAGATATGCATTTGATACCTGAGACTTCCCCTATATATCATTTCCTCATTTGTTTTCAATGTGCTGATCAGAAGCTGCTGTCAGCTGGACACCCTTGTGGTGAGTTTTCTTGGGCTGTGGACCGATCCAGCACATTTAGACTACCTGTTGATTCTTTCCAGACTGTAAAGGCTTACTTTTAGGTCTCACCTAAGGGAGGAAGTCTTTCCAGTTATGCCTTGGGCTGAGCTTGGAAAAGTTTCTTCCACCAAGTACAGTCTCTGACGATTTCCATAGTCCTAGCCCAAGAAAAGAGGAAAATGTTTTCTTTGACCCTCAGCTCCCTGGCTCACCTTTGAGTCAGCTGTTTATGGCCTGGCCCTGGCAAAGCATCACTGCCTTTTCTCAGTAAAGGAAGCTCCCACCTTTTGACACTCCATTATCTGACAACTCCCTCTTTTGATGCTTCCAAAGTAAGGACAAGTTCAATTAATTCTACAGGGGTTCTGCTTTTCCATCAGTTCTTCTTGACTATGGAGGCTCACTTGGGACTGCTTGTGCACAAGTGGTCTCTCAAAGTGAGCTGAGAGGGGGGAAAAAGGCACCAAGCCAGCTGAGAGACTTTGCAAGCAGTGTGCATGTGATCAATAACAAGTGAGCCTTCATGCTCTCTGCAGTATAGTACATGGGTTCCACTTTTCAACCAATTCGATTGTCTGGCAGTTCTCCAGTCCCTAAGCTGTCAGATAAGAAGGGGAAACCTTATATGTGTACAGACTTAGCCCAGACATTTTGTAGTCTGGGGTGGGAGAATTCTCTGTTCTGGATCCTTTCTTTGTGATTCACCACCATGGGTTGTGTGGGTGCATCTGCTGTTGTTGTAACACAGGATGCTATTGCCTTCTGGCTGCAGGCCTTGTATACTGTAATGCATCAACCATTCTTACAGGACTGTGCTGGCAGTGCTGTGGGGGAAAAATTAGAGTGCAGCTGATACTGCTGTGCACCAGTACTTGGCTTCATCCTCTTTCCCAGTCTCTGTCACATGCAGACCTGCTCTTCCTTTAGCACAGCTCAGAGTACAAACTGTAATAGCTTTATATAAATAATATACAGTAATTAATCCACCTTTGCTATGTCGGAAGACAGGATAGCCTGCAGCCCAATTGAGAAACTGCCTCCCATGCAGAGGACTTGAGTACATGTATATATAATAAGTGGGGTGACTTGTACTGGCCCCATCCCAGTACCACCAGGTCTACACCTCCCAACCTTTGTGTGGTTGGTAAAGGTTTGAAAGAGTTATATGCATGGAGTCTCCTTCTGCCAATCTTCCTAAACATGAGAAAGTTTAGAGAGGCAGAGCTTGGAAAATTTACTTTTTGGACTGTTACTTTCAGAATCCTCTCAGGAGGCAAGGCCACTGGGGGTGCTGGCTGAGAGTAACTGCAAGGTGTAGTCCAAATGTTAATC
The DNA here is from genome assembly GCA_948472985.1 of Iguana delicatissima. Taxonomy (NCBI): domain Eukaryota; kingdom Metazoa; phylum Chordata; class Lepidosauria; order Squamata; family Iguanidae; genus Iguana; species Iguana delicatissima. The sequence goes on along the minus strand of CAOKZL010001041.1, from coordinate 257,675 downwards.
TTTCTGTCTGTCTGTCTGTCGATCATTTTTAAGCTTTGGAGAAGAGTGATGTTGGGAAAGCCTCCTCCTTTCTCAGGGTATTACTTTTACATGAGGGAAGTGACTGTACCTTTTGAATAGGAATGTTTTCTCCCCTTTCTAGATAGGACAATGAGGTGGGCCAAGTTTGACTTTGCCACTGAAGCAGCAAAAATCAGACCCTCTAATTCAGTCTTATAACCCCCCTTCCTTCCATTATTTATCTAATTATTACAGCCATCAACCTTTAAGTGTTGTTACAGCTTGTAGAGACACTACTTTTGTGATGTGGTCAGCACTTCCACCTGCTTGGGTCCTGAGTGGTACAGCATTGTGCATATATGAAGAGCTCTGTTGGATTGGTCGGAAGGTCTGTGTCAGCAGTTTCTGCATGTTTGCATCAGTTTTTCTCCATTCTGAAAGGCTAAATGGGAGCTAAGAGATTTAAGCTGAAATCTTCTGGATTTTTCCCCCTTTCAGTTCACCGACACCTGTCATAGAGGCCCTGAAAAACTGAGTTTGGCCTCCAAGCTGAATCTCCCTGCTTTTGCCTATCTAATCCAGATGCTCAATGGGTGCCCACAAACAGGATGTTTTCATAACAGTCCTTTCCTGCTATTGCCCTGGAGGCATGTTGTTGTTGATCCCAGAAGAAGTATTTATCAATAACAACTAGTAGGCATCAAGACCCATCATCTGCAAGCCTCACATGCCCTTCAGAAGCTCTGGGTGCTGCCTGCTGTGCCTGCACAAATCTTTCAATTCCCCCTTTGCAAATAGCTTCTACTCAGCTGTGTTTGTTGGACAGGCTGGAGTGTGATTGGCATGGTGAGGAAGGCAGGAAGCATGTCTCATCCTGTACACCATTCTTTTCTCTCTTCCCTCCACCTGCCAGTCTGGGCCTAACTGATACTGATGTGGAGAAAAGCAGTGGGAACGTGCAATAGGATCTCTGCATGCAGAATGGAAATCTTAAAGCTGCCCACCCCATCTCACCCAAATAATGTTCTTTTAAGTTATATTCTTGTCATGTGAAGGTCAGTTTAACTAATGGCCATCCTGTATACTTTTATTGTTGCAAGCAAACAGAAAAAAAGGTGCATACTCAGAGGTCAGAAAGGTAAATTGTTCAATGGTCAGAAGAACTTGCTGCTTTAGCTGTGTATGAATGTGCATTTTATAATATGGACTTAGAGACAGTGTATTTTTAGAAATATGGTAAGCTTACATCAGTGTATATACTTCACCCATGTGATAACCTAAATACCTTCTGTTCCCTTCCCTTCCTCCTTCCCTCCTTCTCTTTTATTTCTCACTTTCCTCCAGTACAGGACCAAGACAACTTCCAACAAATTTAAACATAGCACAGCTAAAAACTATTAGATAGAAAAGTTTTTTTAAAAAAAATTAAATAAGTTATTCTATTATAACTAAATGAGAACAGCTTAAAACCAAATTAAGGATAAAAGGATAAAAAAGATAAAATTCTAATATGCTAATATCTAATATCGTTGAAAAGCCCCTTCTAACACAGTAACTTAAGAGCCAAATGCATGCCTAAACGAAAGAAGTCTTTCCCTGGCAGCAAAAAAAGACCACAAGGTGGCTGCTGAGGCTCCCATGGGAGGAAATACCACAGCTTAGGAGCAGCCACTTAGAAGGCTCTTGGCCGTGCTCTTTCCAAACGTACCTGTGGGATGGGATGAAGGGAAAGCCCTCTCCCAAACATCTTAAAACTCAGGCAAGCTCTTTTCTTCTCCTTCCCTTGTTTCCTTTCTTTGTTCTTTTCTTTGTAAACATAGTTAGTGTAAAAATCCAATAAAATAACTTCCCCGTTCTTGTGCAGTAAGGGAGTGGTGAAGGAATCAAAGGGAAACAGATAAAAAGGGTAAATAATGTTGTTGTTTTTTTTAAAAAAAGTACAATCTTGTGCGCACATATGCTGGTATCAGAGATAGCTTTTCTTTAATACCTTATGCTATGCTTGTGTAGTGAAAGCGTTGATTGTTGTACCTGAGAGAAAGAGAAATAGGGGGAAGTTCTGCATGCTGGCCGGCCCCTCCCAAAACTGCAAACCTCAGGATTCCATAGGAGGTTGAAAATGGAATCATCGCACTATAACAGACTCGTGCGGAAATGGCCTAGGAAAAGATGATAGGGAGGATGGTGTTACCGCAAAACATGAGTGACCCAAAGGTCCACCCATGATGTCAGTACCTCCACGAGATGGTGGGGAATTAATTAGCTCAGTTAGGAGACCTGTGATGGGGGAGGTAACCTAATGAAATCTTCCATCAATTTTACAGAGTCTCCAGGGAAAAGAACCAGCCGGAGATTCCAAAATAAACTAAAATGTGTTTATTAAAGAGAGCTCAATCATGCACGCACAAGATCCAAGCACTCACTCACACAAGGCTAACCAAAGAAAAGGGGAGAAAAGGTTGATAGTGAAGTTTCAGGGTTTGGGTGATAGTTACCGATCTGGAGAGCAGTGAAGAAAGCAGTGATGTGGCTTGGTGCCTCAGGACAGTACTTGTTCAGGAATCAGAGTGACAGCTCTGTGTGGATAGCTGTATGTGAGAGACTGAGGCCTTTCCACCCTACACTGTTATAGTGCTATTATTCCGTTTTCAACATCCTATGGAGTCCTGGGTTTTGCAGTTTAGGGAGGGGCATTTAGAATTATCAGCCAGAGAGCTCTTTGGCCTCAGTAAACTACAAACCCCGGAGGTTGAATGTGGAATAAGAGCACTATAACAGTGTAGGGCAGAAAGGCCCTGAATGGCTTGCCTAACCCTGTGCAACGACACTTGGACCACAGACTCATCAGAAGAATGTGGCTCCTGAACCACCGAATATTACTGCATGTGGCCTTTGGGGCAATAAAGTTGGCCACTGCCTGAGTTTGGCCACATTGGCTGTGGGTTTCTGTGAACTGCAGTCTCTAGCTTTCTCCATCTCTGAGATATATAGATGGATGGATGGATAGGTAGGTAGGTAGGTAGGTAACTGTATGCTGTTAATTCACACATTTCTGCCTGGAAAATGGAAATAACCAATTCTGTATCTGCCAGTCTCTCCCTCTCTCTTTCTCTGATACACACATAAACATATAGTAGCTAAATCCTGTTGCTAATCCTGTGTAAAGTAGAGCCATTGAATCAGTGGAACTTACTTATATGTTGACTCACTGTTCAACGGTTGATTTAGTAGACCTATTCTGGCTGGAACTAACTAACAGGATGCTATCCAGTGGCAGCTGATGGATTTTATGTGAGTGGGCCTTTGAATCTGTTCTGAATTTCAGTCTGAACTCTCCAAGGGGCTGGACCCTATCCACAAAACAGGTTTTACACCTTTAAAGTTCAGATTAAAATCCTGAGGAAATCTGCCTCCCCACTTAATATGGGAGCCAGCACTACACACACACACACACACACACCACACTTCCCAACCTATAGCTCCCACACATCCAAGATTGGGACTGCATTGCTAGCCCTGTCCCTTGCCCCCTGACAAAAGGAAACCTGTATGGCTAGGATTCCCCAGAGTATGCAACCCTATGGCTTCACTCCCCAGAAGTCATGCTGGCCCATCTTCCTGCGAGTAAGGCATTTGTATGTAACTTTTCTTATCTGCTGTGTGAGGTCCTGACAACACAAAAGCGTTAATATATAAATCAGCTCAATTCATTTATATGACAAAAGCTACCAAATCTTTTGCAGCAATGTTAAAATGCTTGATGAAGCTAAAAGAAAACAATAGCTTTCAAGGGAATGTACAGCTTAAGGAAACAAGGCTACATCAATTAACCACTGGGGTTCTTAAGCTTTTTCTTCATAATCTTTTAACTGAACAGTTTTGCTGTTAAATGTAAATTGGACTTGGGGCTTCAAAGACGGGAATTTACGAGAGATACCTTAGGGAGATGAGAGTTTCTAAGCCTGCAATACATTCAAGAAGCAAATCATCCCAATTGCTGATGCAGGCGTTGTGCATTTATTATCATCATGTGGAACCTTATGCTTCCTAATTAGCTGTGATTCTGTTTTAGGCGCGATCCGTGCAGTCATTTTATTAACCCGGCTAAATGTGCTTTGGGTAAGAGATCAAAGGGGATATTTAAAAGACTTTCTTGAGATGCAGAGGCTACATTGATTGGTGATGGAAGAATATTGCTAGAACATTTGGTCCCTTTACTTTTCCTCCATTTCCTTACCATCTTCCTCTTCTGTGGAACACATCCCTCCCTCCCTCTCTCTCTTTCTTTATTTCTTTCTGTTTGCATCTTGTTTATTAATTTTTTTTCCAGAGGCATACACTGATTATTAAATGCTAAAAATATTTTTTGGCCCTTTCTACACCCTACCTTTTTGTGGAGTCCTCCTGTGGGATTCTGGCAGTGGCTCTCTGCACTGCCTGGCTCTGTAGTGAAGGAAGCATGATGGCCATGCCTCTTCCTTCCACAGTGCAGCCAGCTACTTTCCCAGGCTGCACTGGAGCAGGAAGTGCAGCCATTGCACTTCCTGGGCTTCTGCAGGACAGATAAGTCTGCAATGGTGGCACAATCATGGTCATTGGCAGGGAAAACCTATCAATGATTTAATCAGTGATTGCACCACCTGGCGACGAGAGAAGGATGGGACCATAATGACATCATGCAGAACTGTTGTTGCTGTTCTGTCCTTCTCCCATCCCCATGGTGGGTTGGAAGGCTGATGTTGAAGGGGCCTTTGAAAGAAAGCAAATTTGAAGCTGACTGTTCAGTTTGTAATTTGTTTCATGAAACGTGTGAAAATTCTTCTGTTCTTTCTTTACATTGGTTTTAAAAGTGTCTGGTTTGAATCAGAATATCTAGCCATGCAGATAAATTTAAATAAGCAGCAATCTATGATCAAGGCAAAATGGTGTATCCAAATAGTTGCCAATGGCCTACTGGTGCAGCTTCCTTGATATTCCTCCATTTCTCACAATTCTCTCCTCTTCTTCCTTGCTAGAGCAGGTGTGGCATAGTAGTTTGAATGTTGGATTACATCTCTGGAAGAACAGAGTTAAAATCCCTGCTCAGCCATGGATACTTACTTGATGACCTTGAGTAAGTCACACTTTCTCAGCCCCAGGAAAAGGCAAAGGCAGATCTCCTCTGAACAAATCTTGTCAAGAAACCCCTGTGATAGGTTCCACTTAGGGTTGCCGTAAATCAGAAAGGACTTGAAGGGACACAACAGCAACAACCTCCCCCTAATGTTGTTTGCCTTTACCAGGAGATTGTATCCATCTGCCTTTCTCTGCCAGAAGCTTAGCTTAGTGTAGAGTGAGCCCTAAATCTGATTGCTGGTCACAGCTACCACAGACCTACTGAATCACTGGGAACTTGCTAAGTGAACAGTGATATCAATTGTATTGATTCAGTGGGTTTCCTCTAGCTGGAATTGTCTAATGAATTAAGTCTTAAGAAATCAAGGCTGAAATGAAATACAGTTATACTTCTGCTAACGAAGTAGATATATTTCTGAGCATTACTTCTTTAACAGAAATGTTGATACCGGAGACAGAAATACCATGGAAAGAATAGGAATAGGTTCCTACACTACAAAGATGAAATGAAACAAGAAGGTCAAGGAAACCTTGCATAAGTAAATAAAAACCTTTTGACTCTTCTAGAGACCAGTGGAAGGCTTCTTGCAGAATGTATCCAGGAGGCTCTAATTTTCCCCAGCCTTCCCTTTTCTTACGATTTCCATTTTGGTGGCCACATCTAGAGATCTGGCTTTTTTTCTTTTCTTTTATCATTTTTATATACAAAAATCATCAGTTTTAAAGGAGAATAACAACCATTTTTCTGTGTTTACAAATGAAAATTTACTGTATTTTCTTAATCTTCCAACATTTCCATCTAACATTATAGCAGGTCCCAATTACTGAACCTGAGACCTTAATGGAAAGCCAGATCTGCCTTCCATTAAAAACATTCCAGGATCTAATGAACAGTTTGTCTGTTTCTTACTCCTATATTCATTTTTTTTAATACTGCAAGTTCTTTCCTTCTCAGATATGAAGACACCTGTAAACTTTGGTATAGTCTTCAAAAACAGGCTAAAATGAGGTGGTTACCCATTTCCATGGACTGAATGAATAGATTCTTACTTTCTATTTTCCGTGTTCTCAATTGTATCTGCTGGTGACATAAAGATTGGGATTCTCTCAGAAAAAAAAGAAGTAGCAATTTTAATTTAGCACTTAACATGATTGGATACAGAGGGATTGAAACACAGAATTTTTAAGGGCTAAACAGCAGGGTGTCCTATCATATGATACCTCATCAACTACCATTTGATTTATACACTCATGCTTAAGTAACTCTATGCAGTACTTCTAATCTGAAAAAAAAATTGAACAATTTTAATGAAAGAAAAGTTCAATTGATAGGACCAAACCAAGAATGCTTGCCTTTTCAATACTGCAGTCTCACATACTATTTATCCTCTTGTGCAGTATGGCAATATCTACAATTGCAACACTTTTCCTTGTCCATATATGGGCCATCAGCTCTGCCTTCTTCAGCCGCTCCTGCGGTGTTGAAAGCAGTAATTGTATCCTCAGAGAAATTGAAACCAACAAGTGTGTGTTTGTTGGAAAGAACGAATTTGATGTCAGTGCAGTTAGGCACTGAGTAGAATAAAGAGTTAGATGGAAACAGAAAATTGCTCTAGCCTGAACATCTCAAATCTGTTTTGATTTAAAACTGTGTTTGATACACCCCTCTCCACAGAAAAATATATTTCTGGGATATTTGACATGAATAAATCCTTTTAAGAAAGAGATTGGCTGCTCATCTAAATATTGGCAGTGTAATATAATAGACAATGCTTCCTTGTGGCTTAAAATGCAGGCATACCTAGTGATTACGCTTTTCTAGTTGTCTGTATTGCTGGACATACAGTCAGCCCATCACATTCACAGGTCTGAATTTTGCAAATTTGATGGTTTACGAGTTTGAGGGTCCATTTACCCACTCCTCTTCCTCTGGCACCATGCTTGTCTCCCAGATCCTCAGACCAGGAAAACTCCACTGGGTTTTAGAGACACCACCAGCAGCCTCCCATCTTCCAGTGTTTCTCCCTGCTTCTCTTCCCCACCTCCTCATACCTCTCTCCCAGTCACAACAAGAGCAGCCTCTCATTTCTCTTCCTGCACGCACTGGAAATGTCAAGCCTCTCCCAAATTCTCAGATCAGGACAACACAACCTGGTTTTAACTTCTCTTCACTCCCTCCTCATGCCATTTCAGCAAAACTGGTTAAGTTTTCCTCATGCGTAGAAAGAGAAGTGAGGGGTTCCTGTTGTTGGGACTGGAGAGAGGCATGAGGAGAGGGGGAAGAGAATGTTAAAACCCAGTTGAGGTTGCCTGGTCTCAGAATCTGGGAGAGACTTGAAGTTCCCAATGTGCGCAGGAAGAGAAGTGAGGGGTTGCTGTTGTTGTGACTAGAGAGAGGCGTGGGGAGAGAGAGAGAGAATAAAAACACAGTTGAGTTTCCCTGGTCTGAGAATCTGGGAGAGGCTTGAAGTTCCCAATGTGTGCAGGAAGAGAAGTGAGGGGTTGCTGTTGTTGGGACTGGAGAGGGGTGTTGGGGGTGGGGGAGAGAAGGATAAAACCCAGTTGAGTTTCCCTGGTCTGAGAATCTGAGAGGGGGTGCAAGTGGAGAAGTGCAGGTGGAGAAATGAGCGGTTGTTGTTCTTCGGACTATACTGCAGGGTAGTAATTTTGTATTTGAAAAGTCTTTGGAATTTGTCAATGTGAATGTTGTAGTGGTTTGACAGGGACTAGAGATCAGGGTTTGAATCCCCACTTGGCCACAGAAACCCACTGGGTGACCTGAGCACGTCACACACTCTCAGCCCCAGAAAATCTTGTGATCCATTCTTCTTAGGGTCTTCGTAAGTCAGAGATGACTTGAAGGCACACAACAACAACACAATGTACTTTTAAACTATATTCTTGTGTCCTGTGAACTGACACAATGGTCAGATATTGAAATATGTTCCATCCTTCCTTCAGTGCTCAGATCTTGCAGCTTTAGCCATGCACAAATGTGCATGCTACAGACTCTAAGTAAATATCTGTTTGAACATATGGTCTTCTTACATTAATGAGCAAGAGATTTAATTGGGCAACTTCTTCATGATGTTGAACAGCAGAATAATTTATCAGCAGTAAAAAAATTAACTCTGTCCATGATTTGACCACCTGCTTCCCAATCCTCCTGATGCACCAGCACTGTGTTTACAACATTTAGTAAATACAGAAGAGCTTTCACTCAAGCAAGATTGAGGACACTGCTGTCTGCAGAGCTTGAGGGCTGGTTTTTTTTTAAATCCCATTGCAAGATTGGGTTTGTCTTTGTGGTAATGGTGGCTATGAATTAGTAGTTCATGTGCTGCTGTTTTGTTTGTTTGTTTTATAGCAATCTAAGGAGGGAACTGATCTCTCCTCTTGACATCTGTGTCAGAGTGTTCAAGGCAACATGGTGACAACTATGTCTGCAAAATTCATAGTGCATGGGTTGTTGTGGGTTTTCTGGGCTTTGAGACCGTATTCTATTAGTGTTTGCTCCTGACATTTCGCCTGCATCTGTGGCTGGCATCTTCAGAGGATCTGGTGGCATGGAAGTGAGACAGAGTATATATACTTGTGTAGTCCCCAGGTGAGAGGAAGCAATTTGCATGCATTACAGTTGGCCTGTGTGATGGCCTATTGTTAAATGGGATATCCCCCAGGGTTGTCTTGTTAGTCAGTGGGTATGTATAACAGTGCGTTAAGTACATTAGCAACCCATTGTATTGTTCCCTGTAGAGGGACCTCCAGAGTCTGGGTGGTGTTCATTGGCATATTTTTGAGTCTTGATTTTAGTGATCTTCAGTACTGGTAGCCAAATTTTGTTTACTTCCTGAGTTTCTTCTCTCCTGTTGAAATTGTCCATGTGTCTATGGATTTCAGTGGCCTCTCTGTGTAGTCTAACATAGTAATTGTCAAAATGGTCCAGAATTTCTGTGCTTTCAAAAAGCATTCTATGTCCGGGTTGGTTTATAACATGTTCTGCTACTGCTGATTTTTCTGGGTGGATCAGTCTGCAGTGTCATTCGTGTTCTTTGATTTGTGTTTGGACACCACGTTTTGTAGTCCCTATGTAGACCTGCCCACAGCTGCAAGGTATGTGGTAAACTCCAGCAGAAGTTAGAGGTTCCCTCTTGTCCTTTGCTGACCGTAACATTTGTTGAATTTTCTTGGTCGGTCTGTAGATTGTTTGGAGGTTTTGTTTCTTCATCATTTCCCTATATGGTCACTGGTAGACTGTGCAAAAAGAATCTGTGAACCCCATTTCCTGAAAGACGAACTGGACCATCGAAACCGGGCTCTACAAGCCAATGGTTACTCTGGTTCAGACATCAGAAGAGCCTCAAGACCCAGAAAAAATCCAGAGTCTGGGTGGTGTTCATTGGCATATCTTTGAGTCAATCAATGAATGCCACCAATAAACACCACCCAGACTCTGGAGGTCCCTCTACAAGAAACAATACAATGGATTGCTAATGTAATTAACGCACTGTTATGCATATCCCCTGACTAACAAGACAATCCTGGAGGATATCCCATTTAACAATAGGCCATCACACAGGCCAACTTAACATTTGCAAATTGCTTCCCTCACCCAGGGACTACACAAGTATATATACTCTGTCTCACTTCCATGCCACCAGATCCTCTGAAGATGCCAGACACAGATGCAGACAAAATGTCAGGAGCAAATACTAATAGAATACAGCCTCAAAGCCCGGAAAACACACAACAGCCTATGGATTCCAGCCGTGAAAGCCTTTGACTTTACATCATAGTGCATACTTTTAAAACAAAACTGAGTGTGGTTTTCTGATTCCTCATTTTATATATAGGTTTCAGAATGTTTTGCTTTGCATAGTACACGGACTTCATTTAACTGTAATGCTTTGTGAACATTTAAAAGTTGCTAGACATTTAACTTTGTTAGACTACTATATGTCTATTGCAATGGCTTGTGGCTGATGCAGATAAAGGATCTTGAGTATATATGACTAGCTTATGTTCATGTCCTGTGTATATATCTTCCCCCTACCCCATTTCTTTACATTTATAAAAATCCATTTTAAAAAATACCAGTCACTCAGAACCCTGGGTCTGAATGATGAATGACCTAAAAGAAAAATTCTTGTCTGTGCTCATCCCTAAAGTGGATAGATGTTCTCTTACCATCCAATCAGTCTTCATCAAAGTTACCTACACTGGACCCATAGATTACCATTTGGACTAGATTTGTGGTCATGTTGTGAGGTTTGTTGAAGTCCTGGTTTGGCTGATTGATGTTGAGCATACAGAATCAGTATTCTGAGAATTTGAAAAGAAAGGGAGGAGACTGGTGGGGGGGGGGGTTGCTTGGAAGTACTCCAAGTTTCTCATTCTGTGTTGCCAAGTTTCTCTTCCTGCATTTGCTAATAATAATTTCAAAAGTACGTGACACTCTGGTCTGCATCTCTGGAGAGGGTCCTGATTTTTAATACATTGATCTGCACCTGCTCTGGTACATCTCAGTATATACGACTCTGTGATGTGGCAGTTCAGATGTATTGCAAAGATTTTTTTTTTTAACCTATCATAAGAAAGCAGAACACCTTCTGAATTTAAATGTCTGTGAATTAACTTTATTAAAAACATTTGTATGCAGAAAAACTGATGGTGTTGAAATGTTAATCTGTGCACACATTGTGGGGGATGCTCCACCACCATACATTTTTAACAAATCAGGAATAGATCAGGCCATGGAACAGATCAGCTGGCACTGGGGAAGGTGGCAATTGTGTGTGGAAGTGAAATCCTGCTAACTTCTCAGGAGTCGAGTTGCTGTTTTCTAATCAGATCTACTTTGCATTAAACTGCCCGCCATTCAGCTTGTTAACAAGCTTTGGGTTTTAAATAAAACTGTCATTGGAGCCTGGAGACTGAATGGCTATTAGGAGTGCCTTTTGCATAATGCCCTCCTCTCTACAAAGAGCAGCGTGGCTAAGGAGAGAATGGAGAAGGGGAATTTACAGCCTGTCCCTAATGCAATTAGGATGAATATCTAAACCTTTAAAGGCAACAAATGGTTACCAGAAGAAGAATGAGGCAAATTCCATTTGCTGCCTTGAACCCCTTTTGTTTTTAAAAACAAGCCTATTCAAATGGACACCATTTATAGTTAAATGTACAACAGCCTGTATTGTAAGCTGAAAACTAGTCTAAGAAGTAAATAAAACAGTGCATTCTCCTGATCAATTTGGGTACTTGCATATCCTTTTTGTGTTTTTTAAATGGCTGTTTAAACTTTCTTGCTAGAAGTGTTGTTGCCATAGTTATGTTTCCATTCCTAGCTTTGAATATCCAGGTTACACCATAAGTTATGCTTGATGGACATGTGTAGAAACATCACACTGATGTTCTTTACTTGTTGCCCTGTGTACCCTTTGGGTTGAGAGATCTGGGATCTTCTTGCTGTTACCCATGCTGATGCACAAGAATTCCCAGACGTAAGAGCCTCCTTTTGCAAATCCAGGTTTACTATATGATGTGATATCACAGGAAAGAGTGTTTTATGCTTCAGAATTTGAGTTTTTCATGCAGAATGTAGTATTACAGTCTGAGTTTTGACTTTGTGTCCTCAGTTCTTGGGATGGGTATGTGAACTTACAGGGACTGGCCTTGGTGGCTCAGCCGGATTTTTTGTTGCATTTTGGAATGTCACTGTTCAGGATAGCAAGTGCAAAATTTTCAAAATCTTAATTTAGACAGAGTCTTCATTTTAACTGTCATGTATACCCATGATTTCTCCAAGTTTCACTCAAGCCAGCTCTCTTAACACTTTGTACATTATGATTTGCTGGTGCAGACACACATGGCAGTTCCTCTGTCTTATGTCTACATGACATACTTGTGTGAGACAGTTGCCTTGAAAAAATAATGTTGCTTTCTTTACTTTGTTACTCTTCCTTTCACCATGGGTTCGGTTGCAGTTATACTGTTGCTCCTCCATTTATTTATGACATGTTAGTCATGGCTAGTGGCCTCAGTCTCATTGGGGTGGTGAACACTCTGGGGTTTACTCTGAAATTTAAGGGAACTGTTCAAGGTGCTGAGCCCCATCTCTCCAAATAAATCCAGCACCTTGGTCTCTTAAATTTCAGTCTAAAACCTGAGGTAGATTCACTGCTCCACTGACGTGGGAGCCACCAACCACCACTGTGTTTCATTGAGATCCTACAGTGATACCTGATCCTGCAGGCTTCATCCTTGAGATTATTCATAAGTAATTGGCTAAATCAGTGGTGGGCGACATATGGCCCCTTGAATGTCTTTGTGGTCAGTGGACCCGATACTAAGAGAAAAAAATTCAAAAGGAAGAATTGTCACATCTATAAATTCTCTAGAAGTATGAATTCTCCTCTAAATCAAGATACATGGCCTTGCATTCATGTGTGTAAAAGTGAACTTCTGAACACCCAGTTTTGCAAAAAAATCCTAACCACTTTTTGGAAAGACTGCAGCCTCTGTTGGGTTTGTGCACCAGGTCCATAAAAGATGCCTACCCTGACCTAACAATTTAGATCCAAACTCTTCTTTGTTTATTTGAAGGACTATTGTGGCTGATTGCTAAGAGGGTTTTTTTGGTCTTTTCTTTTGCCAAAAATAATGACAACATAATTTATGTAACTGTACAGTGGATGATGAAGACATTGGAACCATTTTCTGTACCTTGGCTCAGTCATTAATCAAAATAGAGGCTGTGTTCAGAAAATCATAAGAAGACTATGGCTCTAGAAATAACTAGATAGAATCTTCAAGTGTAAAAATATTTCATTGAATGCCAAAGTCAGGGTTGCTATGCCACCATATTTCCAGTTTTTGTGCAAGGCTGTGAAACCTAAACAGTTGAAAAGGCTGATAGGTAGAAGATCAAATCATTTGAAATGTGGTACTGGAGGAGAGTTCCATAGATACCATGGACTTCCTAAATGAAGAGTAAGTGTCTTAATCTGTCCATACTTAGTCTGGGTTGGCAGCCAGGAGAAGCTGATAACACACAGGTCAAGAGGTTCAAGAAGCAACATAATTAGTTTACTTTAGCAAAGAAACAGCCCTACAAATGAGAAGCAAATAACGGTCTCAGCAATGTCCATAAATCAGAGGCAGGCAATATAAACATAAGCCAAAAGCAAGAACAGGCAAAGGAAGCAAACAGAAGCATGGGAGAAATGGTCAGTTAATCACTGACAAAATGTAGAGGGGAAAGACTCAGTTCTTATAAGTTCAGAGATCAGCCCAGCTGGTGCTTGATTCATTGGTGTTTGGCATATATTTGCTGGGAATGACACAGAAGACCCTTTTGGTGTCTATGCTAGGTGAAGGTAGGTATGGATAGGTCATTCTGTCAAGGTCATAGACCTGGGCAGTGAGCCAGCCCGGGGAAGAAAGTGGGAGAGCCAGCAAAGTCCAACCGGGAAGAGACAAGCAAGCACTTACTCAAGGAAGTTCATTTACCAGAGCGCCAAGCAAAGCCGCAGTCAGAATTCCAAAGCCAAGGATCAAGAGTCCAGAGATCAATTCAAGGTATCAGGAACCAGGTGCTGGGAGCAAGGTACAGGCAAGAAGAGGACTTGTAAGAAGTTTGTCCCACAAGCAAAGGGAAGCTTCCAGGCAGGCAGTTATATAGCCCAAGGCACAGGTGTGTCTGGTCACCGCACCGCTTCTTAAACTTAGCCAAGGAAGCCTCCCTTTGCACAGCCCTCTTGAGTCTCCGCCTTGACTGGAGGCTTATTGAGCCAGGCTCCAGAGCCTCTTCAGAATCGGGTCCTTGTTGCTCCAAAGGAGGAGGCACAGAATCGGGTCCCTGTTGCTCTAAAGGAGCAGGCAGAGAGACGTCCACGCCTGCTTGGTCCATGGCAGCAGGGGGAGCTCTTGAGCTGCAGGACTCATCTCCAGCCAGAGCCACAGGGACCAACAGCTGCTGCTCGTCATCTCCACCCTGAGCCACAGGGACCAACAGCTGCTGCTCGCCATCAGCGGCTCTGACAGGGGCTTCAGTTATCACACATTCTCCGTGTCAGAATGAGCAGGATTCCCCGCTGGGGCTGGCACTTCTGTCTCTGGATTGGATGATGGTACTGTCTGATCTGCAGGTTCTGCTGTAACAGTCTTTGTGCCAGGGCTCAGAGCAGGTTCTGCTGTCTCAGACTCTGAGTCTAGGTTCTGGAAGCCCATGACAGTAAATGGGTTCTGGAGCACGCTTGAACTCCTCCTAGAAGCCAGAATGATTATCTGAGGCTATCATACTTTGGCCATAAAATGAGATGGCATAATTTATTAGAAAATACTTTAATACTGAAGGGAAAGGCAATAGGAAAAGAGGAAGACCACATTATAGGTATATAAACTCAATCAGGGCAGCCACAGCCCTTAGTTTCCAGGACCTGAGCAGGGATGTGGAGGACAGGGTGTCTTGGAGGTCTCAATCATTTGACGCATAAGTCAGAGCTGTTTTGATGGCAATTAGTGACAACAACAACAACAACAACAGGGGCAAACTGTTAGCTTTTTTTTAAAAAAAATACTGGCTGTTGAAAGTAGTAAAGGAATGAACAACAATAAATGATGAAATAATTGTCTTTAATTTTGAAGAAGGTCAAACAAAAAACATACAGCTTCAGATGAGATGTAACAGTTGTATAAGCAGAGTTTGGACAAATTACCTTTTAGATCCGTAACTCCCAGAATCCTATAACTAATATGCCCATGCTGTCTGGGAGTTGTCCAAAAAATTAAGTTTTCTGAGCTCTCTCTAAAAGGAAGTGGTACTTTCTTCGACAACCTGTGGAGAAAGTCTTAGCTGGCTCTAGGGCTATGTCTGTTTATCTCCTTTGGATCTCTTAAGTTCTTAGTGATCATGTGCAAATGGCTGAAGGACACTTAAATTTAGTGTATAGCTTTTCATTCAGCATCTTCTTGCTTTGAACTCTGAAGCTGGGGGGTGGGGGTGGGGATTGACATTCTCTTGAATGAGGAGCCTTTCCTGAATAGCAATAATGAATCAAAAGAAACTGATCCCTGTTATAAAACAACAGGAGTGCTGCCAGTATGTGTTAGAACAGAGGTTCATTGACTGTCACCAACTCCAGTTGCCCAACGGAGGTCTTTTCTGGCAGTGTTGTTGGTACTGGAATCTGCAGAGGGGCCTATGTGCATGCAAAGTATGTGGGATGCCCACTTGAGTTACAGCTTCTCTTGAGCATTCTGATACTGGGTTGTTTTTTAAAAAAACAGAATTTGGTGAAATAGTCTATTTTGGTTATGAAATTTCATTAGTCATTTTTAATTGCAAATAAACAACTGTTTTCTAAATTGCAATATTTTCAGGAAAAGAACCAGTTGTTTTTTTTTAAGTTGTGGGTGTAAGAGACAGCGACAGTGGAGCAGGTGTGGTGTATATTTTGTGCCTGGCAAATACAAGGAGACTCTGTTTGCCTAAAATATTTGACTTCTTACAAGTTACTCTGGATTACATTTCAAGGATTTAAAGGGCTTTGAAAAGCTGCCTGATTGAATTACTTTTCAGATCAATTGTGCAAATCCGCAGCTGGTATAACACATTGGAGATGGGAATATTACGTTGACAGCCGCCAGTAAACATTTGGTGCCTTGGGCTTTGCCTGATATTTAAATTAGGGAAATAGAATCCTTTGGTCTGTATTGGATATCAATGAGATGTCTTTATCGTTCAGTCACTTCTACACACTCTGCATCGGGAATGTGATTTCTCAACAACACAAACCAACAAATGATGCTTTCAGGGAGCAACAGCTTACACTGTGTATGTTAACACTGAATGGTGTTGAGTGAAGTCATGACCACTGGGAAAAAAGATGACTGATTCTGATGTTATCCCTGATCTGTTCCCTAACAGACTAAACAAAATCATTTTTTCATAATATGTACTTGGAGGAGATGGCCCAAACTGTTTCAGTTTGACAAGAGTGAAAATGTGTACATCTCACCTGCGTATGTGTGCAGCAGCATGGCCTCTATTACCCCATACAGGTTTTTTGGTTTTTACCTTGGAACAGTGATATATTGTCCTCCATTCTCCACCTCAGTTTGGGGAGATCTGTCTAGATTATAAATCTTCTGAAAATCAGTCTAGATTATGGCAGATTGGAGCCAGCTGTTGTATGCCTGTGACATTTCTTTAGTCTTTGTTTCCCCCTTTCTTTAAGTGTGGAAGCAGATACTGAGTGCCTGAGATGGGCTGTAACTGGTCTTCTCTAAGGCCAGAGAAGAGCAGTAAGCCAGGGGCTTTCTGAACAAAACTCTCTTTAATATGTAACAATGCAAACTCTCAGGAGGGACACAGTAGCTCAGACATGTTATACAAACAGGTTAATTTTGGAGACTGGATCTACAGAAAAGGCACATCTAGGCACAAAGGAGAAGGAGGTGCTATTGCAGTCGAAGCCTGCCTCTAAAAAGAAAGTCCCTGTACTACAACTTCAGCTTGGGGCCTTTCCACTTTACACTGATGCAGTACTATTATTCCATTTTCAACATCCTGTGGAATTCTGGGATTTGTTGTTTACTGAGGCCCAAGAGCCCTCTGACTGAGAATTCTAAAGGCCCCTCCCTAAACTACAAACCCCAGGATTCCATACGGTGTTGAAAGTGGAATAATAGCACTATAACAGTGTAGGGTGGAAAGGTCTTTGGGAATTGTTCCTGGAAAAGCGCATAATTGCTTTTCTAATAAGAGCTGTGGTATACTGATGGTTCTGAAAGTCTCCAAGAAGGGAAGGCAATAGGGTGACCACAGGGTGGGTGAGTCAGGTTGAAGGCAACATGTAACAGTTTCACAGCTGATATGCAGAGCTTGGAATATTACTTTTTAAATGTAATTCATTTCATTGTGGGCTCAGAAAAGTAATTCACTACCTTTGTTCATTATCAAATGGCTAACTAGTATTATTAACTAAGTAACATGATACTTTTTCATTTCTTTCTATTTTTAAAAAGCAATTAGGCACACAAAAATTGCCTCCAGTGATCCCCAAATAGCAATAAATATTTGTTATACCAAAAAAGAAATAACATCACCATCTATTACATTGCTTTTTAAAAGTCCTAATTCCATGCCCTCCAATTGTCCTGGTTCAACAGGGATGGTCCTAGTTAATCCTTTGCTGTCTCACTTTCTCAGCTGCTTTAACAATGTCCCAGTTTCTCTCTCCTTTCCCCTGTCCCACTTTGGCTGTGACTTACTTCTACAGCAGGAGGAAGGTGAGCAGATGTGCTCTTGCCTTTCCCAGTAAGCTCATTCTCCTGTCCCCTGCAGGGTATTCTAAACTCAATACATATATTACAGAGTTTCTCTGCTTAAAATAGTAGTTTTTGTGAGTTCTTCCACATTAAGAGCTTTTGCTCTCTTGTTTCCCAGCCCCACCCTTTGGACTACACTGGCTCAGACTTACAGTGGGTCCTTGGTTTCCACTAAAGTTTGGTTTCAGGACCCTTCATGGATACCAAAATTTGTGGATGATCAAGTCCCATTATGTACAATTGTATAATAAAGTGGCATCCCTTATATAAACTGGCAAAATCAAAGTTTGCTTTTTGAATTGTTTTTAACATTTCCAAGCTGTAGTTGGTTTAATCTGTGGATACAGAATCCGCAGATATGGAAGACCAACTACATCCTGGTTTTAATTTGTAAAATGTTGGAGTCTATGCAATTCTTTTTCTCTTTTACTTCCTCTCCTCCAAAATCTTAAGGGCCAGTGGACCCCTGAACAGTGTGATAAACAGTGTCTACATATCTAGAGAGGGAGTTGCCAGACAGTGAAGAACCCCTGTGTTGTGTAATGGAAGTGCCTTTCATGCTGGGAGGCCTCTGCATCAAAGTCAGTGTTTTTATTTGCTCAGAATATTATTATCTTGAATGAGCTGCATGCTCATCCACAGAGCCTGTTTGCTTCTGCTTTGCTCCTCCTTAGTATACCTTCCACTAAACTAAGCAGGAAAGGCTTGCATGGCATGTTGTCTGAGCCAGGGATCCTGGTGGCCTGTTTTCTCTGTTATTGATGGAAAACAACAGGAATCTGGTTTGAAGAACACAGTATCTAGTTTGAAGTGGGAAATAAGACTTGCTAAAAGCATAATATATAATGGCATGCTTATTTTCCATGCAAATATACACATTGATTATTTTCCTATTTTGGAAAAATCATATAAATAAAAGAAAGGAAAAAGAAAAAAAGAGACAAATAAGAAATTCAATGTATACTCCTCTGTAAAAGGGAGCTGTATTCCCTAATATATATCTATAAATGAATAAATATTGGATTTATTTTTAATGAGTAATATATTGTTCCTTGTTGCCTAACACAATAGGTCTTGAATCCTGAATAGAGCTCTTTGCTTTTGTCTGTGTAAGCTGCTTATAACTTTCTGGAGTGAATAGGATACGATCCTCATAAATCTCATGTAATCTACCCAGTATCCACAGATAAGATGTATACTCAGGAATGCTAAGCATGACTACTGATGATAGATAGTGTGATTGCTCACAAACTGAGCATTTTTGCTGAGTACCAGGAAGGAAACTTATTAGGAGTACCAGAAACAAGAAGATAAAGAGACTTCCTGTTCCTATTCTTGTTCCTTTCTGCGCTAAACATATGGGAGCCAGATTATCTGAAGGCGTCAGTAATTTGCTCCAGAAAGATATTGGAATGTAAAACAGTATTTCATCCTAATCAGGATCTGCTGTAGCAGCAGAATGCTGGTCTCTTGTCACCTGTTCTGCAGCTTCTAAAGAAACACCACATTTTCTACAGGTTATTTGTTTTAAGTTCACATGGGAAAGTTGCCTAAACAAACGCTCTTTACTGAATAAATCTGATAGATCAGTCAGTGACATTCTTTTGCTCCATATAAAATTGTTAAAGGACAAAGGCCTCCAAAACTGATGATGGTCTCCTCCAAGTATAAATGAAGATCAGGTCATTAGAACAGCCTGGAAGGCACTCAAGCTATACGAATTCTACACACAGGTGTATGTAACTATGGCCCTGCATATGTTATTGAACTGTCTGTCTCAGCATTCCTCTGTACTGGGGGTATTGGGTATTCCTGAAGTGGGCTTTAGGCCAGCAGTATCTGAAGGGCCGCATATTCCCCATCCTTGACATAAATGAAGAACTGGTGAGTGAAACTACCTTGAAAAGCAATCAGTAGGACATAGCTACATCATTGGTTCTGTTGTGGAGTTATGTTGTAACATGTCCTCATGCCTCCTTGTTTCATGTTTGGACCCACTAACAAGTGAAATTACAGAAATTTTCCTTGCTGTTTCTCTTATTTATTCTGTTGTAAAATGACTCTGAAGATGTATGTAGCTTATGGTGTAGAGAAGTCATTCATGAAATTGTAGGCTGTCTACCATAGTTGAATGAAATATGAAGGCATCTTCTTCTTCAGTATCTTCTGATACTCAGGAGAAACTACAATATAGAGGCATTCTTGTGCTTTTGCAGTAGCGTCCTGCTTAGGATTATGGTTCTGCTGAGCATAAGACCATAGGAGGGTGTTGGCCACAAGATATTATGGAAGTGGCTGAGATCACTGAGGAGGGCATTTTGAGTGGTATCCCTGTGGTGAGTGTAATGCATTTATTGGTCTTGAACTGCTGTTCTCCTCACATACCTTTGTTTGTAAAACATAAAACCTTGAATGTAATTATATTTGAATTGGGATATCCATGACTAGGTTATCCAGCTTGTATGAGAGAGAGTGTGTATGAGAGAGAGAGAGAGAGAGAGAGACACTATGTGTGAAGGGATTGGAGTTAGAAGTGCAAAGCAAGCAGGAGAGAGGCTATTCTCCCACTCTGATTTACTGAAAAATTCTTTCAAGTCTCTACTTCCTTCTTCACAATGTATGCTTCCTGCCTTTGATGTAAACAGCATCTGAGGGGCCATTTTGACTAGGAATACAGTGCAGGATGAGATAGTTAAATTCTTCCCTGCCCTATCACACTGTTGTCCTGCTCCAGATTTTTATGGCTATTTTTCATTTTTTCTGTAGAACAAACAAACCAGAGAACAGAGAGGGAGAGAGATTTGCCACATCCCGTTTAGCCTAGGAAGAGGAAAACCATCAGAAATAGCTGTTATGTGAAGTGCCCAGTAGGGCCTCCGAAAGTAGCATTAGTCCAGTAATGAACAACTACCACTGTTTCTGGCTGGATGTCTCTATGAAGTGTTGTAATGGTGGAAATGCCTCTGTGTTTTTAACAGAGCTGTTTGTCATTAAAAGGCTTCACGGCAGCACAGTTTTAAAACAGGGTTTACCCAGAAGTTAAATCACCTTAAATTCAATAGATTTTGCTCCCCCCATCAGAAATGGTGTGTAGGAGGCAAGACTTTTCATCAGTGCCCAGCACCCTTGAGCAGTTGTCAGGATCCCAAGGACATCAGTGCTGGTGCTTGCCTGGGCCCTCCTGCCTGGCTACCTGCAACTTCATCTGGTGCTGATAGCTAAGCCAGCCACCATTTTACATTTCACACCATAGTGTAGCATTGAGGACATTATAGGAAACAAAAATGGCAGGTGGCTTCCAACATACCAGGGATCTAGTAAGCCACTTGCTCTCCTTCCTTCTCATCCCCGCCACATCTGGAGCTGGTCTTTTTCTATAGGCAGATAGAGAAATGGGCAAGAATAGATGATGTGAGAAAAGCATAAGGCAAAAGACAAGAAGGATGATGTAGAATGAAGGAAGGTAAATGTTTTATAAAACAGCAAGAAAGGAATTAAATGTGGATACAGGATATGACAGGAAACTTACTGAATAGAGAGAGCAGCGTACTTTTGAACTTGAAACACTATAATGGCACTGATCTGTTCTTTGTTTATGTCAAAGATGGGGAATATGTGGCCTTCCAAATGTTGAAGAACTGCAATCTCCTATCAGTCATAGAGTCACTCTCCTATCAGTCATCAAGCAATGAAAATTGTAGTCTAATGACAGCTGGAGGGCCATGCATTCCCCATCAAAAGGAGGACTTTCCTCATTCTAGGACAGTGGTTCTCAACCTTCCTAATGTCGTGACCCTTTAATACCAGTGGTTCTCAACCTGTGGGTCCCCAGATGTTCATGGACTTCAGCTCCCAGAAGCCCTGAGCATTGACCAAAGTGGCTGGGGCTTCTGGGAGCTGAAGTCCACAACCATCTGGGGACCCACAGGTTGAGAACCACTGCTTTAATACAGTTCCTCATGTTGTGGTGACCCCCAACCATAAAATTATTTATTTATTATTTACAATGCCTCCCCCCCCGGCAAAGGCCGCCTTGCCGGCCAGGAACAAGGGGGGGCAGGGAGGGAGGGAAGAGGGAGCCATGTGTCTCCCCTTGGAAAAAACTCCGAGAACCCCCCCCCCGGGCTCTGCTTCGCTCTTGTTTCCGCTGGGGGGACAGTGTGGGAAAAGTTTCCAGAGTGTCAACCCTGGCCGGGGGGGAAGTAATCCCAGCGCTTTTGTCTTTTGCACCGGGCGCACCTCACCCCCCCGGCCCTTCCACAGCACCTCCCTCCGTGGCGAGTGGGGCAGGGGCCGTGGTGAGGAGGGGGCCTGCCCCCGTGCTGCCGCCGCCCCCCAAGCTGGCCCGTCAGACGGGAGGTTCTCCCGGTAGCGGAGAGGGGAGCGATTTCAGCCCCTTCTGAACAGGGGGCAGGAGGATGCAAGCGCGTGGCTTGCGCTTGCACACCACCACTCCTGGGCCTTTTCCACACGTTACCTTATCGCGGAGGTGGGGGGTGCCCTCTCTTCGCTGCTCCTTCGTCCTGCACCTGGCTTCCTGGTCGCACAACCACCCCGCCCCTTCCTCCCCCAGCACAGCCTACAGGTCCCAGGTTGCTCTAGATGTATTATTCCATCAGCAACAGTTCCACAAGCAGAGTTCTGGTCTTGCCACAGTCACCTGGACATATTCATTCTGGATTGTCCAAAAAGGTGACTCTCCATGTACAGTGCAACTGACATCTCTGAATGCCACTAATAGAATTCTGGTACAAACAAGGAATATTCTTCCTTCCCCATATGAAAAAGTAGATGTGGGTTTAGAATTCACAACAATCCAGGATCTGGTTCTGGAAATATTCAGTAATGGCTCCCCAGACAGGTCGCACGACTGCCCCGCCCCTTCCTCCCCAGTGCAGCCTGAAGCTCCCAGGCTGCACTGCAGAGGAAGGGGCGAGGCAGTCGCGTGACCAGGAAGCCAGCTGCGGGACGAAGGAGCAGCCGCGATAAGGTAATGTGCGGAAAAGGTCCATGAGTGGTGGTGCGCAAGCACGAGACACACGCTCGCGTCCTCCTGCCCCCTTTGGCGGGAGTGCGTGTGGCCTCATGTGCTCCTGCCAAAGGGGGCAGGAGGACGCGAGCACATGGCTAGCGCTTGTGCACCACCACCAAGGAGGGAATGGAGCCTAATACCCATCGGAAATACATATTTTCTGATGATCTTAGGCAACCCCTGTGAAAGGGTTGTTCGACCCCGAAAGGGGTCACGACCCACAGGTTGAGAACCGCTGTTCTAGGAGAATCCATACAGTTAGATTCAAAAACTCATAGGATTACTCCTCTCTCTCTCTCTCTCTCTTAGTTTGTCAGAAAGCCAGTGTATTGTAATGATTTGAACATTGGACTGCAGCTGTGGAGACTAGGATTCAAATCCTTGCTTAGCCATGAAAACCCATTGATTGACCTTGGGCAAGTCACACACTTTCAGCCTCAAAGGAAAGCAAAGACAAACCACCTCTGAACAAATCTTGCCAAGAAGAGGCTGTGACAAGTTTACCTTAGGGTTGCCTTAAGTAGGAAATGACTTCAACACACACAGGAACATTAATTTGTTATGGGCTACTGGAGCAACATGCATATTCTACACACAGTAGGACAGCCACTTATATATAGATACTGCCGCAAATACAGTAACAGCCTCTCAGTGTAGAAACTATAGTTTTGGACAGGAAAGAAGAGATGAGGCATCTCAGACTAGAGAAAAGTCTCTCTTCCTTCTATCTCCTTGGATTTTCAGTTACTTTGATGGTACGTGCAGCCTAGGAAAGGCAAAAGAGATCACCTTTTCTGCTGATATGCTTCCTTCCAGCACAGGCTCCAGCTGGTAGGCAAAAAGAGCTATGTGTTAGTCACAGCTTGAAGTAATTAGCTAAAATCAAACTCTGTCTCTCTCTCCTGCTCCTTCTTTCCTCCCATTTCTCAACACCAACCCTCTTGCAATTTGTGAAAGGAGAAGAACAGAGTGCCTAGCAACTCCAAGAATCATATTAAAGTGTTCCAGCTGGGCTCCAGGCAAATGTCACATTACCAACACTGTTGAAAAGAGAGCCTGCTCTTCCAATTTCTTGGTCTCAGTGTGAGAAATTGAGAGCATCCAGTGGACAGCCCTCTCCAAGAGCCAGTGTGGTATAGTGGTTTGAGTATTGGTCAAGAAGAGACCAGTGCTTGAATTGCCTGTCAGCCACAGAAATATACAAAACCCAAGTCACTATAACTTGGAGTTGAAGGGCAACAATATCCAACCACAGGTTACAGTTGTCAGGTTGCCTATCCCTATTTTAAAGATCCTCCAGAGGCTTTGGATAGCAAGTCCCATAACTATTGCCCATACTTAAAAGTTCAAAAGGGCATCATATTGTCTACTCTTGTTTCTAAAGCATCCAGGGCAGAGAGTGAGGAGGATGCTCTCCTGTTGCTTGAATGGCATTGTGTTCTTGTTGCATCTGTGCATGTGTGGGTAGGAGGGAAATGAAGTCTTTCTGTCTTTTATGAATTCTCTCTATTGCTGAAGTACAGACATGTGTTTAACACAACATGGCAGTTGACTAGAGCAGAAATCTGCACCACTAGGTTCCATACAGTTTATCAGGTCTGTAGTAGTAGATAGTAGACAGTAGTAGACAGACACATCTGTGGTTGCCAGACACACTCCTGACCTTCCCCCTCAGCTTGCTTTTCCACAGCTGTGACTCTTGTCACCTTTAGGCAAGCCGTAGGCTCTGTTTTCTCTCATTCATAAGCTTGGCTTATTTGGAGGGATATTGGAGCCCCGAACTACCATACCTCAAAGGCACGAGATCCCATCTTATCTTGGAAGCTAAGCAGAATCAGCTCTGGTTAGTTTTGGATGGGAAACTGCTCATTAATACCAGGTGCTGTAGGCTATATTCCAGAGAAAGGAACTGGCAAAACCATCTCTGAGTATTACTTGCCTATGAAACTCTATGAAATTAATTCATAGGGGGTCACCATAAGTCAACAGATGCCTTGAAGGCATATACATACATATGTAGACACACACGAGATTGTTGTTATTGTTGTTGTGTGCCTTCAATTTGTTTCTAACTTGTACTGACCCTATCATGGGGTTTTCTGGAGCTGACATGCCCAGCGTCACACTGTGGGTTTCCATGGCCAAGCAGAGACTCAAACTGTTGTCTTCAAAGTCATAGTCTAGTACTCCAACCACTATATCATGCTGATTCTCACACACATGATAGAAGGGTGTAAAAGGAGGAGGGTTTCTGCTCATTTAATAGTTGTGTGTAAGATGGAATTTCAGCAGCTGTGGCTTTTATGGCAATACAAGGTGAGGAGGAGTCCTATCCTCCTTAGCATCTGGCCACCCAGTTGCTACATCTGAACAGGGAGATCATGCAGGTCCAGTCCCCAGGTACTCTTTCTCTTCCATATTTCTCAGACCCACTGCTTCTTCCTTTATATTTAATTTTAAAAGGCTGACACAAGAACACATTATCATGTTTCTTTTTGAAATCACGTCCATGGTTGCAGTAACCAGTAACTGCAGGGAGCATCCATAGTGTGTCTTTTTCCCCTTGCTTTTTAAAATCTGCCTCTTGATCTGTAATTGTTTATTTTTGTGGCAAAAGTAGCAGGCTTGGGAAGCATTTTGTGGGCATTGCAGCAAATGCCCGAGAATGTTTGTAGTGGTCTGTCTTCTCAAAATATGCTTATTATGCCTCGTATGTTGATACTACATCACTATGCAGATCCTTTAGGACTGAAAGGTGGTATATAAATATGTGAACTAAAATATGTAATAGAAAGGTGAGAGCATTGCAGTGGTTGTATCTTTGCTTTAATATCTTTGAATGGATCAGGAAGCACAGAAGCGTCATAAGATTTTTCACGTTGTTTGATGAGATTCTCCTTTAGAAAATAATTATGTAAGTGCATGCCCTAAAGGCACAAGATCTTGTCTTATTGTGGAAGCTAAGCAAGGTCAGCCCTGGTTAGTACTTGGATGGGAGACCACCAACAGATACCCGTTGTTGTAGGCTACATGTCAGAGGAGGAAACTGACAAAACCACCTCTGAGTATTCCTTGTCCAAGAAACCTTATGAAATTAATGAGCTCGCCATATGTTCACAGGTGACTTGAAGGAGTTGCATTCTGCCAGTTCTGAAAGTATAATCCCATGAGTTAAGACAGAATTATTGTAAAAAAGAAAATGTCTAAAAGTGATGAAATTATGCCCTGATGTTTGCTTAGTTTTTTTTGTTTCAAGAAAAATAAGAACTTTTTTTTAAAAAAGTCAGTAACAACAACCCTATAGGGAGTCACATATTTATAACAGGGCAGATTTGCTTTTCTGACAGCTCTGTGATACATGAATATTCAACAGTCTGTCTATATCTGCATCTTGCATCCATTGTTTAATAAACACTTCCCCTCCCCCTCTAAAGATTGCTATGAATATTATTTTTTCACAAGCAAAAACTTTCATGTCGGCATACACCAGATGGCAGCCTATGATGCTTAACTGAACCTTTAAATGGTTTTCCTTCTGCATGCAAACACATTATATGGATTTCAATCACGTATTTGTTTTTCACCCATGGTAAAAAAGTTATTTCTGTAGCTTAGTGACCTGTTATGTTTGTTCCTGTTTACCTTTTGCTGCTGTTGGATTTAAAGCTTACCAAGAATTTGGTGTAGAAAGGGCTGGGTTTTAAGAAAAGAGTTAAAAATTCTTATAATCCTATAAGTACAGGAACTGTAAACTACCTAAGGCAGGATCATTCACCCACCCACGCTATAACAAGTTGACATAAGGTATGACTAGAGTCCATGCCAGGCAGAGATTTGCCTGCAGAACAAATGGTTCATTTTGGTGACTTTAGCAAGAGAGTCAAACTACATCCTGCTGGTGAAGGCAAACAAAGGGGTAAGGAGAGTAGTATACTATTTATGAGATCCTGCATGCTGTGTGAGGAAAGTCACCAACTGCTGATACATTAACGCCACCACCCCTTTTTAGTGGATTTGCATTGCAACTTCTAGCTGTGGTCAACCAAGTTGTTCACAATTTTAATGAAATGCTATTAATACATTAAAAACTGTGCAAAAGAAACAAAACAGTAAACCCAGCTAAACCAGGAAGAGGTAGATGCTTGCTTCCCTCTTCCTTCCATCTTGTCTCTTGAGTTAGAACTGTTATGTGTGCCCCACATAGGAAAGGAAAAAGGGGAAACTGGAATGAGGTTCCAGGACACACCTGAAGTAAAGTTCATACAGTTACTTCTGTGTACCATGCCCTAGTATTTTTAGTTCTTCAGAATCAGCTTCAGGAGGGGGTTTTTTTCTTGTTCTAGCTAGCAGTAATAAAGTATAGAATCCCTTAGAGAGAAGAGACAGTCATGCACAAAGCCTTCACAGTGCTAATGTAGGAGCAGTAGTTGATGTGATTGTGATGCCAAGAAAAAAAAATGGCTGGTTTGTATCTGAAATCGGCTTGTCGGTTATGAATAGGATTTGGGTTGGTAGTGACTAGCCAGAGAACATTTCTTGGAATTATGATAGCAGAGCAGAAAGAGCAACTCAGTGTGCAGGAGATATGTGCAGGAGGAAAGGAGAAATAGGGACTGTAAAGAAAGGGACTGAAAATAAGGCTGCCAGTATCCCAATGCCTTCATATGAAGAAGGTTGGTAGTGTTTCTTTTTTACACTTTAACTCCCAGAAACCATCAGCCATCATGGCCAAGGCCTGCATCTAAACAGATATGTCTAAATGCCTGTTATCACAAAGCTCATGTGACAACCATGGAAGGAAGTATTCTGGTTTTGTCTGCAGTTTTGTTACAAGTGCCACCATCTAAACCAGTAAATGCAAACTGTAAGAATAATTAAAACATCTTCAAAGTCAGTTAATCAGTAATAGTATATTTCTCTTTGTTCCCTTATTTGCACAGAAGCAGCAGGATAATATTCAGGTAATATTGCCAGATTTAAAGAAATTCAAAGTACTAAAGAAAACAAACAAGTCTTTCTGATAAACTAGCAAGTTAATATTTTAATTGTTCTATATCCAGATGTAATTAACCTGTAGCAAATTCTCACAGCAGGTAAGTGGGACAGAGTAACATGTAGGGAGGTTGCACCTTCAACTAATTATGGAACAGAATAGGAGAAAATACACTTAATCTATATTTTAAAAAGCAGTGAACGGGAGAATAATTAATTAAATAACCTGTTGAGAGGGCACAAGATAGTAAAGAGCTTTTAATGGCATTTATAACTTTGGCTCTGTGTTACAAATGTTAATTTGCACCTAAGCAAATTTGTTGGAAAAGAAATCATTCCAAAGAATGTATCTGGACAGATATAATGGTAGATAATTTCTCAGGATGCTACAATCTCATCTTGTCTCAAATAGCTGTTGCTGCTTCCTCATTTGTCTGTATGGTCTACAAATCTGAGGTGTAACAGAGTTGGCTGGAAACCTGTTCATGTCTGACATGTACTTATGTTCCCTCTTTGGACAGTTTTTTTCTCTCTGATGTGCTATGTCAGTATCAGTTGCGCGTGTGGCATCATTTCACATCCAGGTATGAATCCACATGCACATTTGATTCCACAGCATTGCCTTTCAACACACAAAAATTACATAACACTATCAGTGTATAACTCCACATGCAGAAAAGGTTTAGTCCTGATGTAGGATCTTGGCTGTTATGATACAATGTAATGAAAGGTTGGGCAACTTGGGTCCAGGCTATTTGAAGGACCTTGTCTTCTTGTATGAGCCTGTTAGAGCTCTGTGGTCTCCAGGAGACTTTAGGAGAGGCCCTTCTCTTTGTTCTCGTAACTTTTCAGAATTGTTTGGTGGAAGCAAGGGAGAGGGTCTTCTCAGTGGGTGCTCCTAGACTTAGGAACTCCCTCCTTAAGGAGTTTAAGATGGCCCTATCATTGTGCCCATTCTGCTGGCCCGTCAAAACATTCTTATCCCAACAGACTTTTAGAAACTGACTGGGATGGGCTTTTAATGATGTGCTGTGCTGTTTTGTTGATTTTTAGGTATGGCATTTTAATGAATTTATAACGGTTTTAACTTTGCAAATGGTTTGTTTTTAAAATAATTTTTACATTTTTACCTTTTATTGCTGGTTTTGTATACTGTACTATCTTTAATTTTAATTTTTAATACTTTTTTTAATTTTAAAAATTGTACTATTTTTAGTAAGTTGTAAACTGCCTTGAGTCCTGTTATTGGAGAAAACGCACGTTATAAATCAATAAAATAAATAAATACACAAATTTTGTGAAATTTTGCAGTCATAGGTGCCTCCTCCTATATCTCAGACTTTGCCCCCAATCCCAATTAAGCGCTGTACAAATGATCCCTGAAGGACCTGAATGTGTTCCCTCCTTCTGTCCTCTAAATGCTACAGTTCCTTCTTTACTTTCCCCCTGTCTTTAATTCATCATTTTGTCCAAAATTGTAGAATATGGTTTGTGTTGCTTG
This sequence comes from Iguana delicatissima, assembly GCA_948472985.1. Taxonomy (NCBI): domain Eukaryota; kingdom Metazoa; phylum Chordata; class Lepidosauria; order Squamata; family Iguanidae; genus Iguana; species Iguana delicatissima. Next base: position 228,705 of record CAOKZL010001041.1, on the reverse strand, counting down.
GAACTTAGAAGTAATGATTGACATTTAGCAAAATTACCCGCAATGAGTCACATGTTTGTTTGTTTGTTTGTTTTGGAAAAGAAGTCACAACAAAGTTACATTTCAAAAGTAATGTAGTAAGTGGGAATTAAATTAATGGTGGTGGTAAGAGTGAGTGTAACACATAATATTTTTTAGCCAACAGTAAAGTTAACTTGTAAAGGAATTTGTGGAGGCGTTCTGAGAAGAATAATTCCGTACTACTATGCTTCCACACTACATCAATCCTAGATTGTAAAAAAGTAACAGAGAGCAGTGAGGAAAGCAAGAAATGAACTGCTTTTTTTTTTTTAAAGAACTCCACATTGTTGACAGTAACAAAGTACTTTGGGGCTCTTAACAAGTTACATAATGAATTTCCTTTAAAAAAATACCTTTCTAGTCTTACCCTTTATTGCACAAAGCAAAATTAGGTATCAGTACATAGTCCTAATTTCTAATCTTGATTTGCAAGGGAAATGCAAACGATGGGAACCCAGTTTGGACAGAGCACACAGGCGATTTCCGCCCTACATTGTTACAGTGCTATTATTCCACTTTCAGCATCCTGTGGAATCCTGGGGTTTATAGTTTACTGAGGCCCAAGAGTTCTCTGGCTGAGAATTCTAAAGGCCCCTCCTTAAACTACAAACCCCAGGATTCCATAGGATGGTGAAAGTGGAATAATAGCACTATAACAGTGTAGGGTGGAAAATGGCCATAGTAATAAAGCCGCATGGAAGAGGACTGTGGCACATGAACAGAAAACACTCTGTCAAGACTCATCTGCACAGTAGCCAACTATAACTTAGCTTGGGCTCCCAGTCACACAGTGTCCTGTCAGCTGTTTGCTTCCTGGTAGAAGACATCTTGTTTGGAGAATATAATATTGGCTTTATCCTCTGAACTGGTTTTGTTGCCGAACTGAGATGGAAATTGAGTGCATAGTTATTCTGGTTTAATGAGTGTGAAGTAGAATATTTGTGGTCTTGTTTACCAAGTACGCATGGTCTTGTTTATAGAGTACAATAAAGCTTTCTCCTGAGCCAATTATTGGATCTATATATTTTATGAAATCTTTGCCTTAAAGGTTGGGGAATCTTGCAGTCCCCCAAGAAGTTGTTGGACTATAGCTCCTATCAGCCCTAGTCAGTGTAGCCAATAGTGTGGATGCTGGGCATTGCAATCTGAAGGGCTACATGATTTGTACCCCAGTTCATACTATCTGCTTTCCTTTATCATCTTTAAAAAAATGGCTTAGACTTATAGAGACTTTGTTTTAAAAGGAGTTTCAAACTGTAAGCTGCCCCATTAAAAGTTTTAGTCTTTAACATAGTGCCCCCTATTTCCTCCCTTTCCTCGGTCTAGCTGGACATTTATTAGCAGCATTAGCATTAGGAAGATGCTGAAGGAGATCTGGAAAGACACAAGCTTTTGATGCCAGGTTGTGGCGGTGTGCAGTAAAGCTTGAGCTGGGAAAGAATAGAATTCTAGTCTAGCTGTGTATGCCTAACTATTAATGGCAAGGTAAATACCAGATACCTCTAGAATCCCTGACTGAGTATTCATGAAAAGCAAAACAAAATGAACAGGGGAGAGCAGGTAAGCCTACTTCATGAGCTGGATCTAGCACATTTAAAAAAGCATAGATCTATATGTTTGATAAAAAAGGAAAAGTTGATGAAAGAAAAAGTTTCCCTGAATACATTTTGGAAAGAACTGTCAAGTAGTTTGTGGAAAGTTCAAAATGTTTTTGTTTGTTTATGCTACGTTTACCTGACCTGATTGTTTCACATGTGCATATTATTAATTTTGAATAAAAAATCTGGTGAAACATACTGAACTGTTCTTCTTTTTGTGTAGAAACCTATTTCTGTTCTTTCCATGTTACTACTATTTCTGGTACCAGTTTCTGTTAAAGAAGTGAGGGCCAGAAAAACATCCACTTCTTTAACTGGGATATACTTGTATTTTGTATGGTAAATGACGTTTTGGTACAACTTCATGGGTTTCTCTAGTGCAGTATTAGGGTCACACTAGGTCAGTGGTTCTCAACCTGTGGGTCCCTAGATGTTCGTGGACTTCAGCTCCCAGAAGCCCCAGTCACTACGGTCAATGCTCAGAGCTTCTGGGAGCTGAAGTCCACGAACATCTGGGGACCCACAGGTTGAGAACCACTGCACTAGGTGATATGTTAAACATGTGAGTGAATTTGACATTTTTTAGGTGGTGGTGGTGGTGATGTAAATATTGATTCAGTGGGTCTGCTTGTGGGATTGATTAACAGTCAGTTGTAGGCCATTGTCTAGCTCAGTGTTTTTTGATAAACACTATTATGAGCATGATTCAAGGAGCCTCTTTGATTCCTGAGTGTGTTTGCTGAGGTCTTGCAATCTTCTTCATTTGTCAGCAGCTATACTGGGTGCTGAGTTTTTCAGATGAGAGGGTTTGCTTTGTTTGGTTTTGCAAAAGGGAATCTGAGGAGTGATATTGTAAGCTTTCAATTTACTATGTACCTTTTGGTTTCTAGGCCTCCAAGTGTGATTTAACATTGTTCAGAACAGGAATTGTTCTACAAAATAAGGAAGGAGTATCATATACTTGAGTCTATGTATCCATTCTATACATGGCCTATTCCCCAATCTTGAAAAGAATATTCTCTCTTTTCCCCATTGGAGCTATAGGATCTGTACAACTTTCATAGACCCATGGAAGATAATGGAAATTCTGTCATTAGTTGCACTGAAACTAGTATCATTTCAAATGGAATGGTTTCTTTTTTTGCTTTCTGGGGGAAAAAAAGAGAGAGAGAGAGAACACTCCCTATGTTTAGTGTAGGAGAAGGAAGAGATTTTTTCTGCCTTTTCTTTTTGGCATTTGTTCCATAAGTAGTTATGTAATTGTGAAAATGCCAAGTCTGTGTTCAATTTAAAATTTTACTTTGCTGCGGTGATATTAAAATAGTCAGAGCAGCTGGATTTCTGATATTACACTTTCGACCATGCATTTTATGGCGGAACCATAAAACACCATAGTACATTTTAGAATATTAGCCACTAATTGGACATGAATTTAGTGTTCAAGGCAACTGGACCTCCCCATTCTTCCTTCTACCCAATAATTTAAGCTAAACTTTTTTTCCAGGGCCACTATCAATTCATTACATTGGTTAGGTAGAGAAGGTCCCACATCCTCCCACCCCCTGGCTCTTGTACAAAAAAAAATGGTAAGCCTTTGTAAAACAGAAAACGGTATCTCTCCTTATGAATGTTTGTGCATAATCAAATGCATAGTCAAATGGAGAAGAGAGAGAAGAGAAAATGGCTACAGAGTGCAGTGATGACGGAAGAGAATGAATGTGGTGAAACAAAGAAAGAAGACATGAGCATCAAGCATGTAAGGGCTGCTAACTCTAATACAGCCCCTGTTGATTAGTCTCAAATAGAATAGACCCATTCAGTCAACTGTTGAATATCGAGTCAACACATGTAAATCCAGTTGATGCAATGGGTTTACTCTAGTCTTGACTAACAGGATAGAGACTATAGAATGATACTCTTAGTCTTGACTTGACTTTTTCTAACAATCCCACCTTGTACAGTCAATACAGTCAGAATTAGTAGACACCATTTTTGTTTCTCTCTTTCTCAAATATGTGATTCTCTCTAATATAACTTATTTTTCACTGAGGATTCCAAACACCAGTTTCCATATAGGCTGATGTTTAGGCGTATGTGAAGGCTTGTAATGATGTGGCTGGAGGACATCAGAGTATCACAAGAGATGCCAGATGCATTGAAAGAAGAATGCGTAGTGCGATGGGCATTTGAGAAGGTGCAGTCACAGGAGCCTTTGCTCAATAATGTTTTTTCTCTGTTTTTTTTTTAAAGCACCAACTTAACTCTTGTAACAGTTGAACCAGTGGAAGCCCACATTGTCCTGCTGACCTTTCCTAGCCCCCAAACTTGCCTGAGCCAATGTCAATAGAAGTGGAACTACTTAAATACACACTAAAAAGATTTCATTGTATTACATTGCAGACCTCCCTGCAAAATTCCATGCTTAACTGATTAACTCTTGTATAGAGGGGGCAAGGAATTTAGTAATAATTAAGCAAATTACAATAAGTTCAGACTACTCCAGAGCTCAAGCATGTATGTGTATATCTGTATATGTTGCAGGAGTGGGCCATTTTCCTTTGGCTCAGCTTGCAACATGATTCCTAAGAGGGGAAAAAAAGTAGGAGCTAAATTGCAGGTGATGTTTGAGGATGTTTATGCAAAATTATTTCCTTGTGTTAGTAGAGCATGTCCATATCTTGCAAGATGTTATGAGGCTTGCTGTAACCAATCAGAAGCAGTGGTAGAGCAGAGCAGACAGTAGTCTGAATAGTGATCAGGGTGCATATTTAAATCCAGAGAGCTTTCTGGGGTGGTACGGGGTTCTTTGGCTTGAAATCTATACCCAGTGGTGTTCCCGCTGACAATAGGCAGCAAGAGGTAGATGGGACAGTTTAGGATCCAGTGGATCCAAATCCTTTCATTGCTGAATAAAAGATCCAGGATTGAGTACCTTGCCTATTCCAGTTTACCACCTCTGCTGCATGTCTTGGGCAGTGGATCTTTGGAAGGGGAGGAGCATCTTCCAGTTTGCATGGACTCCATGTGATTTCTCTTTCAAATATTTTGAACCATGGATGCAGGTACTTTTCATCATTGTAAGCCACCTTGAGTCCCATTTTGGTGAGATGTAAATCAAATCAATAAAGAATAAATAACCAAACCTGCTGACCCCTGGGTGGAGGGGAAGATAGGCATACCCAAGCATACATTTATTCCCATGACCTTCTTTCTTCTCTGGGAATCAGCAGAGAGTCTCCTGTCTATATCTGCTCCCCAGCAGTCTTGACACAGGTAAGCCCAGAGCTTGAGAGACCTATTTTTGAACTACAACTCCCAGAGTACCCATGGGAGGATCACTCCAGTGGCCAGGCTGGCTGGGGATTCTGGGCGCTGTAGTCCAAAACCACTTTTCTGAGCTTTAGACAAGTCTTTCCTATCAAGGAAAAATATGGATCTATATGAAATTAATAGTACATTAGCAAGTGTGGGAGGTGATTGATTGAAGGGAAGTGAATCAGGGTACCCAATGAGAAGCTGCATTTAAAGGCAGGGCATGAACCTCCTTTTAAATTTCCTTACTTTTTATTTGTGCTTTTACCTGCTGCTTATGTTGAGGGCAATTTGTTGTTGATTTGCTTCTTGTTTTAATGTTTGTGAAATCCCTTTGGTATCAGCGAGAAGACAGTGTATAAATGTTTTAAATAAAATATTTTACATGTGCTCTTTAACTTATATGGAACTATTTGGTGTGGGGAAAAGAGGAAGACAGGTTTCATTGTAGATGGTGTAATTTGCACTGAGTGCTGATGTTACGTGAAAGGGAGACCTTTTTGTCTTACTATGACTTAAAGAGGTCATGGAAACATAGGTTAAGGGGACAGCTAGCAGAGCCTCTAATGAAAACAAATATCGCCCCTGCTCTTAGCTGTTGTAGTTAAGAAGCTTTTCAGAGCTTTGAGATAACTTCAAGAGCTGTGCATCCAGTCCCCCCATAATAAGGCCATTTCTGCACTACCCTGTTACAGTGCTATTATTCCACTTTCAACCTCCAGTGGAATTCTCGGGATTGTAGTTTATTGAGGCCAAAGAGCCCTCTGGCTGAGAATTCTAAATGTCCCTCCCTAAACAGCAGACCCCAGGATTCCATAGGATGTTTAAAATGGAATAATAGCACTATAACAGTGTAGTGTGGAAATGGCCTAAGTTACAGTGTAGGGTTTGGAATCCCTGAGGTGGGTTGTTTTGTAAGAAGGTCTGTCCCATTGGTGCCCAGCAATCAAACTAAGAACAAATTTACTGGTAATTTTTTTTTTATAAAAACATTTTTGGGGGGCATGCTCAAAACCGAATGTTGCCCTCTGACTCATTTTGCACTATAGGTTTGTATTCTGAACTGGAATTATATTACTTATTTATTTATTTAATATGCCACCTCTCTGCTGGAGTGAGATCCAAAGTGGCAGTAAATGTATGATTTACTGGTTAAGTTGAGGAAGAACAGCAGCCTCAAAACTATCACAGGTAGAACAACGCTTGCATGAGACATAACAATGGCAGGATGACAGGATTTTGCATGTGAACGTACAGCCCCATTGGGTAGGTTGAAACCGGGTAGATGAACATCATGGCTTTGAGGAGGAACCTGAAAAAATATGATGGCTTCGGACTTCTGTATGACAAGATCTTTTATGGGAGGAGCATGTCAGAACAGAGTTGACTAGCTTTTTACTACTTGCCCAGTAAGACTCTGACTGGCTGCTGATCGTTTGGGGCAACAGCTGGTAAATCTGACTTGAAGTTTGACTAGTAAAAATACTCATCTTGTTTGCTTCTCTGTGTCAGAAAGGAGGCCCCTTGACGGTGCAGTCAGCTCATGTCAGGAGCAGTTGCTGTAATGAATACATTTCTGTTGAGCAACTGCATTTGGTTGCTTGCATCTCAGTATAAAAAGGAATCCATGTCTGTAGTTCCTGTCTGCTTTCCTTTGTGGTATGCCACAGTAAGAGCTTCTTTTGAACTGTTGCTTGCATTTAATCCAAACTGAAAAAATGAGTGCCAAGTCTGAAACAAGCCGGGATCTTGCAGCATGGTCTGAAGATGTTTTAAGCTCCTGCTTTGTTCCAAAGCTGGTTACCACTTTTAGCAAAACTTAAAGCTATGGTTCTAGCTTACTGAGATGTGTTGTGAAGGGAGTAATTAAAGTGCACTGTGTATGGCCAAAAATTGAAGAAAAACTGCACACAGGCAGAATCAGTTCTTTTCTTCTGTCTTCATTACAGAAGACTTACTGCAGGTTCTCCATGCCTGAGCTGATATTTTCAGGAACAGAGTCTGAAGACCTAAAGAAAATAGCAGTAAAAAGAGAAGATGTTCTAGACCTTATTGGCAAGTCAAAGATAAACAAAATGGGTACAGATGGTACCTATCTGGGAGTCCTTAATGAAATAAAATGTAAAACTGCTGATCTTTTAAAATAAAAGAATATGTCTCTAATATGCCTCTGTACCAAAGAACTGGAGAGAAGCCAACGTGTTACCAGTTATGTTTATATCTTTAATTCAATAAATATTTTATTTTATAACTTATTAAATATTTTAGTTATAGGTATACCTCAGATAATGAAATAGATATGTTCCTCAGCATCACTTCTTTAGCAGAAACTTTGATACCAGAGGCAGAAATGGAAGGAATAGAAATAGGTTCCTACACCACAAACACAGAGAGCAGTTCAATCTGTTTCAGGAAACTTTTTATCTATACCTAATATGCACATGTGAAATGAAACAACCAGGTCACATAAGGTTTGCATAAGTAAACAAAAACATTTCGAACCTTCTAGAGACCTTCTTGAAGTCTTCTTCTGAAACATATCCAAGAATGACTTTTTCTTTTACCAGCCTCCATTTTTGCCTATGGTTCCCATTTTGATGGCCAAATTTACAGGTTTATCTTTATTTACAGGTTTATCTTTATGCTGGGGAGATATGCTGTGGTGACACACTTTTTAGACATGCATCATTTCGCGACACAATAATTCAGTAAGTAGAGGCAGCCTCTTCAGCAGAGCCTAGCCTGCTGCTGCCCTTGCCAGGGTCTAGCCAGGGGCAGCAGTGGCGGTGGTGATGGGAGAGGCAGCCTCTCCACCTGGACTTGGCCCACTACTGCCCTCACCAGGGTCTTTCTCAGCCTGGGATGGCAGCAGAGGCAGCCCCTTCATCCAGGTCTGGCCTGCAGCAGCAGTGAGAAAGGCAGTCCTCTACCTGTTACATTCGCACAACACACCTACGCACTTCAGCCATCACACTAACATGTTTCAATACGCAGTTTGGAAAGCTCGGCTTTAACATATCACCTAACATTTAAAACAAAGAAACAAACAAAAATTAAAAACATCCTTCCAGCTAGATAGAGGATAAGGAAGAAAAGGGGGTTTGGGGGCCATAACAAGACTTTGTACAAGGAGTGATTTTGTCAGATGCTTTGTTAATTGAAGGATACTCATGTTTATTAAATAAGTGAATGAATGAATGAATGAATGAATGAATGAATAAATAACATACTAGTTCTTCAGTGATAAATGATGCATATAAAATCTGAGCTGGTAGTGACTGACCACAATTTTGATAGTTCTAAGAAGTTGATCCTGTGTGCTTCTTCTGTGAAAATACCATGTTCTATGCAATTAGAGAAAGAAATGAAAGCAAAACTGCTTTTATTATACTGCTCTTGCACAAGTTGACAGTGTGACTGTCTTTGGAATAGTATATTCAATTCTGGTCACTGGAAAATAGTGTGGAGGTGGAAGAGGTGAAGAAAAAGCCAACTAAAATAATCAAGAGAATGGGAGAACTTCTTTCATGAGAAACAGTTACAATATTCAGGTCTTTAAAAAAGTTGAGAGCCAGCGTGGTATAGTGGCTCGAGCATTGGACTATGACCCTAGAGACCAGGATTTGATTTCCCACTTGGCCATGGAATCCTACTGGGTGATGGGTGCATCACAAACACTCAGAAAACCCTGTGATAGGTTTGCCTAAGGGTTTCCGTAAGTTGGAACTGAGTTGAAGATACACGATAACAACAACAAAAGAGGAGTGAGGGGAGACATGGTAGAGGTGTAAAAAATTATGCAAAGGAAGATGCTTCTCTCTGTGTGTCATAACATTAGAACCTGGGAGGGTTATCTAGTGAAGCTGTATGGATTTTTCGGAATATGTAGCTTCCCATGGCACATAGTAAAGTTATAACAACATCCAATGGCAGCCACTAACATAGAGAGCTCTAGGACAGTGGTTCTCAACCTGTGGGTCCCCAGATGTTCGTGGACTTCAGCTCCCAGAAGCCTCAGCCACTATGGTCAATGCTCAGGGCTTCTGGGAGCTGAAGTTCACAAACATCTGGGGACCCACAGGTTGAGAACCACTGCTCTAGGAGATTACACAGTTTCACAAAGGATAAAGCTATCAATGGTTACTAGTCATGTTAGCTATAGATTACCTCTGATAAAAATGGCAACATGCCTCAGAAAACTAATTACTGGGGAACACAAAACACAAGAGTGCCTGTGGGCTTCTCACAGTTATCTCATTGGCCTCTGTGTGAAAAGAATGCTGGACCAGATAGGCCTTTGGTCTAGTCTGGCCTGGTTCTTCTTATATCTTTAAAGGCTTAGCCACAGCTTGACCTTTTAAGCTAAGATATGATCATTCAGACCCATCCAGTGTGTGTTACCCAGAGCTCAGCACTGGAGATCTTGTATAAACATACAACATGGGAACAGTAATGCTGAGGATATATAGTTACTTTCAATATGTAATGAAGAATTCAGTAAGTGCATGACAAAACTAGAAAGAGACCCTATTCTTCTCTTTTCTGTCTCTTGCTTTAAATAAAAAAAATGTAGAAAAAGAAAGGACCAAAATAAATAACTGGAGTGTAACTCAAGAGTTAAAGTAAATAATGTGTCCCATTTCTGTGCTGCTGAGAATCTGAGAGAGATGGGGGACAAGATTTTTTTTTCTGTTGAATTGGGAAGCATGCCAATAGAAAACATTTCTCCAGCACCTAATGGGAGGAAAATATAATGCTGCCCTCTTAAATGAACTGCTAAAGGAATGGAGTTGTGAAAAGAATACATTTTCTGTGCATCAGAACTATACAAGTAACAGATTTTGACTGCACTTGACCTTTATAATGTGTAGGCAGATAAATGTGTTGATGAAACTCCAGTAGGGTAGTGAGTGCCAGATCTGAATGTTTGTCTCCAACATTTAAAGTTATTTTCTTTTGCTAGAAGACAAAGACACGCACACACATCCCACCACCGCTGTACATACAATTTGATCATTTCTCTAAAAAATACTGGACTGACATCCTCCTTTTCTTCTACTAACCATGGCAATTTGGGGAAAAATGTGATTTGTGTTCCAGTAACTTGGATTACATCCATAGAACATTTTTACAACTATTGAAATGATCTCTAAGAGGAAGAAGGAAAGACAGAGTTCTTTGCCATGTACTGTTGCTAAGGAAAAAGAGGCATATATTCATCTGGACATTTTTAGCATCTGCAGTTTGTAGCAATGTGAAGAGAAACGCAAATCGGTTCTCTTGATTTCTTTGAGGAACCTGATGCAGTTTGCTGATACCACACTCTGCTTGTTTTCAAGGAGGATGCAAAAGATTGTTGGCTCTGTAAGGTGAACTTTTGGTCCAGGATCCAAACAGAGTGAATAGCTATAGGCTTTGGAAAGTTACATGTAAAAAGTAGGATGACGTGCTAAATCCACCCGTGATTGAAGAGTGCCCTACAATATATTCTGGAATTAGTCTCAGGTCCTTTCCGTACTACCCTGTTATAGTGCAATTATTCCACTTCCTGTGGAATTCTGGGGTTTGTATTTACTGAGACCAAAGAGCTCCCTGGCTGAGAATTCTAAAGGCCCCTCCCTAAGCTGCAAACCCCAGGATTCCATGGGAAGTTGAAAGTGGAATGAGAGCGCTATAACAGTCTAGTGCAGAAATGGCCCTTGTCATGGGGTTTTCTGGGAGCTGAGAGTGTGTGACGCGCCCAAGGTGACCAATGGGTTTCCATGGCTGGGCGAGGAATTGAACTCTGGTCTCTCGGGCCATAGTCCAACACTCAAACCACTACACCACGATGGGAGCTGTTCAGTTTCCACTGTCTCATTGGTGGATCAGTTCTTCTGCAGCCTGTTTCCCATACTGATCGTGAAACCTTAGCTCCATCTCCAGTTCCTACTAAGGCTAATGCAGTCTAAAATGAAGAATGAGCAATTCATTTTTTTCTGTTTTGTTTTATGGGTTTTTCTAGTTGCTCGAGTTGACTTTTGGAAAGAAAGGGAGAGAGAGGGGTTAGATAAAATGATTTTTCCCCTTACATATTTTAACTCCATTCTCCACTACAGAAGCCTTGCCAAGCATATTATTTCTTTAGAAACAGAACATAGACCTACACATATGATTCATGTGCCTTCTTGCCAACAATATGTCATATCTCCTGTGCTCTGTTCTGCTAAGGGTAGGTGTGGCTGTCTTCTCATTCCTAACACCCACACCAAATTAGTATTAAAATAAAGGAAAGTAGTACAGAAAGAGAGAGAGAGAAACTGTAGCAACTTCCTAGATTATATTCAGTGATGCTGTCATACTTCATGGTAGATTTGGAGCTTTCATTTTGTGTGAATTCATCACAGAATCCTCTGACAACTCTGTTACACATTGTGTTCTTCTACAGATGTCTAAAACTAGCCTTTAGTATTTGCATCTTTGGGATTTGGGATTCATGGCATTGTCTAAAAGGCCATTTGTAATTAATTCTGTCAGCTAACATGGACTGAATCAGAGCACAGAGAAGTCTGTAGACCTAATAGCATGCAGGCTCTCAGAGGCCAGAGGGCCAGAACGGAGGGTCATAGGACTCCAAAGGCCATGAAGGGAATCATGGCAATCAGCAATTGCTGTTTGATAGGCCTCTTCTGCCTAAATTTCTGTTCAGTGATGAGTTTGAATTGGGCGAGGGCATCCTCAAATAGGCTTCTGGCAAGTCCCATTTCCACAGCTGCCAACTTCCTTCACATGCTTCTTCTGCTCCTGAGTTGGTGTCATTCTTTTTACTTCTCACCTTTTAAGGCAAGGCTGGCCCTTGTTAAGTTGAGTTACAGACCTAAGCATGAGCCAGGCCTCTCTTTCAGTAATAATTTCATAAGGTGTATAAAGAAGCTCAGAGTTTTTCCCTGTAGCAGCTCTTTGATTGTGGCAGCACCTCACAAAGGGAAGTTAGAATGTGTTCCATCCATGTTCAGCTTCTGGTGGGCAGCCAAAATGGCTGTTATTCTGTTCAGCTGTCACCTTTGGTTTTTAAAGCTGGTTTTTAAAATCTGTTTTAAGGTGTTTTCATTTTAATATATACTGCTATATGCTTTGGGATCCCCGGAATGTAGAAAATTGATGAATAAATACTTATCTAATATAGAAAAGTCAAAGTTTGTTTGTCTGTGTCAGGCAAAGACCTCAATACGATTGGCTGTGTCAGGTGAAGCCCTCATATGATTGGCTGCCTGTGAAGATTCTACGGAATCCTGGGGTTTGCAGTTTAGGGAGAGGCGTTTAGAATTCTGAGCCACAGAGCTGAGGTTACCAGTTGGTATGGAGATGAGGCCTACCAGCAAAGAGGAGGGCAGTGTATTTCCCTCAGGAACCCAACCTCTCTATGTCAATAACTCTGAATAGAGATTTGATTGGGGAATACAGGGAAAAGTTACAGGTACTAGACAAGACAGTTTGGGGGAATTAGAGATACAGGATCTCAAAGTATTACTTGTGAGAAAATAAAATCCTGGGCAACGCTGGGTGTATATGTTAATAATAAATACATACAAAGTGGAAGTTTACCAGCCTAATCAAAAATATGTAGCCTGCTAAGAGGCTACTAGTCTGTTGTTGCTGAGCGACCTGTGGAGAAGCCTGATACAAGTGGCTGATGAAAAATAAAGTTCTTCTGCACGGTGGAGGATTGCCCTCAGAGGTGGCTGATGTTTTCCATGTCATTGGGGCAGTGAATCTTTCCAGGTATTACTTCAGACTTTAAAGCACTCATCCAGGTTGATTAATCTTATTTTCCTAATCTTGGATGGCTCATTTTAGCTGACTGACTCATCTTCTAGCCTACTCCATTGTCATACTGGAGGAAAAGGCTTTCATTATCTGTAGCTAATAAAAAGAGAAGTCAACCAAGCTGGCAGTCCTCTGCCAGTCCACTCATTCACCAGAGTGCAATTCTGCACACTTGTTCTTGTGACACATGGTTTGATTACATCCTGGTTGGATTACTGTAATGCTCTCTGTGTGGGGCTGCCTTTAAAGAGTGTTCAGAAACTTCAGCTGGTCCAAAAAGCCACAACCAGACAGTTAACTGGATTTGACTGCAGGGATCACACAACTCCCCTCCTGCAACAGCACCACGGGCTGCTGGTCTGTTTCTGGGTACAATTCAAAGTGCTGATGATGATCTTTAAAGTCCTGTGCAGCTCAGGTCCAGGTTATTTGAAAGACCATGTTCTTCCTTATGAACCAGCCCAGGCTTTGAGATCTGCTGGAGGAGCCCTTCTCTCCATCCCATTCATCCTCACAGGTATACCTGGTGGGAACACAGGAGAGGGCCTTCTCAGTGCTTGCTCTCAGGCTCTGGAGCTCCTTTCCCAGAGAAGTCAGACTGGCACCCTCCCTACTTCCTTTCCTCAGTCAAGTAAAGACATTTTTATTCCAACAGCTGTTCAATGTGTGATTATAGTCTGTCTGATAGAAGGTTCTGGATATTGTTAATTCTGTTGAAGTTGCTGAATTTATGGATGTTTGGGTTTTTAATTATGTGTTATAACTTTGTTTTAATTCTTCTTGACTGTTTAATTGTGCTTTAACTTTTGTATCCCGTAGTGTTTAACTTTGCCTTTTTAATTGTTGTAAGCCACTTTGAGTCCCAATCTGGGAAAAAAGCGGATATAAATAAAGGTGATGATGATGGTGGCGGTGGGGGTGGGGGTGGTGATGGATGTGCACTTAACTGCATGGAATTCCTGGTCACTAGTGGTACTACATCTCTAACAGAGGATTCTAAACACCTCCCTGAACTACAGATCCCAAGATTCTGTAAGGTGAAGCTGTGGCATTTAAAGCAATTATCACAGTGCTCTAACTGTGTTGATACATTATGTGTAGACTCATCACACCATTTCAGACCCAGGTTAACTGCAAACACTAGTCAGTGCCAGTGGAAATCTTAAATATTATTGAAGATTCAGATATGAAGAATTCATATGGGAACAGGGAGAGACTTCAAGAGAAGAGAGAGAGTGTGTTCCCATACTCCACACTGAACTCATTAGCCAGCGTACAGCAGGAGTGGCTACTTTGCATGTCTCCTGTCCTTCCGTTCTCTCAAAGAATGTCACTGTGTCCTGCTGGTGAATTAAGCTGGAACATCCATGCAGCCTTTGATAAAATCTTTTGTAAGCACTTACTTTCCCTGTTCCTGATTAATCTTCTGTTTATGTCATCATAACTTACCCTCTTCCAGAAAGGCTCTGGAAAAACAGGCGCTGAGCAGTTCACCTTTCTCTGTGTCATTTGTCTAAGCAGCTCCCAAGCCGGTGGGGGGTGGGGACAGGGAGCAGGGAAGAAAAGAAGCATATAGATGGCTTCCCTCTGAACCTACAAGTCCCCCCTGTGCTAGTGCTACCACCACTGCTGCCACCCACTCATCACTAGGTGGAGTAACTATTAGGATCTGGGATTGTTTAGTTGTTGTTACAGTTATGACAGATTAAAAAAACCTCTTTCTATCTTTTAACTTCTCTCTCCACTTCCTTGCACCAACCAGCTGCAGTGCTGCAATGCTACTACTTTAAAATATGACTGTTGCTGTTTCTTATTAAAACTGTGCTGGTATCTGTCGTCATAGAAACCAGCAAACTAATTATAAGGAGTTTGAGTCAGCGGAGGTAACAAGTCATCCTACCCGTATAAAATATACATGAGAGAGAATAGGCACAGGTCACAAAGATGATGAACTGGAGGTTGTATTGAATTAATATGGAGAGCTCACGGTGTGACTGTGACATACTTGAGGAAGACACAAACAGTGCTTATGGATGAAGCAGGAGCTATGTCAATGTAAGCATGCTTCAGCTGTCATTGGCATGAAGAAAGAAAGTAAGCAAGCAAGCTCCAAGAGGCTGTGGGGTCAACCTTTCAACCCTTCCCTCTGTTACATGGATCATGCCAGATGTTTACCAGATGTAGTGAGTTGGGTCTCTGCCACCAGACAGATGGGTTTTGGAGTTCTTGATAGCATCATGGCCAAACATTAGCAGCTGTCCAGTGGCATGAAAGGATTCATTTCTATTAGTGACCTTGTGGGATCCTTTGAGACTGGGACAAGATGTGCAGGCTGGGAACAGTCTGGGGGAGTAAATTTTTCTCTGTTGCTAACCTGCTTACACAGCTCTCCTAGCTAATGCAGGGAGGTGAGTTACACTTGCAAACTTTCATTTTCTTTTGTTTCCTTCTTCACTATATAACCCTTGGGAGTCCATCTGTCATACATTTCTCTGGAGGAGGAGCACCCCAGCCCAAGGGCTCCCCATCTGTCCAGTGATGGGAAATTTTATTGTTAGCCAGGGGATAGTATTGATAGATTTGGTTTAAGGGCCCAATTCTACCACTGACTGTGAGGAGATTTTGCCAGACCCCATCAGCAAAGGGGCTGGAATGCTTCTCTGCTGGAGAAGCATTCTGCATCGTTTACCATCAATAGCAGTAGCATGTATCTATTTCTGGCACCAGAAGAATTCTTGCGGAGGCTTGGAACCACACTTAGTTTTAGATTGAGACATCAGTTCAACTGGAAATCTGTCATGAGAAACCAGCCTTTTCTATTCAAGAAAAGGGGTGGGCAACTGTGCAGAGGACAGGAATGTATTTTTGCCCCTGCAGTGTACTAGCACATTGGAAGTGATGTCTGGTCACTTCCAGTTGCCATTTGTGGCCAAAATCCAACCCCACAAATGGAGGAGGTTTCTGGAGTGGCAAAAAGACAAACTGCCACACCGTGCACTATTTTGACAGGCTTGCAGGCATGAAAATGCTTGAAATTTAAGCTGGTAAATATTTTAGAAAGGGTGTTGGGGTAAGATGCTTTGGAGGACTGCCAAGGGACTTTCAGGTCTGAAAGGTAGGATTCAGGGGAGGTATGTGGCCCCTTAAATGCCCTCTATGCAATGGGAGATTCATTTCCTACAAAATGCATTAGCCTGATCTAGAACCTGGAAAACTTTTTTGGGTGACAGGTCCCAATATCCCCTAGTCAGCTTGGGTTTTGTTCTCCAAAAAATTAACTTTTCTGAACTTTGATGAAAACCCAGCTTTGTAGTTTCATGTAGGAAACCATAAATGAAATCTTCACTTATTTTGTTCTCGCATACAAGAACAAAGAGAGCCAGCATAGTGTAGTGGTTTGAACATTGGGCTACAACCCTGAAGACCAGGGTTTGATTCCTTGCTTGGCCAAGGAAACTCACTGGGTGACCTTGAGCATGTCAGACATGCTCGGCTCCAGAAACCCCTGTGATAGTTTCATGTTAGGGTCACCATAAATTGGAAATGACTTGAAAGCACACAATAACATACAAGAACAAACAGTATCAAAAGGTTTCTCTTCACAGGGTAAGGTTACATCAATTTGTGAATTCGTTGATGATTTTGTTGCATTTCAAGACTCTGTGGTAAAGCTTTTGCAAAGGGTTTTTCTAAGCAAAATTATTGTTTGTGGCACAGAAAAAAATACGTGTTTTGAATCAAATGCTGTGGTTTTGCCAAAAACATTGGCTTTTGCACGAACACACCCGCACACCCCAAATCATTTTTGTTCAAAACCCCTTTTATGAAATTTTGACACAAGTCCCAGAATGCAAACATTGTGGTTGACATTTTCTATGGGGTCTCTGAAGGTATTAAGATATTGTCTGATCAAGGAAAGAAAATGTGTGAATATTCTTTACCTCCCTAGTTTCATGCAAGCTAGATTCCAATGAGAGCTAGTACCATCTATCTAACATAGATTATTGGATATCCAAACAGAATCCCACTTTTGTGTTTGGTTTACCAAAAGGTTTTCTACAAGATTATGGTTACCATTGTTTAGGCATGCCTTGAGACAAAGTAATATGTTTTGCAAATAGGACTTTGCCAATCTTGTTGAATAATTTTCTTTAACAATCCAGTTCATTCCATCTTTGGTGGTCTGCGCCATTCTCTCAGCTTGACATGGGTCTGTGATTTGCAAGGTGCATTGGTGATAGTCTCGAATGAGGTTGTAGTTGGCAAGCCTTCCAAAGTGAATGCACCACTGTTGAGAAAACTTGTGAAGTCTTTATCCCTCCATTAAGTTGCAAACAACTAACAGAAAGCTCTTATGGTGGGAACCTTTATAGGATTGGAACATTGCTTGCTTCAAGTTCAAAACAAGTCCCTGAAAATACCTAGGAAAGACAATATGGACCAGAACTTCTTGGTAACTTTCTAAGAGAAAGGATTAGGCAACTACTTTGACAGATGTTATGGTATCAGCCCTTTTCATGTCCTTGTCAATCCATTATCCATGTTTTTTATTTTTGGTCTACCCATTTTCATCTACACAGTGCTTGGGTGTGTCCCATGGTAATGTCCATATGAACTCAAACTTACTTTTAGAATTACTGTATTATTCACTCATAACATACCTTGTGCATGAGAATAAAGTTCTTGCTGACCCTGTGGAACCCTCTCCAAAGGGAAGTCAGGCTGGCTCTATCCTAACTGAATTCTTCAACCCATTCATCACATGGCCTGCTGCTCCACACTTGATCTCAAGATAGGATCTCTGGAGGTTTCCTTTGCTATCTGTTCAGTTTCAAGAAGTTCTGAACAGAATATTGCTATGAATACTAGTGTGAGCATCTCTGCTGCTGAAGGAGTAACAGAAGCAGCAGGAAGCTGCATTACATGGATTCTCTTATTAGAACCTGAACTTTCTCAGTGAAGGATAGGTGGCATTCACCTTTTCAGTATAATTAAATAACATGAACCAACATGTGTAACTGGTTTGAGTGTTGGATTATGACTCTGGTGGCCATGATTCAAGTCGTTTCTCAGCCACTGGGTGACCTTGGGCAAGTCATAGTCTCAGCCCTCTCCACACGGGGTAATTAAAACAGTGTAGTGCGACCTCTAACAGAGGCCGTCTACCGTGGAGTGTGCTGGGTCGTTTATAATTTTGAGGTTCTATACCTCAAACTGCTCTGAAGCAACCGTAACCTCTTTCAAGAGGTTTTTAAGAGGCACGGAGCATGCAGCCCCGTACAACTCCGTCACAGCGCCCTGGTGTAGATTTGCTGGCGCGTGCAAGTGCATGCCTGCAGATCTGCTGGGGGCAGGCTTCCGGCTGGCGAGCTTCTCCGGTTAGTGGAGAGCCTCTGCCAGCCGTAAGCCGCCATTTTGGATGCCGCAGGACGCCGCAGGAATGTGAAGCAGTGAATTCGCGCTACTCTGCGTGGCGACAGACTTACCCGGCTGCTGGTAAGCTCCGTTTCAGCGCGTTTTCCCCCGTTTCTCCCTCCACGTGTGGAAAGGGCCTCAGAGGAAGGCGAAGGCATCCCCCGCCCCCGAACAAATCTTGCCAAGATAGCTTGGAAATTACTTGAAAGCACACAACAGCAATGTAAACTTTGTTATTTGGGGCAAAGTGTTACAGTATGTATACAGTGTTCCCAGCCATGTTTTCCATTTTGTCAGATCCTGGAAGATAACTTGGCATGATGGCTATAGGAGGAAGGACCAGAGCCAGATATGCAATAAATTTCAAGACTGTAGTATCCCTGTGCTCTAACCACACTTGGAATATTGTGTTCCAGGAAGCACAAATTGTCTTTAAAACAGTGCATGCAGTCCCAGTACACCATCTTTCAACATGGAAGTATTTCAAAACAGCCTTTTGGGGCTACTGCCAAACCACCAACCTGCAGCTCCAGTAGGATGGAGCCCTTAACAGGTTCAAGGCTGATAAAACCTCCACAAGTTTGCATACCTGCCAACTGTTCTGATTTGGCAAGGATAGTGCAGATTTATCTTCTGTTGTCTCACTTTTTCAGCTGCTCTTAAAATGTCATGGTTTCTCTTTCTTCCTCCTCCCACTTTCCCCATTTGTCCTCAGCTTACTTTGATTGCTGCAAACTGACTTCAAAGTGCAAAAGTAATTTGCACTCAATTAACTCAGCAAGGAGAGAGGGAGGAGGAAGAGGAGTTGGAGGAGGAGGAGGAGGAAGAAGGAAGAAGGAAGAAGAAAGCATCAGGGAGGGAGGGAGAAGAAGAGGACCAGGCAAAAGCAAACTGCTGCAGCGTTTCCTAGCTTGTGAGAGCTTCCTTGTTAATAAATTTGTCCACAGTCTGATTTTGTTTGACCGTATGTTTTCTGGTTGTTGGAAGGTATCATTTAGGGTTACCGGTTCCTGCAATACCCCATCGTTGATCATGGTGTGTGCATGCATGCAGTGGCTGCTTATCATTTTACTGAGGCCAAATAGTCTTCAATCTGTCCTATGTATCCCAGGATTTATAAGGTTTTGATAGCAGACTGTCCTTCAAATCAGGACTGTGCACATTGCAGAAAACATAAACCAAATTGTGCTTCAGCTTCAGGTGCAGAGCCGTGATTTGACTTGT
Organism: Iguana delicatissima; assembly: GCA_948472985.1. Taxonomy (NCBI): domain Eukaryota; kingdom Metazoa; phylum Chordata; class Lepidosauria; order Squamata; family Iguanidae; genus Iguana; species Iguana delicatissima. The sequence goes on along the minus strand of CAOKZL010001041.1, from coordinate 209,290 downwards.
CTTTCAAGTTACCTGGCAGCAAATTCATGCTGCTGATACTGACACCAAAATGAGAATTAAGCATATGCAATATACTTCACCCAGATAGTCTCTGTGTTATTCATTAGTGCCTGTCATCCTTATTTCTGATTCATCTTGGCTGTAACAAACACATAAGTCTGGGGTGATCTTTATTTTTTCTTTGACCTGAGCTTGTACCTCTTCTCTTGGGAGTTTCATGACAATAATTGGTCATTGCGTCAGTTTTAATTTGTATGACTCAGCCAGGTTCTGAGTCATAGAGTTGCGGCATAGCACCAGTTTCAGCTGTACTTACTGTTCAGCATTTATTTTGCAAGGCAAATACATATTGTAGTTTGATGGAAACAATGGAAGCAGATGAAAACAATATCTGTTTCTTACACAGGTACCTTACTTTTTGTTCAGTGATAGCCCAGGCCGGTTTATGAGGGAAGATGCTCTTCCATCCATGAGGACAGACCTGCCCTTTCATCCAGGTACTTAGTACACCTTAGACCTGCTTAGCTCCAGCAAGGTTGCCACATCATGACCCTTCATACTATATGCCCTGAGATTGGCTTCCTTTTGTTGTTGCTTCAAATACAGGTGAATTAAGTGTTTTATTTTAAACAACAGAGAAACAACTACCGATTTAGCACTGGGTGAGTCCTTCTGGATGCAGTTAAGGTTGTTTGTGCTTTTGCCCTCTTACTTAGGAGCTAGGTCTGGGTGGAACATTGATCTGTGATTGAGTGCATCCGAACTCAAGAAGAGTCAAGTTACTTGTTTGCACTACAGCCTCCAAAGTTACTCAGCCACTATAACCATCCATGCTGACTGGGTGATTTTGGAAGTTGTAATCCCAAGTAGTAAGTTTGCTTGTCTTTGGCTGAACCCCCTGCCCATACGTTACTGTGCTATACTCCAGGCTGGGTGGACAACTGCTGGAAGTGGTGGCATGTAGGCAGGCAGAAGATTGGAGCAGTGATAATCTTCTCAGACTTTCCACAGTGAGAGTGGACTTCTTCTCTCCAGATATAATGGGAAACTATGGTTTTCCATATAGTAAAAGAGCCTGGGCATGAAGAATTCTTGCATATTTTTCTTCCTCTCCTCCTTGTATTTAAACAGATAAATTGAAAACATTTATTGGCAGTCTTAAAACAATTATAGTTCTCTGTCACAGCTGAACTCAGGAAACTCTGGGTTTAAACCAGAGCTTCTCAGACGATATGATATGGGTGACTAGCAACACTTTTTCCCCTTAATGCACCAGGGACCAGTACCATATTTGTGCCCATGTGCTACAACTGTTTCTTTCTCTCCTAGAAATGCTCTGTGGACTAGCAGCTGATGGCTCACAAATTGAGGCTGATCCAGGGACAACCGTTTTGGGCAGCAGCACCTTAAACTATGGTTTGAACACCAGCCAGGATCTGAAACCATGGTTATTCTCAGTAGCAATGACTGTTTTAGTTTAACTATAATTTAACTAGAGGTTAAACTAATTAGGGGAATGCAATGTGTTTAAAACAGAAAATGAAAATACAGGTCTTCACCTTGTGGCTGTGAAGGGGTCAGAAACACATGAGCCCCATGCTCAGTGTGGTTCTTTCATCATCACCATCATCTTATTATTTTATTTCCAATCTTTTTCCTCATAATGGAACTCAAAACAGCTAACAACATATGTAAAACAATACAAATTGAAAACAACACAGAAGCATTAACAAAAGTATAAATATAAGATTTAAAAAACAATTATTATGAAGCTAAAACGTTAAACATTAAAAATATTAAAATGCATTCAGAGGCTATATACAAATCTTAAAAACAGCACTACACAGCGTTAAAAGCCCATGTAAATGGAGAAACTGGTTTCTTGTTATGTTTGAATCAGGGCTATCTGTTATATCATAGATTACAAGCCCACAGGCAGGGCCTGAGTTGTTTTTGATTATAATGCACCTAGCAATGTTGGGTGTATTATAATGCATAAAGTAATATTTTTCACATAATGATACACGGAAGGGGCACAAATATATGTAAATAAATAGAAGAGGCTGCCTCCATCACGTCTGGTTGGTCTGAAAGAGAAGTCAATTAAGGAAATCCAAGAAAATGTTAATAAAAGAGTAATGCATGACCAGTTTATGCTGAAAGCCTGAAAAGTAGAAGCAGAAGGCAAGTATGTTTGCCTGGATTAAATAATGTATGAACCATCTTTTTCAGATAGGGATTTTCTCTTCTGTGCCAACAATAAGGTAAGGATGCATATGCAAACGGAACTCTCATCTTTTGTCTGGGTGCTAGGAGCACATCAATTCAGTCTCCTCCCCCCTGCCCTCCAGATATATTGGACTACAACTTCCATCATTCCTCAGCTAGCACAGCCCATACTCTGCTTATTGGGGATGATGAGGTTGTAGTGTTCATGTCTGCTGGGACTGGATCAGGACCTGAACTCTCCCTACTGTACCAGTCAGCTGCCAGTGAATGTGTAACACTCCGGACACGCTCCTTCTTTCCACAGTACAATTGGCCTCTTCCTTGGCTGTACTACAGAAGGAAGCTCTTGATAGCAGTTCTGCCCTTCCCACGTGCCTGCAGACTGTAGTATCATTGCACAAAAGAAAGCCATTACCAGATTTTTTCCGGTAATTGTTTACAGTGCTATCACGATGGTTGGGGATGCGGCAGCAGCAGGACTGCAACACTGTCATGGAATGGCATGTGTCACAGACCGGCAGTAATACGTCTCCATGCTGGGATGGCGCCATGGTGTGGTGAGGGCCAAGGACACAGAGCAGTGGATTCCAACTATAGGAAAAAAAATTGCACCTAAACATCAGGAAGAACTTTCTGACAGTAAGAGCCATTCAACAGTGGAATATACTGCCTTGGAGTGTGGTGGAGTCCCCTTCTTTGGAGGTTTTTAAACAACAGCTGGATGTCCATTTGCTGGGAGTGCTTTGAGCGTGCATTCTGCATGACAGGGGGTTGGATTTGATGGCCATTGTGGTCTCTTCCAGCTCTGTGATTCTATGATTCTGTGAACAAAAGGGTCAGGCAAGCGATGATGGACAGAATGCCTGCCATAAACTGTGGAGATGTACTCCCAATGAGAGTAGGGAATACAGGGTTTGATCAGTAGCACTGCATGATTTACTTCTGTGTCCCAGGCAAGTTCTGTCAGTTCAAAGTACCTTGGCCATTTCTTGTCAAGTGACAAGAGGGATTTTGATTGTACCTTAGGTGTCACCTCAGAGATATGACAAAAATGTGGTCTCTGGCTGTCACATGCCCAGATCTTTCCTCTTCTTGTAATTTGTTTTTCTCTGAAAAATGATCAGGGTACTGCTGATATGACTCACTTCAAACAAAATGATAACACATGGAGGACAAGTGCTCTGTATTATGTGTATGGTATTTTTAAAAGGTTGTATACAGACTTTAAAATTGTGTTGTAGGGATAATTATCTGCTGTCCTTCAGAGCTACACACACTAGGTGGATCTAGGTTTTTGTATAGCAAGCATGAGGGACTTCTTGCAGCCTGAGGGGCAAATTTAATTTCAGAGAAGGTTTTTTTTTTTAGGGGAGGGCATATTTCCATGATGGTCAGACCCAAAGGCAAAATGAAATAACCAAAAAAAGAAAATACTAGCATATTTTAGCTTAAAGCTCTTTTTTTCAGCAACTTAGAATCACAGAACTGTAAGAAACCCCAGGGGCCATCGAGTCCTACTCCCTGCCATGCAGGAATACACAAAGCATTCCCAACAGATGGCAGACTTTGGAGAGGTAGCTCAAATTTTCAAATAGGGAAAAGGTCTACACAAAATCTGGGAAACCAATGATTGATGTTATAGAGGAAAGATTTGGATTGGAGTAAAGCCAGAGCTTTCACATCCTTGCTATAGAGAATTGTCAGGGCACCCAGTCTGATGGAAACTACAGTCAGCATGTGGTATTTTAGCAGACAGTGGTACTGAAAGCAGAAGTTAGTGGATGGGAGCAGTTCTCTGAGGGTCCTGTTTTAGTTCAAGATGTGTGTGTGTGCTTTCAAGTCATCTGTCAATTTACAGCAACCCCATGAATTTCATAAGGTTTTCTTGGGCAAGGAATACTCAGACATAATTTTACCAATCCCTTCCTCTGAAATACAGTCCACAGCACCTGGTATTCATTGGTGTCCCTCCCATCCAAGTATTAACCAAAGCTGATCCTGTTTAGCTTCTAAGAGTCCACAAGATCCCTTAGGGTATGTAGGTACCTTTAGGGCAGTGGTTCTCAACCTGTGGGTCCCCAGATGTTTTTGGACTTCAGCTCCCAGAGGCCCTGAGCATTGACCATAGTGGCTGGGGCTTCTGGGACCTGAAGTCCATAAACATCTGGGGACCCACAGGTTGAGAACCACTGCTTTAGGGTATTTAGGCAGTGCCTCAAGATAGTTATGATTAAGTCCCACTTAAAGGGATGGGAATTACCATCAGCTACAAGAGTGTTAATCCCAACAACAAAAACACTTCCTCTTCCCTGGAACATTTTCTCATGTTCCTCCATTCCCTTTGTTTAATGTAACATATTAGATCTCTGGGGTGAACCTTTTGTTTACACTTTATACAGAAATTAGAGATGGGGTGAGTTCTGCTGTTTGGAATCACTTGCAATGAATACTAAATAGGCTTTTCCTTTCCCGTAATTAGTCAAAATCACCTCTCCTGTGAGTCACTTCTCCTTTTCATTTCTGTGAAATAAGAACAGTCAAACATCACACACAGTGCTCACTTACACCAGCAGCGTACCTCTTCTGGGTGCAGCACTTAGCTTCAGCTATACCACATCTGCCTCTGGCAGCTGTTACAATGCATGAGCTATGATGGCGTGAACACAATTTATGAAGCCACAAATTACCTCTCACCCACTGGAAATTAAAATACCACTGACGTTTTTGGACAAATACAAAGGCTGTTTTCATTTATCAAGTAACCGTATAACTGGAGTCACTGTTAAAAAAAATACATTTGGAACTTATAAATATTATATGAGGCTTGTGTGTATATGTGTGTATGTATGCATGCACGCACACACACAACAAAGATAGTCTTGTGTGTGTGTGTGGTTTTACATGTTTTCTTTAGCCCAAGTCAACCATATGTTAAAATAAATTTTGCCAATAGTAACATATCTCATTTAAGACTTATTACACTGTAATGAAACAGTGTGTGGATGGCAAACACAAGCAGATTAGTTACCACATAGGCAGTGGTGCTAAAGAGACTTCTGTTTATATTTATCTAAAATGATATCCACAGCAGATAACATAGGCATGGCCATAGCTTGGGTTTCTCATGTGGGTTTGTTCCAGCTGTAGAATAAGATGTTTGATCTGGACATGTGTGTTCCTGTTCCAAGGAACCATTGCCCTGAGAAGGGATGTGCATGTGTGTGTAGGTGAAAGAAGAACTCATGAACCGGTAAGATGTAGTTGCCTTATTCCAGCAGTAGAGAACCTGCATCCCTCCAGATGTTGTTGAACTCCAGTTCTCATCCATCCTAGCCAGCGTGACTGGTAGTTAGAGAAGATGGGAGTTGTGATTGCTTCCTTCCTTCCTTCCTTCCTTCCTTCCTTCCTTCCTTCCTTCCTTCCTTCCTTCCTGTCTCTCCAGCCTTTCTCTCAATATGGGACATGAGGTAGCTTAGACTATGTTTGAAATAAGACACAGTTAAAAGCCTGATAATAGAAAAGCTGAAAAAAACAAATGTAAAATAATTTTTAAAATATAAATATAAATGTTCATATCAAAAGAAAAATGCGGTACACCACTTTCTGTTGGAAGGCCCTTCTGCACAACCAATTATTCACCAAGTGCCTGTTTAAATGAAAGGGTGGTGAGAAAGGAGAGCAAATGGATGGCCAGGGAATTCCACAGTCTCCAAAGAGCCAACATGGCACAGACTGGGATGGTTGTGAGAGTACGAGAAATCCCGAGGTAGGCTCCTATATAAAGATATACTCTATAGTCACTCGGATAGCCTGGACCTAAGCCAGCAGACGACCAAAGGCATTGTTTTTGTTGCTGTGTACCTTCAGGTCATCCTTCAAGCCTATCAAGGGGTTTTCTGGGGGCTGAGTGCGTGTGAAGTGACCAAGATCACCCAGTGGGTTTCTATGGCCAAGTGGGGAATTGAACCCTGGTCTCAAGCCACTCACTACACACATACCTCAGTTAACAAAGCCTCTGATAAAGAAGCTCCTTTTGAAAAAGCTTTCTTATGGGAGCCAACTCTGCCCTTTTCTTGTCTTCTATCTAGCTGGAAATCTCTTTTTTACAGCATTGATATTGGAAAGGTGGTGAAGGAGGGCTGGAAAAAGACAGTGTTGAGTTGCAGCAATGTGTCTTCAGTAAACAGTACAGTAAAGCTTGACCTGGGAAAGAATGAGATTCTATCCCAGGTGATCTTGTTGTAGCTGTGTGAGCTTAAGTACAAGAGGGAAGGTAAACAGCTGCCTCCAGAATCACTTTCTGCACTCGTGTGAAGAGCAAACAGAAAGAAGAAAACAGATTAGCCTGCCTCAGCAGCATAGATCCATTTTGCCACCAAAATGGAAATCATAGAAAAGTGGAGGGTGTTGGGGGAAAAAAAAGTCCTGAGATACATTATGGAATAAGCTTTCAAGTGGTCTCTAGAAGATTCAGAATATTTTTGCTTACTTATGCAAGGCTTATCTGACCAGGTTATTTCATTTCATATGTTAGTTCAGAATAAAAGGTTTGCTGAGACATGTTGATCTGCTCTACTTCTTTGTGATGTAGGAACCTATCCTTATTTCTACTTCTAGTACCAAAGTTTTTGTTAAGTAAAGCTTGGGAATGCATATACTTCATTAACAGAGGAATACCTCTACTTAAGAGAGAAGGGATCAGTATCTCACTTCAGTTCAGTCTTTGGGGACATCTAGAAACAATAAGACTATATTTTGTTCCCATTGGGCATCTCCAAATCCTAGTGTAAATTTAGAAGTTTTCTCTTCCCCGCATTGGTTGGTTGTGGCACAGTGTTTATTTGAGTTACTATAGATCCAGAAAGAGCCTGATCCCTTTAGCTGTATGCCCCACAACTGGCAGTCTAGTGAAGAAGGCCATATGGGAGCATGTTTTCAGTAGAACTGAGTGGCATCAGGGTGCGTGTGGATTTCATTAAGGATTTGCTACACACCCTAACAGCTCAAGCAGTGATGTTTCAGAAACACAGAAGGATCAGAGCCCAGGAAAGCTACAGTTTTAGATTATAATCTCCAGAATCCCCTAGCTACCATGGCTCATACTGTCTAGTGCAGTGGTTCTCAACCTGTGGGTCCCCAGATGTTCATGGACTTCAGCTCCCAGAAGCCCCAGCTACTATGGTCAATGCTCAGGGCTTCTGGGAGCTGAAGTCCACGAACATCTGGGGACCCACAGGTTGAGAACCACTGGTCTAGTGGATTCTGAGTCTCACTTAGAAGATATCTCCAAGCTTTGCTCTGAGCACAATCTTTTTTTAAAAAGTGACTCGTTCAAGTTCTGCTCTGCTCTCTCTTCTGAATAGTGCAGTCAAACAGCATCTCTGAGCTTTGCTAGCAGCCACCAGCCACCTCTGGGCTCTCTTATCATGTGAAAGAGAGGTTTTCTCTCACTTTGTGTTGGACAACCAATGAGCAGATGGTGTTGGACAGGGTGCTGTGGTTGCTGCTGAAGCCTAAACCTAAGGGTGAGATTTGCTATCTCTCCAGACATTATTAAATTTCAGCTTCCAGAATTTCTCATGATCAACTGTGGTAGCTAGGGCTGCTGGGACTTGCAGTTCGACAGCATCTGGAGGAGTGCATGATTCCATCCTCTGGCCTAGCCAGGGGCTCATGCACACTGTGCAGTTATAGTGCTGCATTCCACTTTAAGTGCCATGACAACATCCTGTGGAATCCTGAGTTTTGTAGTTTTGTGGGACACCAGAACCCCAGAATTCCATGGGATGTTGCCATGGCAATTACAGTGCAATTTGGTGTAATAATTGTGTAATGGTGAAAGGGCCTCAGAAATCCAGGGAAGAAGCAGAATGGCAAAACTCTCCTCAATCTGTAGGCAAAGACAACAGATGGGCACCTTCCCACTGTGTTATCACTTGAACACACAGTTGTCTCTGTTCACATTTTGGGGTTGCTCTGTTATAGTCTCCCACAGATATTTCCACAGCGTCTTATATTACTGGGCTTCTGAGATCTTTTCTGATATGTTCAGGTTGTTCAGGATATGCAAATCCTCTGTTCATTTCCAGGCTAATTCAAAGTGAAATAAGGGTGGGTAGAAAGGACATTTAGATCTCTTGGTAGATCTGTGTGGGCAATTTACAATACACTGGCGAGGATTGCTGATTCCTAATTGTTTAGCAGTAACAGCCTCAAAAATACCTTTTTACTCACTTTAAAATATACTGCTAAAAGGAAAAGGCTTGAGATAACCAGTGGTAGATTTCTGAGTGGAAGAACTGTGAGTTCTGTTTAGTTCTGGAACTCAAAAGAAATTCCTGGACTCAACACTATGCCTTTTGCACCAGCCCCCCTCCCCCGCATTACTGGATGTTTTGAGCAAGAAAATATGCAAATCGAGGTTGAAATCTTCCCACCCTCTCCTATACAGCTTGGGACACTGAGTACTTTAAGAAGTACCTTCTTTAATACATCCCCCACTTGCATGTTGCATTCAGTAACTGAAGCCTTAGTCCTGCTGCCGTTGCCAAATGAAATATGGTGGGAACCTGCTAGGAGCTGGGTCTTTTTGGCAGCTGCACCAAAGCTGTGGAACAGTCTCCCTAGAGGGGTATTTATTTATTTATTTATGGACATCTGATCAAGGCCTTAACCTAGTCAGTGATCCACCACCATTACAATTTGTTATTTTCATACTGTTCCTTTCATGACTAATACATTTATTTTGTTAGTAATTTTAAATCAGAATTGGGTTTTTTGGGGGGAAGGTGCTATTCTACAATGTTAACAATATTTCAGCTCACTTTGTGTACCCCTGAAAATGGGATACAAGTTACTAAATCTACAGATACATACATAAAGTTAATGTGATGCTGTTCAGCAATTGTGAATAATAATTCAATTACTTTTTTTCCAGAAAGTACTACCTTCCCTTTTTCATCTTTTGCATCATTGACAAGTGGTAACAAATTATAGACTTCACACATACCCTTTTAAAATAAATCAGGTCTTTCTCTAGTAGATCAGGCGAAGAGGCTGGTGCTTGCTTGCTCATCATTCATCCTAGCAACCATGTATGCAACCTATCAATATTCGTGTGCCTAAAAGTGCCTTCAGTTGAACAAGTGAGATTTGTATGTGGTATTTTAACACTTCAAACAGTCCTCTTTTACACAGTGACCCTGAGTAGCTTTTCAGAATGCAGTGAGCAGAAGCTTTTGACAGTGCTTGACTCATAGGGGCCAATGCATAAATGCAGCCTAGTGGGACACCTCAGATGTTAAAGAGAGAAGGAAAGCCAGAAAGCCAGTAATAAATATAAGCATTGCATTATGAGCAAAGCATTGCAAAAATAGCTTAAGGGGTAGGGGTATATTTTCAGATGGCAATAGTTTACTCTCATCTTTACATCAAGAATGAATTTCTTGATAGACTTGATAGACCCTGCAGTTGTTTGTGCTGGGAGGGAGACAGAGTTTGGAAAAGTTATTTCTATGCACTACAATTCCTAGAGGCCCCCAGCCAGTATGGCCACTGGCCATCTTGCCTGGAGTTTCTGGGAATAGTAGTCCAATTAAGAAAACTTTCCCAAGATTTGAGTAAAAGCCATCTCCATTACCTGCTCAGTTCACTGATTGTTGCCCATTGAAGTACCTGGCCCTGGTTAGTGTCCAAAAGCAAATGAAATCAGTTCTCTTCAGGAGGATGTGATTAGTGTTAGATCTTGGAAAAAGAAGAGGCTGGTGAATACCTTCTCTTTTTTCTTTTCTCTTCTTGTAGCTTGCAGCTAAAGTGTTTGTGTGGTTTAGAAGTAGAAAGGGCAGATCTGGATGGTGGGTTGAATGGGCCAGGAAGAGAGGTGGAAGGTTTGGGTGCTGAAGGAGAGTGAATCTGGGCAGATTCCAAAATAATCTGAGCTACTTCCTAATTTAGGAAGAATTTTCTTGGCTCACTTCCAAGTTGCTTAGCTAAAGTAGGTTATACAAATTTGGCCAGGGATGTTCTCTTGGTATCATCATAGATGAGGTTCATTCACTGTCACACTCCTCTCCCCTCTGAGAGGACAGGGCTTTAGAGAGGGAAGGGCTGTGAGCTGAAGGTTCTCTATCCCTGCCCCTGAGTGTAAATACCATTGGGAAACTACAAGGTCATCAAGAGCTGTTGCCAATTAATAGATGATAATGCATCTGTGGAGCTGCTCAAGACTGAACTATAATGAAGGCAATAGAGAGAATCATTAGAACGGGAATCAGTCCCAGTGTTTGGCTTTGGTACTGGTGTAGTGTGGGCTAACAACTAAAGAGTCCTAGTTGATCATGCCAGGGGATGGGGTCCATTTAGTTTAGGATCTTGTTTCCAGGAGTCATCAGGTCTTTCTGAGAGGTTAATAAGCACAACATGAAACTAGCATTTTTTTTCCTGGTTTTTCTTCAGCATCTGGGATTCAAAGCAGAACTTGGAAAAGTTAGGGACTGCAAATCCTAGAAGCCCTTAGCCAACGTGGCTGTTTGAGCTCATTTCCAAACTAACCCAGAACCATGTTTGTTTTGAGCATGGGAATTCCAATTTGCTATCATAGATTCAGGAATGGGAGGGATTTCATAGGTCATCAATTTGACCTTTGCCAGTGCAGAAGATAGACTGTGGTTAACATGCCAATAAGGAATTGTTCACCGTCTTCCAAGGGAGGCTTATCTAGAAGGGCAAAAAGTCTCAGCCTTGATTTGCATGATTTTACCTGCATATTCTCAGGTTTCCATCCTAACCACTTCTTGAAATATTCCAGTTTTCCCTTTCTCCTATCTCCTTTGTGTTCTTTCTTATCTCTCTCCCACTGATCACAAGTCACATCTAGATTCATGCAACATTTCAGGAATTGATTTTAACCAATTTCCTCAAGGCTTTCAAGATGAAGAAACATCATAAGGATCTCCAAAACAGAATTGGTTTGTAAAGAAACAGAGACTTTTTCAGAGACTTTCCTCATCTGGAGGGATTCTCAGTCTGGTAGGGTTTTTGTTTTGTTCTGATTTTTGCAATTGAATAGCTTTTTAGCACTAGGATGGTAACATTCCTATTTCTTGGAATTTGTACCACGATTGTAATAAACAGAGAACATTTAATTCCATCATCTCTATGTGGCAAGCCACACATTTGATGATCACTACCTTCATTAAATCCACTAATGTCACTAACCTTTATATCATGGTGGGATTGTGTGCTACTGTAAGGCAAGAAGCTCACCTTGGCTCAGTCATTCATCAGAACAGAGACTGTGGTCAAGAAACCAGAAGAAGACTGAGACTTGAAGGGCAACTGTGAAGGAGCTAGACCAGATCTTGAAGTGTCAAGATATATCATTGTACACTAAAGTCAGGATTATCCATGCTATCATATTTCCAATTTCTATGAATGGTTGTTAAAGCTGGACAGTGAAGAAAGCTAATAGGAAGAAAACTCATTCAAAATGTGGTGCTGGAGAAGATACCTTGGACTGCTAAAAAGACAAATGGATGGGTCCTAGAGCAAATCAAGCCTAAACTCTCCTTAAAAGCCACAGTGACTAAATTGAGACTGTCATACTTTGGAGATATCATAAGACATGACTCCCTAGAAAAGACAATAATGCTTGTTAGTGTAGCAAGCAGTAGGAAATATGGTAGCCAGTTGTAACGTAGTAGGCAAGAGGAAATGCAGAAATCAGTACAGATGGATTGATTAAATCAAAAAAGAAATGTCTCTGAATCTGCAAGACCTGAGCAGGGCAATTCATGATAGAATGACTTGGAGAGTTCTTATCCATAGTGTCACCATAAGTTGACTGAACAGGAGTTAACAAGAAAAACAAGAACAAGAACAAGCTCTCTTAGATGCAAAGATGACTAAACTGAATGTGTCTTATATTGGACATTTTATGAGATGACATGACTCATTTGAAAAGAGAGTAATGATCAGTAAAGTGGAGGACAGTAGGAAAAGAGGAAGACTACAGTAATGGTGGACAGACTTGGGCCATTTCTGCATGGCATTACTATCCCACAATGGGGATGCATTGGCAGTCATCTGCAAGTTGTGCTTTTGCACAATGTTGTTGCAGTCCCACTGCCAACAAATCCCCACGCATTGTGATTGTGGGATATTCTATTAATGGAAAAAAGTCGTTAATGGCCCGCAATTGCATGACGCTCCCATCACCGTTAGCTATAAAGAATGGGTGGAAGCACAATCTAGGAACTTCCTTCCCCAGTGCAGGACGGGAAAGAGACTGACTGCACTGCGGAAGGAAGGTGCATATTGCGCATCTGCAGGCAGCCAACTGGATGGAGAGGGGAGTGTTGGGGACACACTCCTATCCTGGCAAAGGTGCTGCCAGGATTGCAATGGGATGTCATTAGAAAGATGTGCGGAAATGGCTTTGGTCAAGGAAGCTACAGCCATGTGTTTGCAAGCACTGATCAGGGCAGTTGATGTCTTGGAAGTCTCAAAATTCATAGGATTGTCATAAAGTCAATAACAATAACAAACCCTCTTAAAAATATCTTCTCTAGCCTAAACTTATGCAACTTCTTCGATCTTTTCTGTTGGCCAGATCCATGGACTTTGTCTAACACTTGTTTCTCGCACTTACTGGGCCACATTTCATCACCATGTGTTGTAACGGCAAATTCCACTCTGGCCATATGTTGAATAAAATATTTTTTCCTCTTGCCACCTTGCATATCTGTGTTGTGTCAGTTTCACTGACTGACTTTGAGCCCCAGGATTAAGACAGAGGGAGAAAATGTCTATGTATTTTCACTATTCTGGTATTCATAATGGTATAAATCTCTGCAATGTCTTTCCCCACTCTACCAGTGGCATTTTAGTTGGTAAAAAAGTGATGCATAGAATTAATTTAGTTTCTGTGCACACCTTTGTGGTCCAAAGCTCCACTGCACCTTGAATGGTTTCCTGTTCCTGATATATTTAAAAGATTCTGTTGGTTGTTTTTATATCTTCAGTAATTTGCTGCCATAAACTTCTAATATTCTGTCCAGTCTTTCACACAGGGGTAACCTATGCAACAGCCTTGTGAAACTAGCTATCCAGAGGCCATTCACAGTTTCAGACACAGCTATTGATTGGTTGTCGGTGATGAGCTATGAACTCAATAATATTTTTGTTCTTCTTACTCCTGCCAAATGGAAGTTATTATTAACACTTGTTTCACTGAGATATTTCCTTGAATATAAAACACAAAAGAGTGGAATTGTTCTCACATTCTGGAGCAATTAAGAGTGTTTTGGAATAACTTCCTAAGACATTCATATAGTTGTTTCTTTCTTGCAACTCATTTCCCTCACTTGTAAAGCATGATGTACAAATCAACAACTCATTTTGTCAGCTTGTTGGTGTACGGGTGGGAGTTTGGTTACTGTTGTTTTGGGCTGCGTTTGTTTTTGTTTTTTTCTTTTTTTAAAAAAAATCAAAATGGAGCAAGATGTGTAAATACCAAAATATACAGATTTCTGACTGCTCACTGTCATTTTTCACATTTCTCATGTATATACTGTTCCACTGTCTGTTCATGACTTTAAAAAGCGTTTGGTGGAGAGAGGAAGCTGTCGCTATGTAGTTAACAGCAATCGCTGTTTCTCATTTTCATAGGTGAGGTGGTGAAAGTGCCATTCCAAGAGTGGCCTGGATGAGGGCCAGTAAACTGAAACTTAGGCCATTTCCACACTACACTGTTATAGTGCTATTATTGCACTTTCAGCATCCTATGGAGTCCTGGGGTTTGCAGTTTAGGGAGGAACATTTAGAATTCTCAGCCAGAGAGCTCTTTGGCCTCAGTAAACTACAAACCCCAAGATTCCACAGGAGGTTGAAGGTGGAATAATAGTGTTATAACAGTGTAGGGCAGAAATAGCCTTAATCCTGACAAGATAGAGATGCTGTTGTTGGGTGCCATTAGAGAAATGCTGCCTATTCTACTTTAGATGGGGTTGTAACACTTCCTTCAGAGGCCATCTACAACTAAACAACAGGTTCTTTGGATAGCAGAGAAGGGGTGGATGTTGTTGGACTGCAACTCCCAGCATTCCTCATCTTGACTGTGGTAGCTGGATACTGAAAGTTGTGGTCCAAGCAGCACCTAGAGGGCTTCATTTTGCCCACTAGGGGAGCAGTGCATAACTTTGGGCTTAGGTGATGAGGTAGCTACATTAAAGTCTAGTACAGTATCAACTGGAGCAAGTCAATGGTGACCATGATCTTTCCAGAAGATAGTCTTCTATTTGATGGTCTGAGAGCAGTATTGTTCTTGAAGATGTCCTATCTAGTCTGTCCAGTCTGGTTGGAAGATAAAGAACCTTAATATGTGAAAGCAGAGATATTGGATTTGCCCATCAACAGTAATCAACAGGACAGCAAACAGAGCTGACACATCAGGCACTTGGTCACAGTCTTCCCAGTTTGTTGAGATGTACCGTCTTCTCTCTATTAAAGCTATTGTTTCTAAACTCATATCTAAATGTACACATTACCATACACAAATGTTATGAACATTTGTACCATCTTTTATCCTCTTTCTTTGCCAAAGTGTTCTGTAAGCAGCCAACCTAACCAGGCCTGAAATCAGTACTTGGCATTTTTGGGCAGCTGCTTGGGTTGATCCTGCCCTAGGGTCACCGGGAACAGCCATTTTAAATTTTCCACAATACCTCCAAAACACCTTGCTCTGGGGCACTGTGGAAGCTGTTAAAAATAGTAGCTTCCCAGTCATTTGTCGTTGCTGACAGCCTGGGGGTGGGATAGAAGTCCTGAAATCTGGCAGGTGATACTTTATCAAGGACTCCTCAAACTTGGAGCTGGCCTTGAGTGTAACTGCAAGGCTGTAAAGAAGGAAGTAGCTTGCTACCCCATTTGTTTAAAGTGACACGCTTGGAAATTCATTGGTACTGAATGAGCATCTGCCAACCCCTGGTATTTATTTGTGTAGACCAGCATTGCTCAGAAAGGACATTAATCTGCAAACAGTGAAAAAATTTTTTTGCAGATTGGATAGATGTTGTTCTCACACAACTGTAAGTGTATGCTTATTGTTGTATGCAGTCATGTATCAGAGTCCTTATTAAAAATGCAGACAGCAGCATAGTCTCTTAATCATAGTCACACTATCTTGTTGCCCATTCGGTAGCTAGGGGAGCAGCATAAATTCACAGAGAAGTGAACCATTCTTTCATGGTGGGTTGACAATTAACCTACTGCTTTGTTTTCACAGATTGGGTGCCAATAAAACTACTACCTGTTGTGGACACTGTTTGGCAACAGCAAACATGTTTTTTCCCATCAGGAGCAGAGCAAAAAAGGATATTTCAGAGTTCCACTAATATTGAAATATTTGAGATCCTTGTAAACCACTACTGCCTTCCCAAATACCAGCCAGCTATACAGTAACAGTAACTCCCCCCCCAATGTCTGCTGTGACTTATCTGTATCCCAATCTCTTGCTTAACATTGCATTTATCCAGGCTTTAACTTGAGCAGATTGTTTTAATTGCTCGCACTGCAGTGTTGTTGTGCTAAACTCAAGACAGATGGTGCTTAAAAACAGACCACACAGGGAGGCTGGCAACCTTGGGCTTGCTTGCTTAGCTGGGTAGCCCTTCTGCATAGCAAAGAGGGACCTGCTGCCTTTTCAGAAGATGGCAGTGAGTGGAAATTAGAAGGGGGAGGGAAAAAAAGAAGGAAGAACAGAGCAGCAACAGCAGCAGCCCAGAACTGGCAGGGATCCAATGAACTCTCTGGTTGCCTGTTTTGGGATTAAGGTTTTTAGCAAGAGGCAGAAAAAAAAGACAAGGAGGCCTGTGCTGAAAGCAAACAAGGTTCTTTGGTTTCTCAACTTTGATCTGTTGGTTTTGTGTCTGTGTCAGCCTGTAGAGATTTGCTGAGAAACTCATGGAAATGTCACTCATTCCTAAACAGTTGAGCCACCCTGGGGTTTGGTATGGAAGGGTCCTTTTTGGAATGAAAGTCATGTGCGATTTGGTATGTGGCCCGTTAAGAACAGAGATGGCTGCAGGTCTGTCCTTGGACTTCCATTTTATTACTTCTCTTCAAATATGACTGCTTCCTGGGATAGAAAAATAAATTCACTGAGGAACGGAAAAAACAAAACAAAATCCCTAGCATGAAACTTAGATGGATCATTTTTGTCATGCCGATTGCCAAACCAGTGTTTGGTGCTGTGAGAATAAGCCATGAACAGATCTGTAGTCTAGGCTCCATGCCTTTGTTCAATAGCAGTCCCTGGGAGAATTGGCAACATTTATTCACAGTTGTGTGGATGTTAGGGATTAAGAATGTTAGACTGGAGGATCCGAGATTCATCTCCCCCTCTGAACTGTTGGTCAGTTGCTCACTCCCTCAGCCTGATCTATTTCACAGCATGAAAGGAGAACATGAGCAGGAGGAGACTGATGTACTCTGCCTTGCACTCACTGGGAAAAAAGGCAGGACGTACAGCGGGCCCTAGGTATCTCCAAGGGTTTGGTTCCAGGAATTCCTGTGGATTCCAAAAATTTGTGATGGTCAAGTCCCCTTATGTACTATGGTACAGTAAAACAGCATCCCTTTTCTAAAATGGCAAAATCAAAGTTTGCTTTTTGGAAATTGGAGTTCGTTTTATTTTATTTTTTGGAATATTTTCAAGCTGTGGTTGGTTGTATCTGTGGATACAGAATCTGCAGATACGGAGGGCCAACTGTTAAATGTAACAAACAACGTTTATTCAAGGGCTAGTGGATATGATAGCTGTTACAATGCTATTTCTAGACTCAGAATCAACATAATACTGGTAGTTGGGGATTCAAAAGCTGGAGGAGGCTGCTTGTGCGTTTCCCAGAGGCATTTGAGATTGGCTACCGTGGGAAATCAGGATTCCCAGCTAGCCAAGGCTTTATTTTCCTCTTGCACAGCGCTTCCTGTGTTTTTCAGTAAGCCTGACTGTGTTCAGTGGGACTTATTCCTAAATTAGCGTATTTACCTGGCATTGCGCAGGATTTTATTTTCCTCTTAAGAACTCACCCAACTGTCTTCTCCAGTACCTGTAACTTTTCCCCATAGTCCCCAATCCATTCTGTGTTCTCTGGCGACATTGATGTACTGGCTTTTGATTTTTTTTAATTTTTTTTTTTGCTTTCTGTTGAATTTGTGCAATGGGTTTACATTTTTCTGGAAGCATTTTTTGTTTTGAATTTTAACTTTAAGATTCCTCCCATATGGAACCCATGCAATCTACTGTGTGAGGCAAGAAGACCTTGTAACTATGCTGTGTATGTCGCTTTAATTTCTCTCACATATGCCTCCCAAATGTTTTCTGGCATCCTCATTGATGGTAGGCCTCGTCTCCATAGCAACCAGCCTGAGGCCTAAGAGCTCTGGGCTGAGAATTCTAAAGCCCCCTCCCTGGATTCCATGGAATCTTCACAGCCAGCCAATCGTATGAGGTCTTCTCACCTCACACAGCCGATCATATGAGGTCTTTGCCTGCCTGACGCAGACAAACTCACAGACAGACAGATTTTGACTTTTCTATAGTAGATAAGAATACACAGTTACAGTTTTAATGACAAGTCCAGAGGACTGACTGGTTCCTCTTCAATTGCCATGTTTCAGGTGCATTTTTAGTGGCTGCTAATACACTTTCTGTGTGCCTTTGCTGCAACTAGAGTATGCCCTTGGGATCAACTTGCCAAACTTATAACACAAACATTTGAAACCATGATCCCATCTTAACCCTGCTTGTTAATTGATGAGTCATCTGTGCGCAAAGTCAGAAAGATTCTCCCTGAAGAAAGAGAAGGTTCCAAAATGTTCACTTTCTGTGACACAGAACATAGATTTGGTTTGATAGGTTGCAAACCCCATTTAGCTTGCTGTAAATTGCCTCGGGCGGCGGAGGAACTTCAGTTTTAGATTTATCACTGGAATATATTGCTCCCCAAGACACAGACTTTTTGTGAAAGCAGGTGTGAATTCATTTCTGACAGCTCAATTTCCCCCCTTTCATGATAGGTGGTCTAATGGTCTGACCAATTCTCTGGCAGGTTTTGACTTCAATTATGGTTTTACAATTTCTTAAAATGAATTTTTATATCATTAACAACGTGTCCTCCAGATTCTTTCTTGGACTGTCCCGTTTATATTTAAACACTGAGGATAAGTGTTCATTTCAATTTTCCTCTTTAGAATGGATTTTTCCTTCACTTTTTAAGGACCCCCCCAAAAAAAAAACTTTCTCTGTGTTGTGAATCATTTGCATCACAGTGGTACATCTTTGTATTTCTTTTCATTTTTATTTTCATTTTCATTTGCCTTGTATTCTTATGGTAACTTCAAAAGGAAAAAAAAAGTAAGTGCAACGTGTAGATATTAATCATAGTTACTTTTAATCCCAGTTGAGCTAGTACCTCTTCTTTGGCAATGTTTTGTTTTCTAAAAAAATTAAAAGCTCTAGATGTGATAAGTAATTTTTGTGTTGTTGCTGGCATCTGTCTCCTTCTAAAAAGACATTAACTCCATTTTATGTACTCTTCCCTAGTGACTCAGCCAGTGAATTTCTTTTTCAAACTGTACTTCAAAGAACCCTAGGGTTTCTTAGAAAGAGAGAATCCCTCAGTGATACCATTAATGGCTGGACAAACTTTCTTTAAAGACAGTTTCTCACCACCAATCTTCCCCTAAAACACCAATGCAAGAAAGAGGCAAAACTTGGGAAAGCTGCTTTTTGTATTACATTTCCAGTATCCCTCAATCATCATGGCCAGTGGCCATATAGGATGGGGAATTCTGGGTGTTGTAGTATACAGAAGTAATTTTGGCAGGCTCTGGAGATTGGTGGGCATGTTTTTAGGCAGAGTTGGCAAAATATAGGTCAGTATATCTCATGCCAGATCCCTGCGTAATCTGAAACAGATCTGCAAGGCTTTCTGACTCCCTCTTTTAATAGCAGCTGCAGAAGCAACAATTACTTTTCCCTTCTCGGTTAGGCTGATGAGTTGGAGAAGGCTTGAAGGAAAATCTAGCAATGAATATGTGGTCACAGTCCTGACACTGAAATAAAAGTTTTGGTCTCCACCATGTGGTCAGATCTCTCTCTTGACTCTGCTTAGGTCTATGTCTGTCCTTAGCCATGCACTGCTTTGCTCCTGAGTCCAGTAATTTTTAGGGGGGAAAAGTGGGTCATGGAAGCCTGAAGTATGGATCAACCCTGTTCTAAGGAAGAAAAGGAAATCATAAATCTGCCCAGAAGTTAATGCAACTCTGACAGTCCCTCACCATTGACTCTGCTGCCTAGAGCTGATGGAGTTACAAGCTGACAACATATAGATAACCAACATTCCCCAGCTCTTTTTTAATGCATATGTACTTCATATTAGTGCATATGGAATAGGGGTGAAGTTTTGCACTCCTGCTCTTGAATTCCCCATGTGAGTCTCTAGCTTCCCAGAGGCCTCTATAATGCATAGGAGTTCTACAGGAGATGGGCAAGAGTTTCTCAGTCAATACCTGTGCTGAAATGTTACCTACTGAGGCTTAATGGGAAAACCATGGAGCTGTGGGTGCTTCATGGGGCCTATCTTCTATTCCATTTGGGCCATCTCTGTTTACAAAATTGGACTGTGGTGATGACATATGTGTTCAGTTCTAGAGCTTAGGAAGAATGTAGTCCTTCTTTTAGCAGATGCTACAAAGGCATCCTCTGGGGGAACTCCTGGCATTTTTCTGGAGGTCTCAGAGGATGATGATGTTGTTCAGCATCTGGTATAGGTACAGAGTCAGATGCTTCTATTTCCATGCATCACTAAATGTCCATGACAAACACCTACATTACAAAAGAGAGCCTGGTGGAACTCCACAATACATCTCCAGATGCAGGATCTGAGCCATTCTTTTCTTTGCATTTTACTTCAAGCTGGGTCCCATTCTGCAAGAAAAGAGCAATATAATACATTTATTGATTGACTGATGGGTTTCTAGTCAGAGGCACCTCATATTAGGGATTAAAATGCCCCATGCAGCTGTTCTGTCTTTCCTTAGTACAGAGTTGGGGATTGTCTGGCCTTCCAGATGTTGTAAACTGCAGCTCACAGCATTTCTCACCAAACTAAGAGCCAAACATAGGCTATGGGAACATTACAGATCCTGGCTCAGCCTTCCTAACCAAGCACCAATGTTTCTGTTTGCAGCACCCTTGGAACGTGCTGATTGGAAGCGATGGGAGTTGTGGTCCAACAAACCTCTGGAGCTATAGCGGGTCAGGGAAGGCTGCCTGGTCCTGCCTGGAAGTGC
The DNA here is from genome assembly GCA_948472985.1 of Iguana delicatissima. Lineage (NCBI taxonomy): Eukaryota > Metazoa > Chordata > Lepidosauria > Squamata > Iguanidae > Iguana > Iguana delicatissima. Next base: position 188,707 of record CAOKZL010001041.1, on the reverse strand, counting down.
ATCTTCCACAGGTAGTCTTGGTCATGCAGATCCTATGGCATACAAGAGATTTTATAAAGCCTATGAAGTAAGGCTTTAGACATTTGACATCCTTTGGTTTAGCATTTAATCTCCCAGGACTGCTTTAAGACCCCTTCCCAAAAGCAATTTATCTCATAATCGCCCTTTCTTTTAAAAAGGTGCATGAATTTATGATATGCACATTTCAAATATAGACAGGCTTTTTTCCTTTTTGGGGGGGAGGGGGCATGATGTTACATTAAACAATTACTCTCTAGATGGGATGAAAACAAGTCAACTGACTGACTAAAAATTGGCTAAATGAGAAACTTCCCTTAGTATGTGTATTTGTGGAAATACTTTTTAAATTTTAATCACTGTATACAAACAGACACTTGATGATCTTGTATTGCTTTGAAAAGATGAATCATCCAGATACATATTCATATGTAAATGATTTGTATGTGCATGTGTGTACATGTATAATTCATAACAAATTCACAGTCTTCAGATATTCTTTTTTGTCCAATTCTGGACTTGAAAGACTGTTCTACTATTTGATATATAAAGAGAAGAAAAGTAGGCTGAATGCCATTTTGGCTTTGTTGTAAAGCTGTGTAACACTGGAGAGATAAGTGCAAGGACACAGCTTTACAAGTCTTGGCTGGCAAGATCAGTGAGTGACCCTTCTTGTTAGAGTTTAGTTAGAGATTTAGCCAATATTGGCCTGAATTCAGGAAACAATGTATGCATATGAAGTAGCTGCTGTACATGTGGTGTGAGAAACCTGCTATTGTGTAATGGACAAATTCAGCAGGAAATTGCAAAACTACAGACTGTGGAACACAACGTTTCTCAATGGGCAAATTCAGGAGGCCATGGTGAAAGCACTGTAATGGGACCAGCAGCATTATACGCTCAGGACACAACACCGGAAGCACTGTTGCACAACCCACGACATTGTGCAATGACCTGCTGGTCATCTGAGCCATCTGCTCACCTGCCTCTCTGCACTATTTCCTGTGGATAGTTGCTGGACTCTCCATGGGTTGGTTTATCTGGGGTCTGGGATTCTTACAGATGATGGGTATTTGAGGGGTACCATGGAGGACTTTGGGGAAAGTGGTTTATGGTATCCTGGGATGGGGGATTTGGGGTGTTTCTGCTTGTCCTGCCTTTACCTGCACGCTATTTAACATTTCCCTTTGTTCATCTTGTAGTGTGTGTCTTTGTCTCCAGCCGTGTGCTGCTGCCCCTTTGCATCAGTGGTCATTGTGTGTTGCGGTTTGGCTGTTCAGCAGCACGAGGGTATGTCTGCATATGTTGCCCTGTGTTGTTATTCTCTAAGGGGGCTACATAGCGCTGTGATGATCTGTGTCCACATATGGTTCTTTACGCTAGATTAAGGACTTATTGAACTGGGGCCTTTGTGTTAGTTACAAAAAGAAAACCCCTGAAAGCAACAGCACTGTAAAATACAGAAAACCAACACAAGAGAAAATTGCCAGTGAAGAGAGGGAAGGCTCAAACACATAGCTGGTTGGAACCACCCATTCACAATCACACTCTCCTATTTCTCTGATTCTCATGTAAGTTCCCCCACCATCTTATTATTAAAGCAGGCATATGTGTGCTTCTCTAATCTTGAACAATTTTATGTCCAGTACTGTTGATACCAGTGCTGCTTTCCAGAGGTTTTACATTGCATGTGAGATGCATGTTTAAATAAGAACTGATGTGACAATTAGCCTGTATGGACAGTGCATCTTAGGCTAACATGTAGGTGATGTGACAGGTAAATCTCTCAGTGGTGGCACATGCTTGGGAAGGTATAAGGTACTTACATGCCAAAAAATAAGCTCAGCTGTCTAGAATGGGCCAGGGTAGATTATGGATCTGTTCTAATACCTCCCATCTTCCAGTAATGCTGGATATCACTACTTAGGTTGTTTGATGATGAGGCCAATTCAGCAAGTCCTTGAGTTCCTTTTCCCCTTCTAAAATCCTTTCTCATGGCCTTGATGTCACTGCTTTTGTTGTGACATGTCCACAAAATAAATAAATAAAGCTCAGTTCAGTTGAAGAAAGTTTCATAATCTTAAGTCAAGGCCTTTCCAAATCCTAGATTTCTCCCATGCAGTTTTGGGGGTGGTGGGGGGTTGGAGGAGTCAAAATAGGAGCTTTTCCAAGCTCTGGTCACAACTAAGAGGTATTTTCATATGAACATATAGGAAGCAACCCTTTTGTAAAAAAGGCTTTTCCCTCAGGAAAATTAAATCATGCCCTGAGCTTAGATGCCACTATTGGTTTTGCTTTGTGCAAGTCTACCTGGTTCATTGCCTGTGACAAGGCTAACTGATTCATCTTCAATTTTGCTAATAGCATTTGCAGAGGCTCAATTAGTGCATGCCTTGTCTTGTGAATACCCACTATGAGAAAGCAAGAGAAGCCTTGCCTTCAAGAATTTTAATACGTAATGAACCAATTAAAAACACAGAAATGTGGAGACCAGGAAATCATTTATTTAACTCTCTAAAGTCTGGTAGACTGTTTCCTTACCTTGCCTCTCCTCAGGCCTATATTTTATTATTCTGATAGGCTTTTGAGAACCACAGGTTAAAGGAAAGCCTTTTAGGAACGTGCTGTGCTCTTTTTAACTACACTCTTAAAAACTGCTTTGTATGATTTTTAACTATATCTTTTAAATTGTTTTTTAAGGTTATTGATCATATAAATTCCATTGCAATACTCATTTAATATTCATTTTTGTATGTGTTTAACTATCTTAATTTTAATTTGTAAGCCACCTTGAGTCCCAGGTCTTGGGGGAAGTAGTAGTAGTAGTAATAGGAGCACTAGTGGAAATAGTAGAAGTGGTGGTGGCGGTGATTGTGATCACCACCATTGTGGCCATTTCCGCCCTACATTGTTATAGCACTATGATTCCACTTTCAACCTCCTGTGGAATTTTGGGGTTTGTAGTTTACTGAGGCCAAAGAGCTCTCTGGCTGAGAATGCTAAATGCCCCTCCCTAAACTGCAAATCCCAGGATTCTGTAGGATGTTGAAAGTGGAATAATTGCATTAAAATAGCGTAGTGTGGAAAGGCCCTGTATCTTTAACAGACCTCAGTTTAGGAAACCTAAATTTGCTGGTGTTTGTTGTCCCACCCTTTTTGCCTTTGGCCTCATCTAGCAGCGGCTAGTGCCCCTGCTCCAAACTTCTCTGAAATTGAATTTGGCATTTCTTCTGAAAGAGGTTTCCCATCCTTTTCCTATGTGATTATCTATCTCTAGATTGTGCACGGCCCCAACCCAACATTTGGTTGGTTAATGGAGGGTTGTTGCATGGATCAATCAGTGTTTCTTTTTCCCCAAGAGAGATTTAATTGGACAGAACCAAGTGTCAGCTGTACTTTTCTGCGTCAGTGAGGCTTACACTACCAACTGTGCTGGAAGCGGAACCATAGCTTAGTACTGGAACATTCTCAAGGTAGAAGTTTTCATAACATACTAGGTTCTGCCTGGGATTTTATTTTCTCATAGGTAACACTCTGTTAGAAATACCTTAGGAACTACCTTACCTTACCTTAGGAGTTCGATGTGGTTGGAGTACAGACTTGAGATCCTGTGTCTCTAATTCCCCAGACTGTGTTGTTCAGTACCTGTAACTTCTGTTCATATTCCCCAATCCAGTCTATATTCAGAGTTGTTAACATACAGAGATTAGGTTCTTGAGGGGACTTGCTGCTAAGCCTTGTCTCCATAGCAACCAGCCTATTCAGAGCTCTCTGGCTGAGAATTCTAAAGGCCCCTCCCTGAACTGCCAACCCCAGGATTCTATAGAATCTCCACAGCTAGCCAATCATATGAGGTCTTCTTGCCTCACACAGCCAATTGTGTGAGGTCTGTGCCTGCCTGACGCAGACAAGCAGACGAGGTCACTCACAAACTTTGACTTTTATATAGTAGATGAAATAACCCTATTGTCTTGCAGTTTTTCATGATGCTGATGTTTATATGCTGTTACATGTGGTTCTGTTGTTCTCATATGAAATACCTTTTAAAAAATTAGTTATTTAGTATGGCCGTTTCTGCACTAGACTGTTATAGTGCTGTTATTCCACTTGCAACATCCTATGGAATCCTGGGATTTGCAGTTTCGGGAGGGGCCACCTGGCCCCTCCCGAAACTGCAAACCCCAGGATTCCATAGGATGTTGCAAGTGCAATAATAGTGCTATAATGGTCTAGTGCGGAAATGGCCCATGTCTCATTTTCAGAACAGCTTACAAAAGAAGTAAATTAAAACAGATAAGCAAACTCACTCAACAGGTTTAAATAAGACAGAACTAAAACTCAGCAAGTGGTAACTGAGCTTAAACCTAATGCACATTAATGAATATATTTATGTATCAGATGGGCAGCAGGGCTGGAGAAATTACTGATGTTTGATTACCTAGGTTCTTGAAATTTTTGATTCTGCCACTTTGAATTTATTTTTTATTTTATTTTATTAATTTATATCTTGCCTTTTTCTCAATAAAAGGACTCATGGTGGCCAACAGCGTATTTGAAAACAATACAGATTAAAACTGTATGAAGTCATTAATAAATGTATAAACATAAGAGTTGTTTAAAAAGTGATTAAGCTACTTATAAAGTTTAAACATTAACCATTAAAAAAACTTTAAAATCAAATACAGGACCATGTACAAACCTTAAAAACAACACAATATTTAAATCCCCCACCCCAATCAGTTTTTAAAAGCCCAACGGCATAAAAATGTTCTGATCTGCTGATGGAAGGAGAGCAAGGATGGGGCCCTCCCGGCCTCCATAGGAAGGGAGTTCCAAAGTCTGGGAAGGCTTGCTCCCACCAAAAGAGGCTGGGAATGTAGCTCCTCCCTTCCCAGTACTGGTTGTCAGTAAACCAAAAACAAAGATACAAACTAATAAATATAGCAATAAATATGAATTAGATCATATTTCAAAGACATTTTGGTTTTTACTCTTTCATTATATGTTATAAAAGAGGGTTCCAGAGTTAGAGGAAATTTTCTATCCATTTCAGATCAGAAAGTTTTGTTAGTTTTTGTTTTTGTTATGTTTTTATTATGTTTTTGTTTGTTTCACTATTAGATTCGACTCAAAAAGGAGGGGGAAGTCGCTCTTTTGTGGGGCGGGAAAATGTAGTTCAAGAGCTTGCCCTATTCCACTACATACATACCTGTAGCATCCTAGGACCCAGATGGCCTCTTCGTTCACCTTATGAATCAGTGACTTTATCACAGTAAGAATTATAACCCAGCACAATAGCAGATCACAACAAAGGCTCAGTCTTCTTCACATTCCTGACAACTATCCTTCCTTCTGGTGAGCACTGGCCAAGGACTGAATGGTAAGGTGTACGTGTTAGGCTTAAGAAGATAGGAGAGAGGGAAATACACACAAAACTCCCCTTTTCATTTCTTCTCTTTGTTTTTCTTCTCTCTCTTTGTCTCTAGCAGCTGCAATGAAACAAAGCAAGAAACTGTTATTTTTTTTCCTCTGGTGATTATATCTTTTAAAAGACACTTGAGGAGGAACAGTTCATCCCTGGCTTGTAAAAAAGACAGATAAGTGCATCTGTACTACTCTTTTTTTTTCTTTTTTTTTTAAGGAACTGCCTCTTCTTTAATAAAGATTTTTCTCCTCTGTTCTATGAATGCTACCAAAACACTGTTGTTATGGTAGGCACATTGTGTGGAGGGGGCCTCTGTCTGCAGAGATCTTAGTGAATGCGGGGCACCTCTGTGTGCTTGATACCTGGAGGTGCATTGGAGCACTCCAGAAATTTTCCCATAAGAGGTGGGGGTGTGTGTGGAGGGATGGAGCAAGGATAATTAAGTCTCCTGAGGATGCTGCAAGGCACTTTTCCTTATAGATCTTGAGCCTGGTGATTGGATTTTTCTTGGCTGTAATGCAATCCTGATCAAACCAGCTCTTGGATCCAATAAAAGTATTTAGTGGCCTTATTGATTGTATGTGCCGAACTTGTCCCTCCTTCAGCTACTCCCATGGCATGGTAACTTTGAACTTTACTACCTCTCCATGTTTATTTTAAATTTCTCCTTTGAGTTAAAGCTTTCTATTTTTTTTAAAAAAAACATTTTAAAGCATCATAGCTTGAAAATGCAATAGTGTACTGGTAGGTCTTGCCCTTACAACATTGTTTTGCTAGTACGGCTTCTGAAGAAAAACAAAACAAAAGAAGACCAATCGGGGGCAGTGGGGTGGAATGAAGGTGAGGACAGGGAGTGGGCAAGGATGTTGTAGTGCAGAAGGAACACTGGTGGCAATACCTCTACTCATCTGTCTAAGGTGGAAGGCTGCAGAAAAGAGCATTCCTAGCCCGATGGCATCTTGCGAATGGCAATGCCAGAATTGTAATGCTATCATGTCCTAATAGAGTATAGTGCAGAAATGGCCTTGGTTGTTCTGACTTCCATCTCAGTATCAAGGTGAAAGACAACAGTTGTATAGTTGTGCTTCAGTGACAGAAGCAGTGGAGGTTGGTCACTGTCTGGCCAGTTGCTTATCTTCAAGATGTCAGCTGATTTTAGCAGGTTATGGGAAGTAGTTAGGTAATCTATGGCACTCATCCTGATTCCTGATCAGGGAATATGAAAGAATGGAGAACTTCTACAAACTGGTTGGGGCCTGTGCATGCAGCTCTCATTTCTACTCTGTGCAGTCATGGACCACATGGAGGATAACTTCTGAAGAAGGCTTCACACTTTGATCAGTCAGAGTACAGCAGAATAATCATAAATTTTTAGAGTCATTATTCAGTTATATTTACACATTATTCAAAGCATATTTAATGTTAAAATACTGAAAATGTTCAAATTATTAAAAAAAATGTTCACTTATATCCCAGCCTTTCTTCAAAACTGGGCCTCAAGGCAGTTTTCAAAAATTAAAACCAATATAGATAAAAGCACATACAAAGGCTCAAGTAACAAACAAATATAGAAAGTTTGTTAAATAAAATTAAACTAAACAATAGATTTAAAACTTTTAGAGTGAATCCATTAAAAAGGCAGAAGATAAAAATTAGTGGAAGAGCACACTATTAAAAGCCCTTAGGTTCAGTTCCTAAAAGCCTGTGGGAACAGAAACATTCTCACTTGCCAATGGAAAGACAGCAAAGAAGGCGCTATGCTGGTTCTCCCATAAGGGAGTTTCAAAGGCTGGGAGCGGCCACTGAGTGGGCTATTTCCAGCTTGGGGAGGTGGTGGGGCCAAGAGAAGGGCCTCCCCCAAACATCAGAGAACATAAGCAGCCTCAGGCAGGACGATACAGTTCCACAGGCAGCCCGCACCCGTACTATATAGGGCTTAATAGATCATAACTCTACCTTCCTACTTTCTTTCTGCAGACAGGTGAACTCATTTCTGTTTTGCAGGTCTTTGAAGAATGATTGTATAAGTTCTGTCATACCTAAACAAGGAGCTGGATTTTCTATTTGTTTTTGTTTTTTTCTGTTTGTTTGTTTTTTGTTCTGGGTTTTTGAATGGTTTGTTTTTAACTGGTTTTAGTTTTTTAGTGCTTTAATCACTTCTGCATTTTGTGAATGTGTAACTTCTCTTTGTTTACTCTCTTGTAAACTGCCTTGAGTCGCAAACAGGGGGAAAGGCAGGATATAAATAAATTAATCACCGCTACTACCAACACTTTACATTGTGCCTAGAAACAGAACAGTAGCCAGTGGGGTCATGCTCATTTGCTCCAGTCTGGCTGCCATTCTTTGGGTCAGCTGAAACTTCTGAGCATTTTGGAATGTTTCACTGTGACCAGATCACATTTCCAGGAATTGGCATAGCTGGTGCACTAGCTTTATCTTTGCAAGTATATTTCTAAGCACTACAGAAACCTGGGCATCCAAACTCAGGACTGAAACTAGGAGTACACTAAAGCTGCTAAACTGAGTTCTTATTGTACTGGCTGTTCCTGTCCCTCTTGGTTTACATCAAGAGTTAGGAACGTGTGGCTCGCCAAGTGTTCTTGGGCTTCAGCTCTCTTCTGCCTCAACCAGTGTGGTAAAGGATTATCAGTGAGCCATAGTCCACCCATGGTCTTAAGTGCCTATGGTATTTTAAACCACAAATGAAAAAACTGATAGATGGAAAGCAAAGCAGGGTGAGGATGATGAGCAAACATGGGAAGGATAATGAGAAGCAATTGATGGCTCCCAAACTACAAACCCTGCTGAAAAGGGTTCTTAATGTGGCATACTCACATGTCACTGTTCATATGTTGATTGGACAAACAAAACAGCTTTTTGATTACCTCTTCATCATGTCATTGGGTGGCTCTTCCAAATGATTAGTAAACATTTGGAAATGCCATTGATGTTAATTGTAGCTTAGTACGATCTAATAGAAAATAATTTGCAATATGAATTTTTTAAAAGGACACATTAAAAAATAGGCTCACACTAGATAGTGAGACACATGTTGTTTCAATCTGTGCATGCCTGCTTTATTTAGTTTACGTTGGAAGGGAACATGTTCAATTAATCTGGAATATTTTCAGTAGAAAGTTGCTCTGAAATGAAAGCCGGTCTGCACTACACTGTGACAGTGCTATTATTCCACTTTCAACGACCTATGGAATCCTGGGGTTTGCAGTTTAGAGAGGGGCATTTAGAATTCCCAGCCAGAGAGCTTTTTGGCTTCAGGAAACTACAAACCCCAGAATTCCACAGGAGGTTGAAAGTGGAATAATGGCACTATAGTGTACTTTTGGTGTGTTTAGCGTGGAAAGGCCCTGAGTGTTCATTGCCCTTCTGTACTTTCCATTTCCTTCTTGACAGACTACACCTTGTGTCAGGCTCATTCTCCTTGTGTTACTTTATTTTTTTTAAGCTGGAAAAGTGATCACATGGTTAAGATGTCCCATGATTCTTAATCTGCATCTGCACCAGCACAACTCCATTAAAATCTCTTAATAACTCAATTGTATTTATCACTCAGCAGCCAGTGTTTCTGATACTGGCTATACATGCTTATTCCTCAATACAGAAAACAGTAGAACTTAAACAAGATTAATCTTTGGTTAAATTATGCTTACCACCAATTTGGTGACCTCCATTCTCACTTACTGCCCTCCTGAACTTGAAACTTGGAGTGATTTTGCTTGTGGCCAAGCAACCCTTGGCCCTTCCTGGCACAGCTTGAGGCTGGTCTTACCTTGTTGTTGTCTGCATATTTTCTTATATTACTTCACCTAAGTACGTTCAAGCCTAATGTGAGCGTAACAGACAACACAGAGAGGAGCATGGTAGCCCTCTGTTTTCATCATTATTCTGGTTATGTGAAAATTGAAGAGAAGAGCCTCCTCTTTCTGAGGAGACTCTCCACACAAGCCAGGATCCAGATTTTCACTTTAACAACATTCTTCCATCTGAAAAGGCATTCTGTTGCTTTTCACATCATCATCACAGTAATGATGAAGGGAGCAGAGCTTGTGTGTTCCTCTCGACTAATGTTGATCTAACTCTTAGGCTAAATAGCTGACTAGAGCTTTGGAAGACTCTTGACTTAGAAACAATAGCTCTAAAATCTGAAACACCCGTATTGCCTCAGAAGACAGACTATGATAGGATTCTGGTATTGGATCATTGTCAACCAGACGTAATATGGGGCAGTGAATGCAAACAATTGAGACAATAGTTGTGTAAAGTTATGAAATAGGTGCAATTTGATGGTATTTAGTGAGCTCAAGCCTCATCAGTTAAATATCTTCATGCTGAGAATAGCGGGGGGGAATGCCTTGAAAAGTCACCTTGAGAGATAGTACAATGCAAAAGCAGTCAATTACACCTCAGTGGAGACTTTTTACAGCAGTTTCCTTGTTCTCCTTCCCACATCATGAAATAAAGACCAGTTTGGGAACAAGACACATGTTTTTTCTTTGTCCTCACCCCCCTCCCACCCGTCACAACTTCTGCTTCTCATCACTGAGTCACTTAATCTTCTCTGTAAGCAGATTTTTCAAGGAACTGTTGATGCTGTACATGGGTTTGATCCATTTCATTATTGCAATGGTAGGAACCATGTGGCCCTCCAGGTATTGTTGAACTCTGCCAGTTGCGTCCTGCAATTCCAAACTGGCAAGGTAGGACAAGATGCAAGACACCTTTTGCTTGTTCGTCAGAGGTAGCATTACCACCATTAAGGTTTTTAATCATTCTTATGACTTGAGTATGCAATAAAGCCAGGTTTATACATGTAGCAAAAAAGATAGTCTTGTTTGAACTCCGTATTAACCAGATTAGCATGAGCAGCACATGGCTGAAGCCAAACCTTAGATTTGATTAAGAAACATAATGTGTTTCCAACTAGATATTTGTATTAAAGAAGCAAGCAGAGAGAGGTTCACAAATAGTTGCTTTTAAAATAATGAGAACAAACCATTATCTAACTTAGCTGATCAGAATAATAAGGTTAACTCACCAAAGCAGCTTTAGAGGAAAAGTGCCTGAGTTTGTTTGTCACTTGCATTTACTTGCTGATGCTGTAATAATATGGCATCATCTGACAGCAATGAATATTTGCACTCTACCTGGGACAAACAGTACAGTCCCTGCACAAGAGGAATTTGATATGACACAAATTTGATATGAAGCATGTTAATACCAGAAATCAGAGACAGAACATTTTAATCTTCCTGGATATGCAATGACTGACTTCCAAGTTGCTGCTTTGGAAAAAAAAATCAGTGGATGATTTGAAAGAGAATCTGCTGAATTGGGATATATTCACAAGCTCCAGTCCATAATGTAGGTATGAACAGAGACAAAGGTTTTGTGTAGCCTACATATATTAATATATATGCTTTTATCACAGTTACACATATAAGAATGGAATTATCACTATAAAAATTTCCCACCACTGAGTCCCAAGAGAACTGACTGTTTGGTAAGCATAATTTATTGGTTTCACATCTCAGAACTTACAGACTCAAGATTTTCACACTGTTAAACTGTGTGGCGGACCTGTATCTTCTTATATAGCTCTTTGAAAATTTATTACCAAGGTCACAGTTTGCATCTTTCTGTATCCCATCACATCCCATCTGGCCCCTCCCGAAACTGCAAACCCTAGGATTCCATAGGATGTTGAAAGTGGAATCATAGTGCTATAACAGTCTAGTGCGGAGATGGCTGTAGGGTTTTCTACGAATGTGCAACATGCCCAAGGTCACCCAGTGGGTTTTCATGGCTATGCAGAGAATTAACCCCTGGTCTCCAGGGTCTCAGCCCAGTCCTCAAACCACTTCAACATTCTGCCTCTTAATCACTCTTAAATACACGAAGCCTAATCCTGTACATCATCATCAGGTCTGAATAAGTGAACTAACGTTGATAGAGGCTACCAGTCTCAAAAGTGCTGCTCTTCTCCCCTGCTCCCTGGCCTTTTCTTTTCTTTTCTTTTCTTTTCTTTTCTTTTCTTTTCTTTTCTTTTCTGTTGTTTTCTTTTCTTTTTGCTTTCATTTTAAAGCTGGTCATAACTTGTAAGCAGAAATCTGATATTTTGAGTGACTCACATCTTAGGCCATTTCTGCCCTATACTGTTATAGTGTATTATTCCACTACCAGCATCCTGTGGAGTTCTGGGGTTTGTAGTTCACCAAGGCCCAAGAGCTCTCGGCTGAGAATTCTAAAGGCCCCTCCCCTAAACTGCAGACCCCAGGATTCCACAGGATGCTGAAAGTAGAATAATAGCACTATAACAGTGTAGGGTGAAATGACCTTAGTGTCACATGTAGAAAAAACCCAATGCATCTTAAGGTGTATCCTCACTACATTATCATAGAAGTTTGATTTCGTTTAACTGCCATGACTCCATTTTTTAGAAACCTCAGATTTGTACTTTTAAGAGAGAGTTAGATTTTCTTTTCTTAGAGTACTCTAACATTGTATTTTAGGAAATTCTTAGAACCTCATTAAACTACAAATCCCAGGATTCCATGGGAGGCAGCCATAGCAATTAAAATGGTACCGCCTTGCTATAACTGTGCAGCCTGAGTGTTACTTTTGGAATAGGTTCAGTGGGTAACTGTGAAGTTGGAATAGATGTGGATGGAAAAGGCAACCTCAAATTCAAACATTACTGCTTGGTCTTGAACATTAGTAAAATAGTGAAGAATGTCCAGACGCTCTAGGTTATGGCAACTGATGCTGCTTCTGCTTTGACCCTGGGGGCTTCCCTTTGAGCGCCATGATGCCTTCTGGCAGCATTTAGCATTTAGATTGGGCAAAGCATCTTCAGAGCAGTGAACCACTAATGTTTCAAGGCACTCTACAAGAATAGTAATGATTCTCTTTCCCTAGATAGTTACTTCTGTTTTATTTCCTGAATTCTTTTTTTTTAAATGGGGTTTGCAGAGGAGAGTAGAACTGAAGCAGATATGTACTTGAGCAACATTAATAATCTTGCAGCACAAGCCTGTCCATATTTACTCAGAACAAAGCCCCATTCTTTGTAGTGAGGCTTACTCTCCAGTAAGTGTGTACAGGATTGTAGCCCTAGTGAAAAGCTTGCTTCAGTAATCACAGGCAGTAAAATCTTCCACTTTACCTTTGTACACCTGTCTTTCTCTCTTGTTCCATAGTTTTATTTATGGACCAAACAAAGTCTTCTGCCTTTTTTATGCAGCATGGCAACACTGGGGCACTTACTTTGCTTTTTCAACCTTACACAGTCAATTACAAGCATTCTATTACAGCCGTTCACCCATGTGCCTCTTGAAAAGCATCAGCCAACAAGAAACTGAGCCACTGTAATTGAAACAATCCATCTTTCTTTGCCGCCCGTAGCTTGTCTCTCCCTTCTCCCCGCTCCCAGCCGCTGAGATAGATGGCAAGCTAGATACTTGAGAGAATGCTTCTTTCCATAGGGTTTTGAAGGCCACTTTCTGTTCTGCCAAAGGAATGCATTGTCTGCCTGGGTTCCATCAGAACAGCTTGGTACGTGCAACACTTTCACTTCATCCTCTTTTGTTTTCCTATGTTGTTTTAAGGGTGAAAACACTGCTCTGTGAAGATCTATGAGAATGCAATGTTCAGGGTATAGCAACACATTTTCTGAGAGGGGCAGTTGACTCTCAGACCTGGGTCAGGAATTTGGTCTTGCATGCAGCTGCTTTTGGGGGGAAAAAATCTTGACTCTTACATTTTTTACAATTTTAAAGATGTTGCGGCACGGGGAGGCTTGCTGGTGTTTCATATTTGCATCATCCAAATGTAGCAAGCAGAGTACTTCTAAAGCATGCCTTAGTGTGAGAATTACGGGGCACTGTTTTTCAGTTCCGGTTCTTTTCTAAAGCTGCCCTACCATTTAAAAAGTCCTGCAGCCTAGCCATATCTTGCACACATGATCTGCAAACTGAGGCTATGCTCACAAAGCATCTCCATATAAGTGATTGAGGAGCATGGGCTTTCCTTCTTTTTCTAGGAAACTGTTGTAATGCTTTGTTGTTATATGTCTTGAAGTTGTTTCTGACTTAATGGTGACTCTAAGATGACCCTACCACAGGGTTTTCTCAGCAAGATTTGTTCAGAAGGGGTTTGCTATTGCCTTCCTCTGGAGCAGAGAGAATGTGATGTGCCCACCTTGTGGATTTCCATGGCTGAATGGGGATTCACACCATGGTTCCCAGAATCCTAGCCCAGTGCTCTAACCACCACACTGTGCTGGCTCTGCCCTACCCCGAGTTGTAGTAACCACTTTTCACTAGAACTTGGAAGTAACATGGAGAAATAATGCTGCTAGTCAGAACATATTAATTCTCAAGGTGACCAAGAGATACAACGTTCCTTTTTCAGTGTTTGATGCTACTACTAACGCTTTTTGCTTTTGAGAATGAGAATTAGTATTTGCTATTTTCTTGCCATGTGCTTTTAATTTTTTTAAAAAATTGTAACATATTAATGTTAGTGCAACCATGGGGTGAGTAACACATAAAATCATGATTTTTAAGAATTATTTAGAATGTGATAATTTTTTCCTATTTTTTAAAAATATGTGATATGATAGTGATATGAACCCTCACTAATGCCTTTACATTAACTTCTTATAACGTCTAAGCTGTTGGCTAAGTAATGCTTTCTGCTCTTCATAAGAGGTCTTCCCCACCGGGGAATTGAACCTGGTGGCTTTTGGATACAAAATAATATGTTTTGTCTAGTACAGACTCTAGCTTTGAATTTTCTTTATACTGAGTTGAACTGTTGGTCAACCACTTCCAGCAACTCTTCTGTCTGGGACAGGAGACTGTTTAAGCCCTATCAACACATGCCAAGGATAAAATCTGAGACCTTTAATGACATGTACTCTGCCTTTGATCTATGCCCCTTCACCAAAAAGAGGATGAAGCCCAGAGACCCTTGCACAGGAGAGGAAAACTTGTGGTCTTGCAGATGTTGTTGAATTTCCATTACCCCAATGAGCATAGTTAGTGGTGAAGAGTAGTGGAAGCTGAAGTCCTAAATCATCTCAGGGTTCATCCTGGCCTGGAATATTGTATTGGAATACCATGAGATTTGAATAAAAAGAACATGTAAAACCTTTTTCATATTAAGATACCAGACATATCCCTTTCTAGACTGAGATGACATAGAAATGTTCGTTCCCTGGGATTATGTCACACTTAAATGCACTTAAAGTTATAACTACAGTATTTTGCTTTTGTTTTTATAAATCCTTTAAACATTTATAGTAAATGGTGTTCTTTAATGGTTCTTTTTTTTTCAGCAGCCAGATCATTTGTATTCATTTTATGAATAATAAAAATACTTCCCTTTCTACATCTTAAGATGAAATTCATAGAGTTGGAAAAGTGACAGCTTCGTTTTCTTATCACAAATGGACTTACTTCCTATCACAGCCTTAATTAAAGAGTAGGAAGAAATAGACCCCTGACCTGGAAATAATAGCTCCAGAATATGAACAGATGGGCTTTTGACAGATAAAAGAATTATTATTTTTAATTCCAACTGGCAATATCTGAAAAAGGATGCTTGAGAAACACAATCTCTTTCTTGTACTCTTAGAAAAAATAACACTGAGCCAATCAGAAATTTAAAATTTTTGCATGTAATAAAACCAAAAGAAATTTAATGATTTGACAGATAACTGATAAAGTAGAGAAGTATTAAAATATTTGATAGATGAAGGAGGTAAGATTTTGCTGACATTGAGCTATTCAAAAGATGTAAACACAGTGAATTCAGATATTGAGCAGGTAATTAACAATGGCCATCATACTGTGGAAAAGATTAAGACAGACTACCATCATTATGTATTCATCCCTATTTAGACCTGCCCCTGTTGCTGTGGTGGTGAAATGACAACTCTAAATAAACTCCTAATTCTAATCACTGTTCTCAATTAGAGTAGATGCATTGAATCAATGGGATTCTTGTAAGTTCTGTTCAATAGGTCTGCCCTAATTGAGACTGACAGTTGGATTTACATTAATGATAGCACTTTCAGGAAACAGCATAGGCACTGCTGCATATAGTAGCCAAAATCAGATATTTTGGTTCACATTTTAAAAAAATTCTGGGGTACAGAAAGAAGCATAACCTGTTCCTGTCTTCTAACGAAAGGGTCAGGAAGTGGTGGCCTTTTGGATGTTGCCGGACTGCAGTATCCATCATCCTTAGCCAGCATAGCTTATGGTGAGGGACCATGAGAGCTGCAGTCCAACAACATCTGGAGGGCTGTATGACTTTCTAAAGGTTGGCATGGCTATTTGTGTAGCAAATTGGAAATTATCCAGCAACAGAGAACGTGTTTCAACTGCCAAAGGTCCCAGTTTAATTTGTGGCACCTGGGTATAAAAGGAATTGGTACAGAAGGCAACAGAAAAGATCTGTGTGAAACTCTTGAGCTAGATGGTCCCAGAGCCTGGAAAATTTGGGCTACAGCTCTCATACATCCATCATCTAGCATGACCACCAACCATATTAGCTGGTGCATTTCTGGGAGCTGTAGTACCAAAATTAACATTTTCAAGATTTGGATGTTTACATGGAGAGGCAAGTTGCGTATGCTCAGCCAGAAAGTAGTTTTCAAAAAAAAAATTAAAGCAAACCTTTTTTTTTTTAATCAAATAATTGAGTGCATATGTATGCCTAGTTCCATCAGAATTTCAATAGCTTCCATCTTATCATCAGTCTTGGCCTGGAAGTATCAACAAGTTCACTTTCTTGACACCACCATGCAGCTACACAACGGACAATATATTGTAAACCCACTGACCACTACATGTACTTACATGCCTCCCCACTACCAAATTCATAGTTTATACCTTGAACCTCCAGTACAATTGCATTTTTGAGGCCCACAAGACAGGGATACCAAACTCAACCTACAGTACCCACCATATGAAGTAAAATAAAACAAAACAAAAAAACCCCAATAGATCAACAAGGCAAGACTTGTACCCAGGACTAATATATTACAAAATAGACTGAAGACAGAAAATGATGGAATCCCACTAGTATCACATACAGCTCCCAACTGAGACCACTCACATGTATCATCAATGAACTACAATCTATTCTGGACAACAGATCTGCCCTCTCAAGGGCTCTTGATGGCAGGCCTTTACTTGTCTCATCTACAGACAGTCTCCCAAAAGTTACAGGAAGTGTGTGAAGTGAATCACCCAATATTTGAAGAGTTCTTCTTTAGACTATAACTCCCAGCAATCAGCCTTATCATTGGCCATGATGGCTGGGATGTTCTGGGAGTGGTAGTCCAGAAATCCTACTGCTCTGGTCAACTTTTATATCAGTACAAAGTGATGATGATTATTGGTGTCAAACAACAGAAAGGAGTAAAATGCCACAATCCAATTCTCAGTGACCAATCAAGATCCTCTGTATTGTAAGCCCCAGAGATTGTGACCCATAACATCCAAACCATAGGATGTTAGATGATCACAGAAAGTAAACACAGATCTGTGCTACTATGGAACAAAGTTCTCATGCCATTTTCTCTCTTCCCCTCTCCCACATTATCGCTCAGCATGACAAACATGCTGTGACATTTTTTCCAGAACTTAGAATTCATATCGTACATTATCTTTATTTCATTAAAAGAGTTAGTGTAGCCTGCTTTTATTAATACATACATATATATATATATATTATATTTGTATCTGGATCTTCCATGGGAATCTTTGCAGTCTTCTTTTCCAAGAGACAGATCAAGTGCAGACATGCTAATCTTTGGCAGTGCGGTAGAATGACTGTTCACCAGGTCCCAGGTGTACCTACATTGTGAAATCCTACTCGTAACAAGCAAATTCAGTTTCACTCAGTGATCTATTTTATCCACTCCAAGGAATGAATTGGTGGGGGGATCTGTTTTACTGGTACTATTCTTTTACACAGCCAGGGAATTTAGCTTGTTGTCAGTTTATAGGAGTTCTGTAAGCTTTCTATCAGAGTTATGAGGAACTTGTCTTCAGCATTTTTAATATTTCATCAAGTACTGATAAAGGGAGGATATGCACTAGAAATACAGCAAGTAATGTTTGAATGCCAAAGAAAACATTAATTCTTTACTGAAATGACAAATGCATCTGGGATTTACATTCAGCTTAAGCCTTTCTTTTTTCCTCCAAAACACAGAGTATTTTTCCCTTCCCATCCGTAACTTGAATGTCAGTGGTAACAGGAGACATTTTTAATGCAGTAATTGTAGGTATAGATTAATGTTTAAAAATTAATTTTATACTGCTAAGAACTTGTTTTGTTGTCAGTGCTGATATCAGCTACTCTAGGCACTTGACGAGCAGAAGAGAGACGAACATAATCAGCATCACCATCATCATTACCATCATCATCAGCATCCAGTTGTAGGTTTAACAGTGTAATAATCTTGCACAGTCATATTTCAAGAATTTCAAAGGGACATAGACATAGTTCTGGAACATGAACCTTTTGCTAGAATTCATTGCCTAGCATTTCCAGGTAGGACTAGGAAAAATCCCTCTTCAACACCTTGTAGAGTTCTTTCCAGTCTATATAGATTGTGCTGAGTTAGATAAATGATAGTCTGAGTTGTTTGTCAGTACGTTGACTGTGGAAAGAATGGTAAGTTGGGAGTACTTTAGGGATATGGAAAATCTTGACTGAGAGTAGCCAGTAAAATATTCATGTCTCTCTTAGCAACCTCTTATATTTCTACTGACTCCCATTGTGAAAATTCTTTTATTCATTGTTCATTGGTCTTACATAACAATTTGGCAATGGAGATTTTTGCATTGGAAACAGGCTGAAATCCAATTGCTAATCACAACCAGAGTAGACTGCATATTGTATGGATTGCTGGTAAATCAGTACATAGAGACCAGTGATTCAATGAGTTTAGTCTAGCTGGAAAAAACATTTAGATTTAGGTCATATGCAGCTATCCCACGAGAGTTAGTTACTTTTTCTTGGAGTCCTGTCATTATAATGTTATAGGCTATTAATAACAGGTCTCTTAAAAGTCTCGCATTCACAGGATCACAATAAGTTGAAGTCAATTTGATGGCATGTAGCAACCACAATTCTTTTAGTGCCAAAAATCACAACCTCACCCCACTGTACTGAATGTTTATACAAATCCTCTTACATTCAGGCTGGTAGCTTATGATGTTTGATGCCTTTTCTGCTCTGTAACTTTTTTCTGTATGTTAGCCAACTCATCAAAGAAAGTGATTGCAATGGATTAAAGGTACTAACCACAAATGAACAATGCGTACAAGTCTTATCTATTAGCAGTGGGTTTGAAGGGATATTTAGCAGCTAGGTGCCTTTCTTGTCCCATCATCAGTCACTTCGTTTTTCTAGAAGTGGGTTTGGTTTGCGTGGTGTCACTGTAGTTTGAATTGTGTACAGCAGTTACTGCTAGTAGTGATCTTAGCTCCTTATAGATTATATTACAGTTTCCCTTATTTGGCTTTGCAAATAGGTAGGAATGAAACAGTAAGAAATAGCATGACAGGATCTTGAGATTCAAAATTGCAGTACAAGAACCTGAATGTGATACTGGCGCAGTGTTAGGCAGAAATACAACTTGTAGGCAGCCACCCACTGTGAAAGAATGAAATTACAGTCAGCCTCCCACCTTCCGGGGCATTATGGGCACAAGACCCATGTGAAAGTAGAAATACTACAAATAAAAATAAAAATCTCAAATGCTTTTTTTCCCCTCTTTTTTTTTTTTTTTTTGAACCTGAGAGCACTTCTTTAGGAACCTCTAGGTCCTCCAGTGCAATTTTGTGGTCAGCTTCTGGTGCAAGTGGGTCATAGGGTCACACTGGAGGACGTAGAGAAATGTTCTTTCTATGAAGCTCTAGATCTTCCAGCATGACTCTGTTGTCCACTTCTGGCAAGCAATATATTGAATTTAGGCTTCAGTTTGGACTTAGATTTTGGCACCTTTATCATAATCCACACCTTAGAACTTTTGCCCATCATTTAACTTAAAAATGATTGTTAAGATACATTGGAGTATTCTCTCTCCTCTTGCTTGGACCCAAATTGCTTCATGGTATAGCAGACAACCTTGATTTGAAATATTAATGCTTATATATATGCCTTTTGACTTCTCGTTTGCTTAAAATTGGCAAAACATAGCTCTTATTTTAAGTGAACATTTACAGGATGGTTAATGGTTCTTTGGAGATTAAGTGCTTCCTGTCATCAGCTGCTGTCAACTGCACTACAGTAAAGAGAAAACTGTAGATGCATACATTTTAAAATGTATGTTGTTGATGCAGTGATATGCCACTCAGTTCCCTGTTGCATCTTTGTGGTTGATGATGTGCTTGATTTTGATGGAGGACCCTCCTCCGCTGAGATTAAACTCTTTCTTTTCCATGTATTCAGAGGTAATTCAGTTTCGTTTCAATAAGAGGGAAGAGTCCTATTGAATTTTTATCCCACTTTTGCGTTCTCATAGAATCATAGAAGAATCAGCGGCCATTTCCACACTACACTGTTCTAGGGCTATTATTCCACTTTCAACATCCTGTGGAATCCTGGGGCTTGCAGTTTAGGGAGGGGGCCTTTAGAATTCCCAGCCAGAGAGCTCTTTGGCCTCGGTAAACTACAAACCCCAGAATTCCACAGGATGTCGAAAGTGGAATAATAGCACTAGAACAGTGTAGTATGGAAATGGCCATAGTATCATACAGCAGCCTTTGCTGGCCTTACCCTTTCAATGTGTTTCATTACATCTCTTACCATCTCCAATCTCAGTCCATTTTACAATTTCACTGGGGGTGATGGGATCAGTAGTCCAACTTTGTCAAGCCCTGGTTTGTGGAAACTGTACTACAACAGAATGTCAAGTATCCTGATGAACAAAGTTACCACTTCTTAAAAATACCCAAAATAAATTAAAATTACCCAAGCTTTCACTTGCCTCCTGCAACTGCGGTCATCAACAAATCTGCTCAGGTTTTAGAAACTCAAGGCTGTGGCTTCCTTGATTCATATATTTATATGTTCCCAAATAAATTATGAAAAAGTTTTTCATTAGGTATGTTTTTGCATTTTGTATTATTTACATATATTTTACTTTCTGTGCATTCTTAACCTCCCTCCTTCTGCAAGTCTGTTAACTAATGTGAGCCCTTCATCTACTCCAGTTGGATATTGGACCTAGTGGATCCTACCATCCCAACCCAAGTAGTTAATGCAGCTCTTCTTTGCCAACATCTGTGGTGTTCAGTTATAAATACCAGGGGGTGCCCTCTCAGAAATAGTTTCCTAAAACTGACAGTTGCTTTCAAATGTCATGGTAAGCAAATCTTCTCTTACCAAAGTGAGTTCAGCTCTTTGGGGGCATGTCTCCTTGCTATTTGTTAAATGGCCTCCTGTTGTTTGATTCTCTTTGAGCAACAGGTAACTAGGTAACCGTGCAGCTCTTGACTCTTGGGCGAGCTGGCTGAAACATTTGGGTCAGCCAAGTGCCAAGAAAAGTGCTTCCCAAGTTACTCTTAGTTTTCACACTCTCCTTCTGTCCCAAGGATGCCTGTCTTTCTGTCCTTCCATCTGAAACTGGACACTGTTTCTGGACTTCTGATGACATTAAATAAGCAACTTTTGCTATTAACAGGTACTTTTTTTCCTTACCAAACCAAACCAGAGAATTTAAAAACATATTGGGGGGTGGGAAGTATTAGGTTTTAAAAATTAAATGGAAAATTTAGCATGCTGTTCAGAAAATTAGGTTAGTCATTAAGCTAAGATTTTTGTGTTGCTGTTATGTGTTCTCAAGTTAATTGTGACTCATGGTGACCTCATGAAAGATATACCCCCAAAAGAGCCTCTTAGTAGCAACCCGGCTCAGATCTTGCAGATTCAAGGCTCTGGATTCCATTATTGAATCAGTAATGCGGTATTCTTCTTTTCCTACTGCCTTCAGTTTTTCTCAGAATTATCATCTTTTCCAACTATTCATGTTCTCTCGTTATATGTCCAAAGTACAATAGCTTCAGTTTAGTCACTTTGGCTTCTAGCAAAAGTAAAACTACACCCAGTTTATGCCATAGTACACCTGTTAATTTTGAAGTGACATAAAAGTTACTCTCTGTGTGTATTCCTCTTAGGAGGTATCTCTTGCCAAGAATCACCACTATGCTTGTGCCCTCTTTACTTTTACTTTTACATTTTTTACTTTTTTTTACTTTTTACTTTTTTTTACTTTTATTTCTACTTTTTTTTTACTTTTACAGTAAGTAGGTGGACATATTGAAATCTATGTACGAGTCAGCGCAGTTATTCAGGACAGAAAGAAATTTCATCAGTTTCCATGAAAGCAGCATTTCGGCATTCTCTGAGGCTGGTAAGAAAAGGTAGAGCTTGTCTTCAGCCTTTGTAGTTTTGTGAGTTTTGCATGGCATTTCTAAGGGACTACAAAACAAAATGCATATTTTAAAATGTGAATAGCTGAAATGTGCAGAATTGAGGGAAAAATTACAGAGGAAAATGCTTCAATCAATGGGAAAAAATTGACTCAACTAGATAAATTGAACAAACAGATGGACAAATTAAGAAAATTATGATCAGGTTTGCACAAATTTCAGTGCTGGGGAAAAAAAATCCACAGTCTCACAATCTGTTTAGGAAACAAGAGCAGGATAAAAATCCAGGTGGGATTCAGAGAAACTCAACAAAATCTAAAGTGAAAGATTTTCACATCCCTAGTGTTTACACTAGTATTTCTATCATTTTCCAACATTGCTTAGCCCAGTCTTATTTGCAGCCAATTATCTATGTTAAATCTCTTCTACCTGTTTTATTTTGTTTATTTATTGATGTTTATAATATTAACATTTATAGAAACATTTATAAATTCATAAATTTATAAATGTTTTCTATTCCACCTATATCGTAAAACAATTTAAGACAATTAAAAATTTAAAACACTATAAAAGCATATTAACAAACATATTAAACAAACTGCTTAATATCGTGTATATGTACATTTTGGATGAAATCATTTAGGCCCCCAAAGTTTTAATGAAAACCCATGTTTTAATTTGGTGCCTGAATGAATGCAGTGTTGGTGCCAGTTGGGCCTCCAAGTGGGGTGCTGCAGCTGATAAGTCCCTCTCCCACAGCCTCGCATAGTGTATCACTTCCACTGGCAGGACACACAGAAGTGCTCCTTCAGCAGACTTCAGTCCTTGGGCAAGCCTATATTCCTTCATTTGTCAGAGTCTCAGGCTGTCTAGAGCTTCCAGAGCTAAACCACATTGACACTGTATAAAGCTAAAGAAAAAGGTGCTGTGTATATGTTAGTCAAAAGACATGCAGTACTAACCTGGAGCTCAGTTTGATGAACTGTATATGGTGATAGAGAAGTTATAAAGGCAGGTTACAGAACTGTTGACTGCAGGGAAATTCTGCCAAGGTTGGAGCCTTTTGAGATCCAAGGGGAAGATTTGTTCTTTGATTCCTGGCCTTAAGAGTATCAGCCGCTTTCAGGGCTTTTTCTGCTCTAATGCTCTGGCTCTTTGCCCTCTCCAGGGAAGTTTGAAAGTGGTCAACACTGCCCCTGCTCGGAAGACAGAAATCTTCCTTATCAGACATCCTGGGTTTTTGGTTTGTTTCTTTTGCTTTGGCTTTTCTTTTTGCAATTTTTTTTTTTTGTTATTTTGAATAAAAAATACAAGTTAACAAAGAAATTTATTATGTACAAACTTCTGCCAGGCTCCTGTCTTCCTTGCTCCCCCACTCCTTTTTTTGTTGAATAATGCATTTCATACAATCATAGAATCATGATTTTGAAGGGTCCTCCAGCCCAACTCCCTGCCCTGTAGGAATACATAGCTCAGACACTCCCAGAAGATGACCTTCCAACTTCTGCTTAAAGACCTGCAAAGAAGGAGAGTTCACCCCACTCTAAGGCAATCTGCTCAGTTGTTAAATACCTCCAACAGTAAAGAAATTCTTCCTAATGTTTAGGTAGAATCTTTCTTGTCATTGGTTCATGTCCTGGTCTCTGGAGCAGCAGAATTCCTTGGCTTGTATCCTGGTCTCTGGAGCATCAGAAAACAAGCTTGCTCCATCTTCTACATGATATCCTTTCAAATATTTAAAGTTGCACATCATACTGTCCTCGAATCATAATCAGTTGCCTAAACCGTTCCTCATAGGGCTTGGTTTCTAGACCCTTTACCATCTTGGTCACCTTCCTCTGGACCTATTCCAGCTTGTCCTTGTCCTTCTTGAATTGTGGTACCTAGAACTGGACCAAATTCTGACCAAAGAAGAAAAGAGTAGCACTACTACCTCCTTTGATCTGGAAACTATACTCCTGTTGATGTAGCCTAGCATTACATTGGCTTCTTTGGCAGTTGTTTCACTCTATCGACTCACGTTTAGCTTGTGCTTTGTCTTTCCTTCATAGTTAACAGATCAGAGCTGAGATCAGATCTATGCCTGGCATTCCTCACTAGCTTTGCTGGCAAGGGCTGATGGGATTGTACTTCAACAACATCAAGAAGCTGCATGCATACTTCCCACTTCAGAGCATATGATTCATATTTGCTATATTTTTCCATCTTTATAGTTGAGGATGTCTTTTCAGTGGTTCTCTCAGACAATCTTTGATTGTACCTAGTACATTTGACATAGCATCAACATATCCACCTTCCAACCTATCTAATCGACCTAAATGGAGCACATTCACAATGTATCAGGTTCATGGACAGAGTTTAGGGATATACATTTTCATTTATTTCATTTTCTCATACGATAAAGAAAACTTTAAAACAAAACATTCCTGCTGGACAAGATCACAAGTGTTTTGTACATTTTTTTTGACAGTTTCCCCACATTTTGGATTTTATTTTATTTTATTTTATTTTTGCAAAACAAAAAACTGTCTAAAATGCATTAGTTTTATGCAAAAATCAGTATATTTGGGATAGAGTAGGGAAGTGGACTTTTCAAAATACAGTGGCTCCTCCACTTTTGTGAGGATTCAGGGCACAGAACCCTTGTGAAAGTGGTAAAGCCATGAATAACCCCCCCGCCATCCCCCCATTCCTTTCAGGGGTTCTCCCCTCTCTTTCGTTTGCCTTTTGGGCACCAGGGCCAGAAGCAAGGGAATGGGAGACAAGGAGCTCCAGAGGAGAGAAGGAAGGCTAGCACAAGCCTTCTTCCCCCATTCCTTTCCCTTTTTGCCTTGATGCGAGTTCTCAGTGCCAGCGCCAGAGGCAAGGGAATTGGAGAGGGGAACCCCAGAGGGGAAAAGGAAGGTGTAGGCATGCCTCCCCCCAACATTTCCTTGCCTTTTGTCCAGGCACTTGCCTTCTTCTCCGTGTCTGGCAAAACACAAGGGAATGGGAGAATGAGAATGGGGTGGGGAACCACATGCACCTCACAAATAATCAAATTCACAAAGGTCAAACCTGCAAATGTGGAGGGAGGACTGTAACATTTTTTGCTCAAACAGTATTTTTCACAAAAAGTCCCAAAATGTGAAGTCTGATGGTAGTTGACAATTTTTTTTCCAATAGGATATAAAGATATGTTGAATACTTTTGTTTAGAACAAGAAAAATTGTGCATATTGTTTATATTCCTAGATATGTGAGAGTATCAGAATGTTCTGATTTATATTGTTAATTTTTGTTAACTTTCCTAATTATTAACATACTCTGTAGTTTTTTAAAGTCAGATTTCCCTGCCATCTCAGTTTGTATTCGTGGTGCAACCCAAAAGAAAGAGCCCTTATTTATTCTTACAGAGTTTTAATTTTGAATTGTTGGTGTTATTACAGAGTGCGGGTTTTAATCTCTTTTTAATCTCTTCTAAATCATTATATTGATGCTAGTAATTTTGCCACCATCGGTGTTGATTGGTTGTTATTGCAAACTAGCTTGAGTTGACGGATGCTGGCTTCATGAAAAATTGTACAGATGTGTTTCAATGAATGAAATAAATTGTTCAAATTACTCAAACATTATTTCACCAGGCCTGTAATAAATCAATAATATACTGATTTTCTTTAAAAAAAAAATAACAACAATAAATACTTCTGGCACCACACCAGCAAAACATGCTCTGCTGGATTTTAGAAGCCTGCTGCATGTTGTGCTTCTTACCTGGGCCAGTTGCTTGCAGTCTTAAGATCTATGTATGGTAGATCACAGTAGTCTATAGTGAAGGCCAGCCATGTCAGCAAATCTTGTAGTCTTGCTGCCCCAGCAGATGCTACTCAATAACACACAGACAGCCTCATGATAATGTCGCTTCACCCAGGACGTGGAGACAGTGCAAAACCAAGCAACCAGAAGAATAATGGAATCATAGAACTGGAAAAAACCATAAGGACCATTCAGTCCAACCCCCTGACATGCAGGAATACACAAACAAAGCATTCCTGAGAGTTGTCCATCAAGCTTCTGTTTAAAACCCTTTAAAGAAGAAGACTCCATGACATTCTGAGGCAGCAAATTCCACTGTCAAACTGCTCAAAATTCTTCCGAATGTTTAGATGAAATCTCTTTTCCTGAAGTTTGAAGCCATTGCTCTGTGTCCTAGTCTGTGGAGCAGCAGAAAACAGGCCTGGTATATCCTCCGCATGATATTTTTTCAAATATTTAAACATAGCTATCACATCCCCTCTTAAGCTTGTCTTCTCCAGGCTAAACTTACCCAGCTCCCTAAGCCGCTCCTCATAGGGCATGGTTTCTAGGCCTTCTACCATTTTGGTCCATCTCTTCTGGATATGTTCCAGCTTCCTGAACTGTGGTGCCCAGAACTGGACACAACATTCCAAGTGGGGGCCTGACCAAAGCATTATTATTAAAGAAATTATTATGTATCGCCCTGTCCCAATTGCCATGGTGCTTTGCACATGTGGCTTGCATGGTAATGTGGGGGTTTCCTGAAGTGAAGGTTTGCATCCCATTGGCTGAGAAATGGACAAAGTGCAGCCCTGGGGTTCCATGTAACTCCTAGACCTACTTCGCAGCCTCTCACTTTTCTGGGCTATCCTTTTGCTGAGTGGTAAAAAGTGAATCTACTAGGTGGCCACAGCAGTGGGACAGGAGGAGGTCCTTACATTGGTGCCAGAAGTGGGGATAAGGGAAAGCCCTCAATCTTGGTGGTAGCAGTGAGTTTTGTGGAAGTCTTCACACTTTAGGCAAAATCTTATATCTGGTCAGAAAAGTGGTGGAATAAGGAGCCAAAGCCTCACAGATTATTCCAGAGGTGGTCACCTGTGGGCACAATGTTGTCACTACAACAGGGGCATCGTCTCTGTTACCCACCCTCATTGGCATCTTATTCTGCTGGCATTGGAGGGTTTAGCAGGAATGAGTGTAGGCTTAAACTGAGGATCAGTTTGTAAAAAGGTAATACAGACCACTTCATCATTGTTAAGTGCTATTAGATTTTGTACAGTGTCTTTCTCCGCTCCCATTGTATGCTATTCTCAAGCAATTTATATCGAGCCATGTGGTGGATCTTGAGAGAATGCTGAGTTTTTTTTAGGAGCATGAGAATCGATTATATCAGCAAAGCTAATTTTTCTTTAGAAGCCCACCTTTGTGTGATTGTCACCATAAATACAGGGCATGCAGTCTATAACTACCAGCATAGTCCTTTGTTTGCTAGCTGACCTTTCAAGCAGTCTAGGAGAGGATGGGGCTGGGACTGTCTACCAAAGTGACATTTGGATGTTAAATCAAGGATCGACAAACTTTCATCTGATGGGCTTTGGGAAGAAAAGGAGGGAGAAGAGATCAAGGGCGGGCGTTTTTTATTCCTTGTCTCCTCAAACCACCTCTTTTTCTGCAGACTCTTAAACAGTTAGTCTTCTTCAGCTAACTAACTGCTTTTGAAATGTGGAAGACCAAATTTCCAAGTGCATTTGTGTGGCGAGTCATGTATGCACCACACAGGAAGATCTGGATGTGGCAGGGTCTTTGTGGGATTGCAGGCAGAAAACCATTAGGGTCAGGTGAGCTAAACCTAAGAGCAACACAAGGGAGGAGGTCACAAGGGGCCTTTCACATTATACAATGATTCCATTGCTCCATCCTATGTACTTGTGGGATTTTCATTTTGGTGAGGTGCTAGAGCTCTATGGCTGAGAGTTCTAGATACCACTCCCTAAACCTCAAATCCCAGAATTCCATAGGATGTAATGATGGCAGTTAAATATGTACTGTGAAATGGCCCATGAAGAAATCAAGGAGGCCAAGGTCCAGTGCAAGGAAAGGAAGTTTAGTTGTATGTATTTACATTAAGGCACACCTTTAATCACAAAGTGCAGCTCTTCCAGTTATTTTTGTGGCCCTCAACCCTTCTGGACTCCCGAGACAGTCCTCTAAATGTTAGGGGGTAGAAAAGTTATCCTTTTGGATTACCACTCCCAATATCCCCCAGCTGACTTCTGTGCATTCTGGTAGATGTAATTCAAAGTGGTATTTTTGCTCAGTTCTTACCCACTTTGCTGTAAAAAACAATGCAAGTGTATTACAATAAAACAAGAAAATGCATTTGATACAAAACATAAACTAAAATAGAAATAAAAATTTAATTAAAAAAAAGAGGAAATGCATGAATAAAAATGATGAAAGAAGACCTTGATTTGCATGAAATCTGCATATGCTCCAGTGTATGCATGGATGTAGATTGAGAAATAGTCATCCTACTTTCAAAAGAAATGCACAGCACAGTGTGACCTGCATGCTTGCTCAGTCTGTTGTCCTAGGTAGTGTTAACTGTTGGTGAGCGTGGTCAAGATCCGTATTCTCTCTTCTTCTGGTAACTCAATAAAGCTCACTTGTATTAGAGAATGCTTCCAAAAGAAAGGGTATAAGATTGTAATCACATGATCACCCTCGGCAGCCACCGATTACTACTTAGCTCTTATATGGCCCTTCAGAGAGTTGAAAGTACATCATAATTGCCATTGCATTTTAGTCTTTAAAGCAAGCCCATGATGTAGGTCACATTTTTATCTGTCTATTGCAGATGTGCAGGGCCGAAACACACTAAAGGCACCAGATCTCATCTGATCTTGGAAGCTAAGCAGGGTGAGCCCTGGTTAGCCATGGGAGACCACCAATGAATACCAGGTACTGTAGGCTATATTCCAGAAGTAGTACTGGCAAAACCATCTCTGAGTTTTCATTGCCTAAGAATACCCTGTGAAATTCATGGAGTTGACATAAGTCAACAAGCAACTTGAAGGCACATATACACACACATTGCAAATGTA
Source organism: Iguana delicatissima (assembly GCA_948472985.1). Classification (NCBI taxonomy): domain Eukaryota; kingdom Metazoa; phylum Chordata; class Lepidosauria; order Squamata; family Iguanidae; genus Iguana; species Iguana delicatissima. The sequence goes on along the minus strand of CAOKZL010001041.1, from coordinate 159,906 downwards.
AAACAGAGGCTGGAACCCTCTTACCTGACGGAGCCACCCAGTTAGGTCATGGCTGAGGAGAGATTCAAGCCAGAGATCTTCAGATTTGTAGCTCATTCTCTAAAGAGCTACACTAGAGAGGCCATATTGGTAAAGCCAGCTGTGGGGCAGGGTACTGGGGAAACCTTGTGGTAATTGTCTGTGCCAAATTAGGCTCAGGGGAAGCTGGGATGAGATGGGAAACACTGCACAGTTAGTGTGACCTATATATACTGTACCTCAAAGCATGTTTGGTCTTCATCTTTTGGACTTCAGAACTCTCTTTAGATGAATGTCAGTGGTAAGAATTTGATAAACTGTAATTTTAAAAACAGAAGTTATGCTGGTAGTGGTTTTAGGTGAGAAAACTCCTGGAACATCCAGGGTGTAGGAATAAAATAATGTTAGCAGAATGTGGCCTGTGGATCACATCTATCTTCCTCTTCCTCCACCCCCACCTCCTCCTCCTCTTTAGTTATATCCCTCCTTTTCCCTAGGAAGTTACAAATTAAAAATAACTAATAGATAAGACATACAAAATATCAACATAAAACCTGAGCTAAACTGTCAACATTGAAACAATGTTCTTGTTGTGTGCCTTCAAGTCATGTCTCACTTATGGCGAGCCTAAGGTGAACCTACCACAGGGTTTTCTTGGCAAAAGTTGTTCAGAAGGATGTTTGCCTTTGTCTCCCACTGAAGCTGAGAGAGTGTGACTCACCCAAAGTAATACACTGGGATTCTGTGGGTGAGCAGGGATTCAAACCACTACACTGTGCTGGCTCAAAACAATGTAAATCATACAATGAAAAATAATCAAAAGCATTTTGTTTTTGTTTTTTTAAAATTGTGATTAAAACAGCACAGTACTTTCCTGAAAGTCCTTTCTTTAAAAACCTTCAGTATGCAAAAACATTTTTGAGACAAAATGTCTTTGCCTGAAAGAATTTTTATAAAAGTTTTTTTTGGGGAGGGGCAGCATCTGAACCTCTGCACAATGATCCCTGCAAAAAATAAAATAAAAAAATTGCCCCCTATCCACAAAGTGAATTTCCATTCTTGGAAGGCTCTGGAAGCAGCATTATTTCTGCATAAAAATAGAATTGATTTAGCACTGAGAGACTGCCCCCCACCTTATGAAATGTAACCAGATATGGATGCCCAGCTATTCAACAATTTAGGCTTTTCTGGCTTAGATTTGGGGGGAGGAAATCATCCCCCAGTGGGTCTTGGGGGTGGGAAATGACCTCTGGACCCCCCAGAAACTATCTACCCTTACTGTAGGACCTCCAAGCACTCCCTTTCTTTTTCAGAGACAGCAATATAGAAGGGAGGGGAAAATGGATTCAGCAAAATGAAGTGTGTTTGTACATGTTCCATCCAAAGGAAAACCAGTCCTCTGTATCTAGTTGCTCTGAACATTATTTCCCATGACGCAGCTTACTCTGGCCCCAGACCAGTTGAAATTAAATCCAAGAACTTTCATTTCGATGGAAATCTTTCATGAGAAGGTAATCCCCTTTTTGGTTGGCTATTTTAATAATAATAACCAGCCTAAATCGAAAGCATAGTCTTCAGGAACTCTGTTTACATATCCTAGGCAATGCAGAAGAAGGAGCAGAGTGTTTTGTTGGCAGCACTTTTTCTATTGCTGTGGCCTCTTGCTGAACATTTATGATTTTGACCAGAATGTTGAATTAGAGGTCATTCAGTCCCTTGGGTTCTCCTAAAAACTGCATGCTTAAAATCAAATATCTGTCACAGGATTATTAAGGCTTTCAGGTAAAAAGTAATGTATATATGAGTAAAGATAAAAAATACATAGGGAAGGGTAACAGTAGATTCAGTGGTATTTTGAGTTACGCAGATCTGTTTCCCAGAATACTCACGAGAAAGTAGTGAATGAGAACTTTATTTTGTGCAATATTTATCAGCAGTTTGCCTAAATGTAAAAGTGAGGAAAAGGGAAGAAATAAGGCTTCCTGTAATTCTTTTTCCAGATAATTCGTTGTTGTTGATGATGATGTTTGCCTTCAGGTTGTTTGCAACTTATGGTGACCTTAAGGTGCCCCTATTAGGGAGTTTTCTTGGCAAAATTTGTTCAGAGGGTGAGAGGATGTGACTTGCTTAAGGTCGCCCAGTGGGTTTCCATGGTAGAGTGGAGGTTTGAACCCTAGTGTTCAAGGTCCAGTGCTCAGACCATCACACCATGCTGCCTGTCTAGACAATTTGAGGAAGAAGAAAATGAAAAAATGTGAGGGAAAAAAGGCGGGGGATGCACCTATGTCTGATCGTCACAGGGACAATCCTTAGTTGCATGTTGTTTGGATTACTGCAGCACATATAGGGCTGCCTTTGAATTGCATTTGGAAACTTAAGCTGACCCAGAGTGTTAACTAAGATAGTGTACAGGGGGCCATACAACTCCTCTGTTGTAACATGTCCACTGAGGTCCAGTCTGTTTCTGGGCAGAATTCAGAGTGCTGGTTATGATCTGCAAGCCCTGCGCACCATAAGGCCAAGCCAGACACTGAGATTCTCCGGAAAGGCCCTTCTCTCAGTTCCACCAGCTTTATAGGAATGGCCAGTGGGGATGTGAGAAGGCCTTCTTGGTACCTGTCCCTAAGCTCTGGAACCCCCTTTCCAAGGAGGCCAGAATGGCTCCCTTCCAGCTAACCTTCCCTTGGCAGGCAATTTTTTTTATTCCAGCAGACTTTTAGAACCAAAGATTTTTTAAAAAAGGGCTTTAGGGTGCTTTATTCTTACTGAACTGTGTTTTTATTCTTTTTACACATATGTTTTAAAAGGCTGTAATATTATAAACATCTTAATTTTATTTTAATGTTGACCTTTGTATGCTTTTAGCTACATTGTGCTTGTTTCAGAGTGTAAATTGCCTTGAATCCCAGTTTTGGAAAAAGGGTAGGGCATAAGTGAAGATAATAAAGACAATTTAAAAAATGCCAGTATGATTTATTTATTTCTTAGTTTCTTTAGATCAGTGGTTCTCAACCTGTGGGTCCCCAGATGTTTGTGGACTTCAGCTCCCAGAAGCCCTGAGCATTGACCATAGTGGCTGGGGCTTCTGGGAGCTGAAGTCCACGAACATCTGGGGACCCACAGGTTGAGTACCACTGCTTTAGATCATGCCTTTCTCCCAGATGGGACTCAAGGAAGTTCAAAACATGATTTAAAACAACGGCCGTTTCCAGAACTTACCTGTGTCCAGCATGGTTGTGCAAGGGTCACGCGAGCAACCTCTTCCGTGAGGCTCTTGCATCCCCGCTGCTTCTGCTCTGCAGGAGCTGCCTGCCAGCAGGCAAGCAACTTAAGAGCTCTGCCTCTTCCTTCCACAGCGCAGCCAGGTATTTTCCCAGGCTGCACAAGGGGAGGGAGCACGAGGGCTGCAGCTCCGGAGGCTCCACACGCAAGGTAAATGCATGTGGGGCCCCGGAGCAATGTGCGATCACACACCATTTTCGGCTAAAAGCCGAAAATGATATAGTGTGCGATCAGCGCCTGCTGGCCTCGGTAGTGTTGCGCGATTGCGAGGACGTTATCTGAAATGCTCCTCGCAATCGCGTGACGCTCTGGAGGCCCTTTCGCATGATGAATGCCATGCGAATAGGGCCTCAGTACATGAATTAAAATTTAATAATGAAACATTTTTTTAAAATGCCCATTAAATTACCATATTAAAACTTAAGTCTATGTGAAGTTATTTTAAAATATGACAATAACAATAAAAATTCACCTCAGACAGTCCATTTAAAAACCTTGCTGCACAACCAGTTAATCAACCAAATGCCTCTTCAAATAAAAAGGTCTTTGCCTGCAAATGGAAGGAAAGCAGGGAGGAAAGCAGCCTAGCGTCTCATGATAGAGAGTTCTACAGGTTGGGAACAGCCACTGAAGAGGTTCTCTCCTGTGTCCTCACCAGCCGGCCCCTCCCTAAACTGCAAGCCCCAGGATTCCATAGGATGTTGAAAGTGGAATAACCGTGCTATAAGACCGTAGTACGGAAATGGCCATGATCTTTCTTTTAGATAGTCTGGACCTGAGGCATATACGGCTTTATTGATCATAATCAGCACTTTGACTTGTGCCCAGAAATGAACCAGTAACAAGTGAAGCTGTTTCAATGCAAGAGCTTTATGTTCCCTCTAATCAGCAGTTTGGACCCGCTGAAGTTTCCAAGCAGTTTCCAAAGGCATTTCCAGTCATTAATAGTTTCCAGGCTCTGTTTGTCTGTTTTGTTTCATTTATCTAGATAACTAAGGCGGAAACATTTGGGAAAATGCAATGGGAAGTCTGCTCCATTCTTTTTGTCACTTCTTGGAATGGACAGCTCAGCCTTCAAGTGATGAAAGCAACTTGAACAGGTATTTTGCTGCTAGAGGAGGTGAACCCTCTACTTGTAGAGCTTCAGCTGTTGCCTCAGGTAGATGGTTGAAACCACTTTAAAAGCTACAGTGATTTGAAAGAGTGTATGTATGTGCCCTCTAGTTGCCTGTTGACTTATGGCAATGCAATGAAATACATGCTTTGACATAAATTAGTCCCTGAATACATTAATTAAAGGGAATGTATTAGCTTGGTGCCAGAAAGAAACCAAGGCACCAGTCAGATCTCTGAGGAGAAGGCATTCCACAGTCAGGGAGCCACAGCAAAGAAGGTCATTTCCTGGGTCTCCGTCCAAATCTCCAACTCTGTCAGCCAAAAAATCCCCTAGGGCAGTGGTTCCCAACCTGCACTAACGCACAAACCCAGGGTAAGCACTAGGACATTTAGGGGTATGCAGGAAAAAATTGAATAATAGTATAAAAATTGCTCCAGTTTTCCTCTCCGTCACAGAGGCGGAAGGGCATGTATACAAGGAGGAGATTCTCACCTTTTCATAGCTGAGCCCAGCCTGCTTTGTGGATGGGACTTAGGCAGGGCTGTGCTGCCCCTCCTTGGCTGGGATGGCTGGGAGAAGTTCCAGCGTGTATTTGAGGGTGATGGATCTTTGTCTGAGGGGAACTAGAGCAAGAGGGTGATGGTGGGAGTTCTGAAGGGACTAGATGCAAGTGCAAGTGCAAATCCAAGCATGGGCCAAGTGAGATGGGAGCCGAATGGAGACTAATATGGGCCAGGTAGCTTTTTGTAACAGGGATGCAAGGATGAAAGGCAGGCCACTGCACTTCCCCAGGCACCAGCCATTGGTCTTTTCATAGGTCCTGGAGCCCCCCCATCTCAATGTAGTTTGGGGCCAAGATGAGACTGGTAAATGTATTTATGTGAGCAAGCAAGTGAGAGAAAAGTGTGAGGGAATGATGATAATGGTTGTCTCTGGAGGAACAAGGTGACCAGGGGGAAAGACAAGGCCAGGGGCTTGGTCCATGACCATTTTTTGTCATCTTCAGATGTCTATGTTTTCTTTAGGTGTAGTGTGGATAGGGGGTTGATGATACCCTTTCCTCCCAGTCCAGTTTCCCTGAGAGGAAGGAGTTATGAGGCGAGAAAATTGGGGAGAGGGACTTATGGTGGAAATGTTAAACTATAGCCATCCTTTGCTGGCCTCAATTTGTGCTGTTATCCAGAGCAGGAATCCAGGAGCATAGCTAGTCAGCCTCTCTCAAGGAATCTAAGGCCATTTTCGCACTGGACTGGTGTAGCACTATTATTCCATTTTCAACATCCTCTGGAATCCTGGGGTTTGCAAAACTGCAAACCCCAGGATTTCAAAAGATGTTGAAAGTGGAATAATAGCGCTACACCAGTCCAGTGTGAAAACGGCCTAAGATAGGGCAGCTTAAGCAAGGGGGTGCAGAGGATCAGTAAATGGGAACTGCTGTGGTGTCTGTTTTTCACAACAGAGCGCAATAAGAAAATGGAGAGCTGAATCATTAGCAGCAAGTACCTCAGTTAGTCTCATGAACAGTGTTCAGTGTTCAGTGAGTGAGGGCATTTTTGGTTTTCTCTACATTTCTTACCTTGGTCATGATTTTAGGTTTTGAATTAGTTTTACCATTCGTGTATTATCAGATATGGTCAGAGGTTGGAAACCAGCCCAGTATTTATATGTAAAAGTACATAACTGACACAGTAAAAAAAAAGGTGAAACATAAGAATTTCTCAGGACGCATCTAACACTTTAGTGCAAAACAATAATACAGGCAGCTCCATATCTGTGGATTCTGTATCTACAAATTCAACCAACCAGTTTGAAAAATACTTTAAAAAAAATCCAAAAAGCAAACCTTGATTTTGCCATTTTATATAAGGGATGCCATTTTACTACACCATTGTATATAATGGGACCCGAGCATCCACAAATTTTGATATCCACAGAGGGTCCTGGAACAAAACTCCAGCAGATACCAAAGGCCCACCACAATAATGAATTAATGTTATGTAGGTTTTTTTTATGTAGCCTGTGATGCGTTTTCTTTTTGGTTTTGAATGTAGTATTCTATTGCTTTTAAATCCCGTTATTGAGCTATTTGTTTACAGTTGCAATAACATGAATTTGAAATACTGTAACAGTAATTTTATTAATTACAAACAAGTTGCTCATCCAAGGGGTACAGTTTTATAGAAATAGGCTGCTAAGGGGTACGCAAGTGAAAGAAGGTTGGAAACCACTGCCCCAGAGCATTCAGGAATCCTTCAGATTCCATATGTGGAGGGGAGCACTAGACAAAGTGAGACATTTTTCTTAGGCAGCAGGTGGTGGGAGGCAGCAGAAAGTTGGAAGAAAGAGAGAAAGAATTGTGTGTCACTCGTCTCTTCAGCTTAACCCCTTGCGTTCAAGTGTGGTACAAGATGTTATCACTCCATGACTACTGGAGAAAGGTTCAGCTGCTAGTTGGCTTTTGAGAGAAAGTTGTTATGATGGTTTTTGCTGCAGGAAGATGTCAAATTGTCTTGGGATGCCCCCCGTGTGTGTGTGTGTGTGTGTGTGTGTGTGTGTGTGTGTATGATATCAAAACCAACTTCAAGGCTGTGTAGAGGCATCAGGTTTTTGGAGATTGAAAAATGGCATCATACAATAGTTGACCATGGTAGATGTTCTTTTATCCCCGAAATGCTTTCTGTTCAAACTGTTTTCTTCTGAGGTGTTTCAAACAGTACCTGACAAAAACCAAAACTCTTGGCCACTCTAATACTGTACAGATTATACACACATACTCGCTTAGCCAGATGCTATTAGACTATCTTATGTAGCCATCTCAGGCTGCTATCTACTACACAAGTAAATGAGAGTAAATCCAACTGAAGACTGAAGCTTATAAATGTTCCTAGGATTACACTGTAAGAAATAACGAAAACAACAGTAGCAGCCGTAACTTCCACTGGTGTAAAATAAGTGATTATTTGTCTTCTTTCTTGTTAAAAAATGGGGAAAATTTCTGGTGAAGAGAGAAAGAACGATGTCTAGATTTGTATTTTTAGACATACTCACAACAAAGGACAAAATGGTTTCCAGTTATGAGACACAGGCCATTTCCATGGATCAGACACCTGGACCATTTCTGCACGACACTGTTCTAGTGCTCTTATTCCACTTTCAACATCCCAATTTTGGGAGGAAGGTGGCTTAGAAATACAACGAAACAAACAAACAAACCAAACAAACATCCTGTGGAATTCTGAGGTTTGTAGTTTACTGAGGCCAAAGAGCTCTCTGGCTGAGAATTCTAAATACCCATCCCCAAACTGCAAACCCCAGGATCCCATAGCATGTTGAAAGTGCAATAACAGAGCTATAACAGTGAAGTGCAGAAATGGCCAAAGATTGCAAGGTCCTTTTGAGAAAACACTTAGTAGGCATCTGAGAAAGTCTAAGCATCCTCTCCCTTCTCAGCACTCTCATACTTTTTGTAATGTAATATAAATAAGTTATATTTAGAATGTACCCAAGACTAATCAGTGAAAATCTAGCTGGGTTTCTAAGCTAATCAAATTAATTTTCCCTTTGAGAAATTACTTCACACCAATGTGGAAAAGCAAGTTGTGTTGTCAGAAAATAGGTGACTAATTGTCCCAGTAAGATTTATTAAAGGTCCCTTCATTTGTTTGTAACCACAAAATACATACAAATATCATATAAATTATGTTGGTCCCAAACTGGTGAGCGAAAGAACTAATATTAGACTGTCAGTAGATTTAAACCCTCCCTCCCATTTTAAGCATATCATTATTATGTCTTGTTATAAATTGTTTTTCCACATGGAGCAGAAATTCTCAGCTGGTTTTCATATATTGTATTTCACTAATTAGTATATTTTGGATACTGTATTGGAATTTTTCAACAAGGAAGCTATTCAAAACTCAGTAGTTGCTTTATCCTGCAAGTTATATGATATAGGAAGACATGTTTTACAACAGTTTAATAAATGGATTTATTTTTAGGCCTCATTCCGATAGACTAGTATTATTTTTCTTTCATACTGGGAAATGGTAATGCTTTATTTTTGTTTCTCCAGGTTATATCAGCCAAAAATGATTTTTTTTTCTTCCTTTTCTTTCCAATAAAATTGATTCCCGATGGGCACAGAGCACCTGGCTTTGCTGGGCTAAGGTTTTACTTACTGAAGAGGAATCAGAGTATTACTGCTAGCTTTGTGTGGTGTTAATAATGGCTCTTGATACTGTTAAATAGAATTACTTTATTTCTTGAAGAGTTAGGAAGATCTGATATCAGGATAGATGGAGAAGTATGAAATGACGACACTATTAGTTCAGCAATAAAGAAACTCGAATGGGAGTACATTTCTGCAGTTGTGATGCTCAGAAATGCCTTGGAGAAAAATGACTCATGGAGTAACAACTGATGACTTCTAGCAGGGCAACTGCTGGGTCATCTTCATGTTGTCAGCACTTCTGCCACTTAGAGGCAGACAGACTCTAAGCTAAGGGAATCTACTTTGCTTTTCACTAGAAACTTCAGGACCACCAATCAGGAGCCAGTTTAAAAAGAAAAGAAAAAGAGTGAGGCCCAGGCAGGTGAACATAGGATTTTGGAACAGGGTGTTTCTGATCTTATGTTCAGCTAAGGAATTCACTTTCATTACCAGAGCTGATCCTTGCAAACTCATTGTTTCATATTTATCTATTTAAATATTTTATACCACCTGTTTATTGTAAGATCTCAGGGAAGCAAGTAAAACAATGTAAACAATTCAGACAATTTCAGATTAAAATATATGAATAATGTCAACAAGATAAAAAGAATATTAAGTAACTCAACATGTTAAAACAGCTTAAAAATGCTAAAAGAGCTAAAAAAAATGTATGTGCTGAAAAATAAATTAGGTAAATTTACTTACAAGTGATTTGCAACATACTCTTCTTTTCTTCCAAGCTTTCTTGCCTAAGTTAGCAGGGACAAAAGCTTTTGTAACTGTTTTTAACAGCACTGGGGATCAGAAAAACCTTTACTAATCTACTGTACACTCACCTTCTTCTCCGCTATAACTGAACTTATTAATTACTGGAATCACAGGCCTTTGATGGAAATCTCCTTCCCTTATATACCAAGTGTGGCTGATGCTTTCCTATGTACGCTGCCAGGATGGGAAACGTAATGGGCCCCCAGAGGTTGTGGAATGGCAGCCCTCAGCAGCTCCAGCAAGCAGGACCAACAAGGAACTGAAGTTCAACAATATCTTGATGGCTTCATGATTCTCACACCCAGTATTCTGTGAAATGAGCTGAGGACAATAGGAATGGAGGAACTGCAAATTAGCTTTCTCTCGCTTCACTTAAATAATCAAACAGCAACAACCCTCAAGTTCTTTCTCTTGCATTTTTACAGAAATGAGCTCTCCTATATTCTTATAAAAATGAAACCAAAGAAAATTCCTAACCATCACCATCAAATTCACTAGGTACATCTATTCTCTGTGTGGAAAGGCTCATGTGGTACCTACCCAGCACATAATGTTACAGATGGGAAAGCTATGAGAAAAAAAAGGAGGGGGCAGTAATATTTCAGTACCACAAACATGAGTGAATACATGGGAATTCAGACCTTGATTTTCGAAAGCTAAGTGCTCAAAGCTCTCAGCCTGACTGGGGGAATCTTATCGCTTCTCTGTGTGTGTCTTTTTACCCCACATTCTTTTCTTCAGAAAATCTCATTTTTTTTTCTGTGAAATATCTTAAGATTGTAGATTTTGAAAGGTTTTGATTTTTAAAAAATGAGCCAAACAAAATTCTCACCCAACCCCAGAGCAATGAAAGCTGTCACTGACATAACTGGGAGACAAGCAAGGGGAACTTTACCCATTCAGCTCACCAAAGAGCGAGAGCTTAGGGCTTACTGTAGCAGCCAGGAGACAGCTGCAGTGGAAGCTGCCTGACTCTGAGGGAGGTCATTGGCCCATCTAGACCACTGTTGGCAGCTTTGACTAGCCGCAATGGCTCTCCAAGATTCAAGAAAAGAATCTCTTTTTTTAGCCCTATTATAAAATCCCTGGTCTTCCATGCAAGATCCAACCCTGTTTCCTTTCCTAAATATGGTACATTTTCTTCATTCTTTTGTCATGCCTGCACAGTGTGGTCTGACAAAACTTTCCCAAGGATTGGAAGAAGACTTCAGTGCTTATTGACCATTTTGTAGATAAAATGGCCCACTTTGATTCATTTTGTCCTCACAACAGCTCCTGGTCACGTGAGCTAATATTGATTGGCTGATAATCCTGTGATCTTTTTGTTTGAATGTTGAGATCTTTTGAAAATATATTGAACGTCTTTGTTTTTGAAGAATGTTCAATGATGATGGGGATGGTGTATCCGAATTGGATTGTTTGGACACACTGGTTTGTTTGCACCTCTTATATAGTACTACAAGTAAATAAATAGGAAATGCAGGATGTAGATGATGAATAGCGGTTGAGAGGTTTGTCTTGGCATAAGCAGTATAATGACAGTGTATGGCAGAGGTATACAGTACAAATTTCAAGGGTCAGTGGGGTTAATTGAAGCCCAGGGAAAAGGACACCGGAATAAAAAGGATCTTAACATAGCTACCAGTTAGTAATGGAATGGCAGGGGGATAAATTTGTCTGCCTTGCAGCAAAGAGTTAAGACGCTCATGTTCTTTTCAACACAAATTATATAAGTCTTTGCACTTCCCTTACCTATGCAAGGAAATCTTGAAAATAAGTCCAGAGCACTTTTTTTTTCTTTTTTTTGCTACCTACACTGTCTGCATATGGTTGGATTTAGGTGTATATGTTTTTGCTCAGAGTAAGGTTTTAGTAAAATTCCCACCCATTGAGAGATTGAGTTTCCTATCATTGGGGCTCCAGAACAAAAGGTTGTGGTGTGTCTTTAGGGTGTGTGTTACTCGAGTCTGTGGCTGAGTGGGCTGAAAAAACACCATGGCACTGCAGGTAGAAGTCTCTGACTCTCTTAGGTTTTGGGGGGGGGGATTAAAACTGCAACCAGACTGCTTGTAAGGCAATAGGCAAAAGAGTTCTGCATTCAGTTAAGTGCTGTGGAGGTGTGAGGGGGCAGTTTAAGTCAATTGACCTCCGCTGCAGCAGGAAACCAGCCCACTGAGCTGTGCGGCATGGGCCACTGGCAGGCTCTAGACAGTTGTGCCGTGTGGCTGCAGAGAAGCCGCTCGCATGCAGCTCTTCAGAGACCAACAGGTCCCCAATACCCTGTGTGTGGAGGGGGTCTCCTTTCTTAGAATGAGACATTGTACAGCAGGAATGCAGCTGACTGAGCTCTCCACTGGGCCCTGAGTGGGCTCTGTAGTAGAGATATAAATCCTTCATTGTTTCATGCTCGTGTTCAAGGGCAAGCTATGATGATTCCCCTCCTTGCTGTGAGAGAAAACAAATATTTCTCCACAGAATTAATTCTCTCTGTATTTGAACATCCTGAAATGTTCTAAGGGAACTCTCCTGAAGAGGAGTACATGGGGGGTTTTTGTCCCCCCCAGAATGTTTTCTGCCCAGAAAACATGTTACTTGTGCAAGAAAACACATTTTCTCACAGAAAACGTGAAAGGAGGTTGTGTAAAAAATGTATTCCTCACCAGAATAACCCCCCTGGAACACTTCTGAACATTTGGATACTGAGAGAAAATTGCACAAATGTCTTATTGCTCTGTTGTTTTTCCCAACTGGCTGGCCAGCCGGGTGGCCGGTCTTCCTTCCTTCCTTCCTTTCTTTTGAATATTCTTTCTATTTGTGTTCTGGAGAACCGTGATAGGTGTTTTCTTGTGGGAATAATGCTGTAGCAGCCAAGTATTTGGGAAACCTCCAAATGCCTTGATTTTAGGATTTCCCAGAATGAGACGTGGTGAGTGGCATGTTCATAGAACCTGCCTGTGCTGGTGCAATATCGTGGCCACCCCAGCTTCAATGCCTCATTCAGAGGAAGGACCTGCTCAGAAAGAGACATTTAGGGTGAAGGGAGGAGACTGAAGGGAGTGTGGAGAGGGAGAGAAGAGGAAAGGTTTGATGAGCTGAAGTGGCAGGTGAGTGACAATACATCCTTCCATTTGAGGTGGCAGGTTACCTTCTGCTGTTCTGGTTGATTTCAGTATAGCTTTGTCATATTGTATGATGAGTTTTACAGTCTATCAAATATAACTTGTTACCTCCTGCTTGTGCATGGATGATGCCATTCAGATACAGAAGGATTACGACTCCCCCCTGCATTTTGCAAATGGAGGAAATGAATAGAAGATGGATCCAAAGTGCATGGATGAGCATTTTGAGTTATGGTTAACGGCAGGGGTGTGGGCTGGCCAGGTTTCATCCTGCTGTTCCAAAAGCGAGGCTGTATTACCATCCTATCCTTTTGCTTGTAACACAGCATGATTGTGAGCAAAGGAACTGATAATGTGTCTAGTAATGATGCATGCTACACTCTAGTATGGATTTTCTTTCTCTTGCTTTGAAGAAACCCTGTTTCCATTTTAAGTGTGTCTTTAGAAGAAAATGGGATTTGTTTGGGGTAGTACATTATTCACTGTCACTGTGTAAGGATGATAAAGTGCCCATAGCAACACCATTTAGTCTAATTCATGAACTTGAAGTAAGTGATACAGGACTGCAGGGAAATACAAGGAACGTGGCAGTCTAATTAGTTTTAGGCAGGGATACTTAACTGTTCCTCTCTTCACACAATATAGGGCTCATTCCTGGGGGTTTTTTGCAGAAAGTTTCCCATACAAAATTACTTAAGGAGCCACAAAGAGATAAATGCCAGGTTGAGGATGTCTTGAGAAGAAATGTTAACTCACAGTTAACTTGTAATAAGCTGGGAAACCTGAGTTCAAATCCATACTTAGCTGTGAAGCAACTCCAGGCAAGCTATGAACCTGGAGCCTTCGTTATGCAGCCGGAAAATGGGAACATTAACTAACTTGGCCAAAACAAGCTAAGAAATGAAAACACATTTTGAACTAAAATGCAATGGAAATGTTTGACAATGATCATGATTTCATCTGAGATTCTCCCCACTGATTCTTCTAATTTCCTTTAATCTGTGAAAGCCATTGCACCTATACATGTATAGTTTACCAAATGGTGCTTTTAGCTAAAGGCCAAGTCTAGTTTTAGTTCTAAGGATAGTAAACCCATTGTAAAGAATGCAGCTTACTAGGCAACTGTGTTATGTATTTAAATGATAGATAGATAGATAGATAGATAGATAGATAGATAGATAGATAGATATGGTTTGTTTATTTCAATGGGTTAATTCTAGTTGAGATTAAAATTGGGATTAGTCCTCAGTATTGCACCATATTGTTGTGTGTCAGGTTTAGAGCATGACTTTGGAACACCTTTTTAGGCTACAGCTCCCAGGACCCTGGAACCAGCCCAGCTGTGCTGGCTAGAGGATTCTGGGAGACATAGTCCAAAAAAGTAAGTTGTCCAAGTTCTCTGTTTTGGAGCTGCAACAAATCCAAGCACATCCTTCCTCACATAGCCCTTGCATGACCAAAGCCTAAGCACCACTTAGTTTGCTGCCTGTGAGAAATAAAGTTGCACAAGCAGAAAGGGAATGAGGATGAGTGGAAAGAGGACTGCATACTATCAGACAAAGAAGAACAGATTAAATTATAATCGTTCAGGAAAGGTATGAGAGAATTGAGATCAGTTTTGAAAAAGAGGGCTTGACACAGCCTGCCAGAGGTGTTGGGACTGTGACTCCCATCATTGGTCATGTGGGCTACAAATGATGGGGTATGCTTTCCCAGCACATCCAGATACATGTTCAGGTTTGAAAAGGAGGGCTGAACAGATGAAAGGAGGCTGCTCTAGATGGGGGTTAACCCTGACAGGGCAATGGCTTTCCAGTCAGTAAGGTGCTGGGGTTTTGTCTGAATTTTAAAGGTGTTATCCATGGTGCTGAACTTTTTTGGGTTTTTGTTGTTGTGTGCCTTCCGGTTGTTTCTGACTTATGGCAGCTGTAAAGTAACCCTATCACGGGATTTTCCTGGGGAAATTTGTTCAGAGAGGCTTGCTGTTCCCTTCCTCTGAGGCTGAGAGAATGTGACTTGCCCAGGGTCACCCACTGGGTTTCCATGGTAGGGTGGGGACTTGAATGCTGGTCTCCAGAGTCCTAATCCAACATCTAAACATTTATACCATGCTGCCCATCCAAATAAGTCCAGAACCTCAGGGAGCGCCTTTAAAGTTCGGTAAAAGAATGGAGTACATTCTCCATCACACTTAACATAGAAGCCATCAACTGGGTTACTGGATCTAATGGGGCAAGGAAAGATCCCAAACGATGAAAGTAGGAACAAGGACAGATGCTAGAACTGTCTAGAGCAGTAGTTCTCAACCTGTGGGTCCCCAGATGTTTGTGGGCTTCAGCTCCCAGAAGCCCCAGCCACTATGGTCAATGCTCAGGGCTTCTGGGAGCTGAAGTCCAAAAACATCTGGGAACCCACAGGTTGAGAACCACTGGTCTAGAGTCTCTCCTTCCTGTTTGGATTTGGGGACTGAGTCCAAGCAGTCATCCCATTGATGCTTCTCTTGATAGCAATGCTGGTACCATGGTAGCAGCGCTGGGTTGTACTGGGCAGTTAGTGCTATTTTTTCCTGTCCTGGGAGCCAGCTCACACTCCCTCCATTGTGTTGTAAATTCTCCTGTGCACAGATACAAGGGAATGTGGTGAGTGGAGATCAGGGAGAGAGAGAGCATGGTTTGTGTTTCAAGAATACTTGCAGATTTGCAGACATTGCTGCTCTGTGAGGGACCCAGGGGTACTTAACAGAATGTTTCTGGCAGGGTGGGGGAGAGAAATAATTCTGCTATCCTGTCTGAAACCCTTAAATATAAAAGCTGGGCATTTGATGGCTTTGCAGCACCTGGCAGGGAGCCAGTGCTTGGCATTGAAGTAGAATGGAGACACAATTGTAGCTGTGGGGAAGCAGGGAAGATCTTGAGAGACGGGACTAAATATCTAACATAGAACGCTCCCTGGTGAGTTCTGTGTAACCCTTGTTTATCTCAAGGGGAACTGATGCCTCTTTACTGCTTTCTGAAAGATGGATGGCTCATGCAGCTTCTTGTCTGTTTCACTCAATTGAGCTCCCAAACAATTCCAGGTTGACCTATTTGTATCCACCCTACCTAGTCTAAGACAGTTGAAGATTTGGAAACAAGCCAATCAGGATCTTCATTTTCTTTCTTTCTTTCTTTCTTTCTTTCTTTCTTTCTTTCTTTCTTTCTTTCTTTCTTTCTTTCTTTCTTTTTTCTCATACACCACAGTACCGTTAGGCCTGTATGTATGTGAACAATTTTATTTTTAAACAAGTACATTAGGAAGTGTTAAAGATCTCATTAATGTGCCAATCACAACTCCCCCACTGTTCAAAAACATTTAAATCTTTCCAAGCTGGTCATGAATCCCTAAGAGGGCCTGGTAATTAAACAAGATTCCCTCCAAGCAGCTCATTGGATCTTTTTAGCTTTTATTTTCCTGCTGCTTGCAGCAACAGCAACAAAATTCAGTGACGCAACACCTCTGCCTTCATGCAACGGCAGTATTATTATTCCGTTTCCAATAGTCTGCCCCATCCCCCAGATTGTAAAAGTAGTTTGTGACTGCGTGCTATCTATATGCAAGGGATTTGAAATCCTCTGGTACTGTTCAGATCTTATCAAACCCTTTCAGAAACAGGGCTCTGCTGCTAATAGAATACCTGTGTCTGTTTGTTGTAATGGTGATGTAGGTAGCTCCCCAGCAGTGGTAAAACTGGTAAGTAGGTTATCTACCCAGTAAGCTTAAAAACTTTCCCCTCCCCCATCACTTTCTAATCCCAGTAACCAAATGCTGCTTTTCACAGCTCTTGTGCCTATGGCTTCTCTCCAGCCAACCCCGTCCTTGGTTGGGGCTGGATTTATGCAGAACCTAAGTAAATTTATAGTTTGGGGGTCTCAGATTATGTTAGGGAACTACTCCTTTTTTATTGACAATCTCCTCACACAAAAAATTCTCTTGGAATAATACACTTTTGCCTTTTTGGTGATGCTGTGAGGTCTTTTAAAACTGACAGAGTTTAGAGCAATAGCATGTCTGAATCTGGCCCTGGAGGAGGCAATTTGCCTGCCAAGTGGTATAAGCTGCCTTCTCCAACTGTGACCCTGTATACTTTTGGAATTATCAGAAAATCTAGCATTATCACTGGATTTTCAGGTTAGTGGTTTTCACTAGAATATGACTGATCTGCCAGCTGCAACCCTTCCTAGCTACAGACACCCTTATACTAGTAACTCTTTAATTGCATTAGTGTAATGTGTTTATATGAGGCTGCTTTTGAAGACTCATCGGACATTTAATTCAATGCAGAGCAGAGCATGGCTACTAACTAGAACAGCTTATAGCGTGGGTGGGAAACGTATGGCTCTCCAGGTGTTGCGAGATTGCAGTTTCCATTGCCCTTCTCCATTCCACTTCCATTATCCCTCTCATCACCCCTCATCGTTGGGAGCTGATTGAAGCTGCAGTCTGACCACAAAAGGAGCGTCACATATTTTCCCCATCTCTGTCTTCATGGGTACTTGATTGCACTGGTAGCTGGTTGAGATACACTGGTACATAAGAAGCAAATGTCATCTGTGCTGGAAGACAGCAGCAGTCTAGGCTTTCACATCTTTCCTAGCCTTACCTGATAACAGCAAAGATTAAACTTCAGGCATGAAAATAAGGTACTCTGCTATTTAATTAGACTCCTTCCCCTTCCAGACTCATATCAAAGTACTGATGACTGCCTATAAACCCAAAATAGTTGGGTACCTGCCTACTTGAAGGAGCAGCTTCTTCCATACAATGTGACCAACTTTCCATTTTTCAGTTGAGGATCATTGAGGACACCCCCACCCCAAATTAAGAATAAGCAGATATAGAATGGATAGAGAAGGGCTTTTTTGTCATGGCTACTCAAGTGTAGGAAGCCCTTCACAGGCAAGCTTGTTAAGCACCAATCCTGTTGTCTTTCAAATAAATACCAGTACTTGTTTTAAAGCTAGCCCTAGCATTCCAACAGGTTTTAGTTTTGTATTATATCTTCGCTGGATTATATGGGTTTCGTAGCTGCTCCTTCTATGCTTGAAATTTTGGACCCTATCACACTACATTGTTATAGCGCTATTATTCCACTTCAACTGCCATGGCAACATCCCATGGAATTCTGGGATTGGCAATTCAAGGAAGGGCATTTAGAATTTTCAGCCACAGATCTCTTGAGCCTCACTAAACTGCAAATGCTAGAATTCCACAGGGTGCAGCCATAGCAGTTAAATTGAAATAGTTGCACTATAACAGTATAGGGCTTTTTCACACTAGACTGTTATAGTTCTACTATTCCACTTTCAACATCCTGTGGAATTCTGGGGTTTGTATTTTACTGGGACCAAAAAGAACTCTCTGGCTGAGAATTTGAAATGCCCCTCCCTAAACTGCAAACTCCAGGATTTCTTAGGACGTTGAAAGTGGGATAATAGCACTGTAACAATCTAGCGTGGAAAAGCCCTATACTGTTACAGGGCCCTTTGTTTCTGTTTTTTATTGCCATGTGATTACTAATTGAACACTGCTCTAGGCACTTCATATTTAAGGGCTTCCTAGAAATGAGTTCGCAAACCACCTCTGAGTATTCTTTGCCTGAGAAAACTCTGTGAAATTCATGGGGCTGCCCTAGGTCAACAGGCCACACACAGAAATGAAAGAAAGAAAGAAAGAAAGAAAGAAAGAAAGAAAGAAAGGACAGATAGTGTTCTTCAATTCATGATCTCTGAACTGCAGTTGCCTTATGGTACTATACCCATTCTAACTGAGTGGAACATTGAGGTTAGGGAAAGTGCGTTGTTACGTTATTCAAGGAGCGCACAGCTTTTCAAATACCTATAAAACGAAATATTGAAAAAGATCTGTAAAATGGCAGAAGGATTGCTTCAGACTGGCAATATGATAGCTTTCTGTTCATTGGTGCTAGTTACCTTTTTCTTGGTTTGAAATGCAACATGACTTCTCTTGTTCTTTGAACCGATTGTGAGACACACTTGGAACTGAGCAAAATGATACAGACACACATGAGAGGAGTCATTTTGGAAGTCAGAAGTCAATTTCTAGTGATTAGTAGGCACTTGTAAGTGCAATTTCACACAGCTTCCCTGCTAGCTTGGTAGGTTGGGTTCTACTTTCAACAAGGAAAAAGTTAATTTCTTCATTAAACACAGCCTTGAAGAAAAAGGTCACCCAGTGCAATTTTACACGTGCATGCTCTGAAGTAAATCCTAGCATCCTGATGAGGGCTTACTTACTAATATGTGTTATGTTGATGTTAGCAGCCTGAATCTTGTAAAAAAAAAAAGTGCTGTAAACCAAAGAACTTTGTGCCCAAATGGACACCCAGTCCTGGCTTACAGAGACTAAATGCAGATAAATGCACACATTTACAATTTGAGTGGTGAACTGCATGATTCCCACCTTTGTTTCAATGCCTTCTGTGAGTTACTGCAAACCAAAGATATATCTTCTGTAATTCCATATAATTTGTTTTAAAACTAATTTTTAAAGCTTTAGTATAAGTTTTGGGGATTTTTCTTCTTTTTAATTCAGGCTTTATTTGGGGTAGCCTGGTTAATTTTAAAAAATGCTGAAGTGTTGATGTAAGACAGCCAGTGTAGCATAGTAGTTTGACTGTTGGATTATACCTCTGGAGACCACAGTTTGAATCTCCAGCTATGAAAACCTAGTGGGTGACCTTAGGCAAGTCACACTCTGTCAGTCTCAGAAGATGGCAAAGGCAAAGCCCCTCTGAGCAAATCTTGCAAAGAAAAATCTCATGATATATTCTCCTTAGGGTTCCCTTCAGCTGGAAATTACTAAAAGGCGTGCAACAGCAATGACAAGGCAGCCAGGGTAGTATAGTGGTTTGGGCTCTTGGAGAACAGGGTCTAGATTTGCACTCGGTTAGAGAAACTCACTGGGTGATCTTGGGCAAATCACATTCTTTCAGTCTCAGAGAAGGGCAATGGCAAACATCCTCTGATCAAATCTTGCCAAGAAAACTTCATGATAGAGTCATCGCAGAGTCACCAGAAGTCTGTTTCAAGACACACAACAACAAAATGATGTACAATCAGCCCTCCACATTTGCGGGTTTTACTTTTGCGGATTTGATTATTCACGGATTATCTGCTATTACCTGTCAATGTCAGGCGGTGGCTAAGCAGACACAGAGGCAGGAGCTGAGTTTATGGCTTTAGTAATAAATAAAGCAAGAGGTTACGTCACCAAAGCAAACATTCAAGTCCCAGAGGCAGCAAACTCAAACCGCAAGGTTCAGCCTGGAACAGAAAGCCCATGACACAGGACGCAGATTCCCGGTTGGTTGATGGTTGTTGCCCCATGCCCAACTCCAACAGCGTCTGTCTTAAATACACAGTCTTTAGCCCAGCTGGGGCTGATCAAATGTCCATTGGCCCAGCTCACAGCTGGAGCCCCTCAAGACTTCAGGACCAATTCATCAGACGCTTCTCCTGCAGCCGCTGAGACCTCTGAACCGCCCCCTTCTCCAGCCGCCTCTGGAGGAACGTGGGGGGAGGGTCTGCTGCAAACTCCGGGCTGGGGTCAGAAACACTACCCTCTGTCAGGTCAGGAGCACTAGCCTCTGCCTCTGGAGCACAAACATCTGCTGCAGGTACTAGCTCGGGATCCATGCCCGGGACAGCTGTGGGGTCGCTGGCAGACTCGTCCCTAGACTCTGAAGGAGCCCCCTCTCTCGAAGGCCCCTCCAAAGGATCCTCCCCTGGCTGGGAGTCTAAGTCTAAATCGGAGTCCAAGTCTGAATTGGCAGCATGCTTAGCCTGGCTCATGACATCACCTCTGCTGCCTCCCTCTGCCATTTTTAATAGGGACTGCAAGCCTTGTGAGACTGAGAAACTGCGAAGGGGGCTTGTGAGTCCCTGTTAAAAATGGTGTGGGGCAGCAGTGGAGGTGGCAGGAAGCCCCACCAGCCCCCCACTTCTGCCTTGTGAAGGAACCCTGATGCCTCAAAGGAATCCATGGTGGATTGAATATGGTGATCATACTTTTGTGTGTGTTAAGTATGATTTGGGAGGGCCTAGATTTATTCAGATTTTTTCCACTTTTATGGGGTCCTGTGCCCCTAACCCTAGCGAATGTGAAAGGATTACTGTATATAAATGTCTTTACAACTCTGCATTAACTTTCTCCTTTCTTAATTTAAAAAAATCTCTTTCAATGTAATCTGAAGCTGAGGATACATACAGTCCTCCCTCCACATTCGCAGGTTTGACCTTTTGCAAATTTGATTATTTGTGAAGCGCTTGCATGCCTCCCACCTTCTCCTCCTCCTTCTCCTCCCATTCCCTTGCCTTTTGCTGGTGTGGAGAAGGAAGGAAGGCATGCATGCCAGGGCAAAAGGCAAAGGAATGGGAAAGGGGAGCCCTGGAAGTGAATAGGAAGAGAAGTGCTAGGGGGAATTATTCATGGTTTTCATGAGTGTTCTGTGCCCAAACCATCACGAAAGTGGAGAAGCTTTTCCTCATTAAACTTCTTAATATAAGAATGGACACCCAGTAACTATTTCTTTAAAAATGCCTTGATGAAAACAGACATTCACAAATGTCTAGAAATATCTGTACATCCTCCCTCGCTGCCACCCGCCTTTTAACAAAAAACCAACAAGCTCTGCGGTATGCTTAGTCCTTGTATTTCTCTGATGGTGTTTCTCCATAAAAAAATAACCTTGCTTTCACATCCACAGTTACATGAAAAAAGATCAAAAGCCAAGAGTGGTTTCGTTCTCATGAAACAGCAAACCACAGCCACACTCTCAGGCAATGTCTATCAAGATAAAAAGAAGAAATATTTCTCTTCTGCCTCCTCTTCTCCCCCACCTTTGCTATGTTTACATTTGGTGCCAGAGGTCCCCAAGCATTTTACATGAAGCATGCACATAATACAGACTGAGATCTTTTCCTCTTTTTTTTTAAAGCATAAAGAAGGTTTTGCTTAGCCTGCTGTGCTTTAAGTGCAGAATAAAGAGCTGATTATTAAAAGGGTTTGAAGAGCAGAGTGCAAGGACAGAGATTGGTTTCATGAGGGAGAAAGAGAAAGTATGCAATTTAATGAAGAACTCTGGAAACGCCTTTGTGCTACTAAGACAAATTGAAATGTTTGATTAGACTCTTTAGCTCCTCCATCCGAGAGTATTGCTGTGACACAGTCTGAGACTCCTAGAAACACTTCAAGGCACGTGGGGCCACTGTTCCCTCTGCAGGCCTACATTTAGTAGCAACACAGGAAATCAGGGCAGATGGTCAGGAATTAAAGACTCAAAGAGCTGTAGCTCTATGGCAGAAGGTTCCAGTATTTAATTAGTTATGTAATTTTTCTGTTATTTCTTCACTCTTCCTTCAAGTACCACATTCTCCTTGCAGGCCATGTTTATTCTCTCAGTAATAGTGTGTCATATCTTGTTTTCTAAGAAGCAGGGTAAGTGGCCTGGGGATGCTCACTGACTGAGGATTTGTCTTTGGGTCTCCCCAGTCCTTGTATGACAATCTAACCAAGCTTTGCTCAGTCATGGGAGCTGTAGTCCATTCTTTCTGAAGGGTGATTGAGAGAGATGGATGTTGTGGTCCAGGATATCTGGAAGGTAGCAGATTGCAGAAGGCTGCTTTAGCTATCATTACACCATAGTTCCACAGCTTCAGTAACTGAATGAAGCCATCTATATTCTTTTATGCCAATTTTCTTTGTTTCTTTCTTTAAATATCTGTAATTGGGTGGCCCTTCAGATGTTGCAGAATTGCTACACCCAGCATTGGCTATGCTGACTAGGCCTGCTGGAAATTCAGGTTCATCAACATCTGAGGAATTGCATAGTTCCAATCCTTGATTGATAGGAAGAAAGGAAATGGACTTAGACCATTGGTGCTGTTACCCCAAAACATGGGTGACTTAAG
This sequence comes from Iguana delicatissima, assembly GCA_948472985.1. NCBI lineage: Eukaryota > Metazoa > Chordata > Lepidosauria > Squamata > Iguanidae > Iguana > Iguana delicatissima. Next base: position 137,424 of record CAOKZL010001041.1, on the reverse strand, counting down.
GGTCCACCCACACTGCCAGTACCTCCATGCAACAATGAGGAATTAATTGGCTCAAATTAGGAGGTCTGTAAGGGGGCGGGGGGTTACCTAACAAGATCATTCCACCAAGGTCCACCAGGAAAAGACCAGCCAAGGATTGCAAATAAGCTAAAATGTGTTTTATTGAAAGATCTGCACACACATACCAAAGATCCAAGTACTCACACACTCACTCAAGTGTAGCCAAATGATAAAGAGAGGAAAGTTGTTGATAGAGGAATTTTAGGTTTTGGGTGATAATTACCAATCCAAAGAGTAGTGAAGAAAGCAGCAATATGGCTTAGATTAACACCTAAGAGCAGTACTTGTTTGGGAATCAGAGTGACAGTATGGCAACCAGCAAGCAAAGTACTGTGTCTGACTGCTCAAAACGGAGGGCTTATATATCCAAAATCTACCCTGTGGGTACGGGTGTGAATGGCTGTCCCAGCTCAGTGGACAATGGGAGTTGCAACATGGACAGTGGAGTCTGGACAGAGTTAATGGTCTTAGTGTTTAAATGACAAAGAGGTAATGGCTGTCACAATAGCTCTGTGTTGTGGAGAAGTTTGGTGGGGGAATGCAGGGAAACATCCAGGTGTGAGGGAACAGGGGTGAAATGGTCATTGTTTTGGTGAGAACTTCCCTTTGACTGCTCAGAGACATTACAGCTTCACCTTAAGCCTTTTATCTCTGGAGTTGCTTGGATGATTTTGGCTATGCCTAGAGGAGATGTTGGCTGACCTGTCTTGCAATCACACGTTTTCAGTTAGTAATTTTCCTTTGCCCAGCTTGACCTTCTAGTCACCTCAGGTTCCATTTTATATCAGTACCAATTAAAGTATGTGCCAATTAAATAATATTTTGCCAGTTAAACCATATCCATCTTGGGGGTGGGGGTGCAGGACTGTAACAGTTCATGCAGCCCACTATTCTCTGCTCCCCAGAGGTCTAACAGTTTTAAGTTACAGGAGGATAGATTTCAATTGAACGTTAGAAGGAACGTCTTGACAGTGAGAGAAGTTTGGCAGTGGAACCAATTTCCTAGAGAGGTGGTGAGGTCTCTTTCTCCGGACGTCTTCATAAAGAGGCTGGACAGCTTCCTTCTGGAGGTGCTTTCCTGGAGATCCTGCATTGAGCAATGGGTTGGATTTGATGTTCCCTGAGGCCCCTTCCAAGTCTATGATTTCTTTGATGACTTTCAGTAGCTACCTGGGTTCCAGGCAGAGTCTTTCCCAGTCCTGTCTGAGGGACTGCTTTTTCATGGAAGAGCAAGCTGAGAAGGATCACACCTGATTAGTCCTTGGATTTGGGACGACCAAGAAATATCATGTGCTGGAGGCTATATTTCAGAGGAAGATAATGGCCAGCTATCTCAGTACTCCTTGCATAAGAAAACTGGGTGAAATTTATGGGGGTCACCATAAATCAACAAGTGACTTGAGGGTACCGGGTCAGGGGATGGATAGAAATGCACTATAGACATATCCTGAGAATGCCACAAACCCGAACTGGGGCTATTTGTGTGCAAAACAGGCATTCTTCCACTGAGCTATGTCACTTCTCCTTGCAGCCTTTCTTTCCATGGGAAAATGCTCCCAGCAACTTGCAATGATGGGAGTCAAAACATTCGTCAACAGCTAAAAAAATACAATTGGCCCTTTATATCTGTGGATTCTGTATCCGCAGATCAGCCAACCACATTTTGATTTTTTTTTTTTACATAGCAAATGTTGATTTTTCCATTTTATATAAGGGATACCATTTTACTACACCATGGTCCATAAAGGGGTTTGAATACCCACAAATTTTGGTCTTAGAATCTAGCAGATACCAAGGGCCCACAGTAAGACAAAGAAAACAGTAGTTACAGTATAGCAGCAGATAATTTCACACTCTGCACAAACAGAACCCAAAGGCTTTCTTTCCTGAGAAACATGTGTTACCTACACATATTTCCCTTGTGCCTGTTAGTATGTTTGTAACTACATTCAGACCAAAGGAGATGATTGGACCAAGGGTTTCCATAAGGGCAACAAAGGAGAGTTTGGTTCTCCTAGCAATGGAGGTAGATAGGCAATTCTCAAAAGTTAGAGAGTCAGACTTTTAGGGAAGGTGTTGAAGAACTTGGATATGCAGTTTTGATTTGCACTGGCTTTTATCTCCATCTGCCATACTTCATGCCATCTGGTGTGCTTCAAAATCTTTGTTGCTGTATGTGGTGCTCAGGCAGGTTTGTACTGGAAGAAGTAGACTTTAAAATATTCTGGCCCCTGAAGCATTCCTTCCTCACACCACTAAGGACTTTAATATTAAAAACCAGCACTTGATTGGACCCAGAAGTACATTTGGTTACAAGTCAATTGATGCTAAAGTGATATGTTAAGAATCCAGGGTCACATTCAGGGTGAACTATATCTCCCAAACACTCTTCAAAGATAGATCTGTGTAGAGCACAGTGCTGTGATCTGATTTGGATATAACAGGGGCACAAATGACAGGAACCAGGCACATTTTCTCCAAAAAGGGACAAAAAAGGCATGCCAGTGGGAGCTGCTTTTCCAGCTTCTGCATCTCGGGTGGTGTGGGGGGGCAGTCTTTGAGTTCTCCATTGGTCGTGTCCGGAGGAGGACAACCAAAATGGTGAAGAGTCTGGAAACCATGCCCTATGAGGAGTTGCTTAGGGAGCTGGGGGTGTTTAGTCTGCAGAAGAGAAGATTAAGAGGGGACATGATAGCATGTTTACATATTTGAAAGGATGTCATGTCAAGGAGGGAGCAGGCTTGTTTTCTGCTGCTAGGGTAAGGAGCAATGGATTCAAACTACAGGAAAAGAGATTCCACTTAAACCTCAGGAAGAACTTCCTGATGGTCAGAGCTGTTCAGCAATGGAATATGCTGCCTTGGAGTATGGTGGAGTCTCCTTCTTTGGAGGTCTTTAAGCAGAGGCTGGATGTCCGTCTGTTGGGACTGCTTTGATGTGGGTTCCTTCATGGCAGGAGGTTGGACTGGATGGCCCCTGTGGTGCCTTCCAACTCTATGATTCCATGATTCCTTTCTCTACCTTCCTTCCCTTCTTTTAGTAGAAAATGTGAGAGCAAGCGTGATGCAATTAATGATCATAGTGTAGGACTGGTACTTGGATCTTTAGGTTCTTACTCAGCCATGACATTGACTGGATGGCTTTGGCCAGTTAGTCTCTCACTGCCTGATCTACCTCACAGAGTTGTTGTGAGATAAAATGAGGAGGTGGAGAGCCACTAATATTACCTTGAGCTTGTTGGAAGAAATGTGGATATAAGCTTATCTAACAAAATAAAATAACAGCAACAACTTTAAGATGCCTTGGATCATATTTACTTGGCCTGGTACCCTCTAGATGTGTTGGCATATAGCACAGGGTGGTCAGTGGTCTTACTGACTAAAAATGATGGGAAGTGTAGTCTACCACATCTGGAAGACACCCAATTTGGGGACAGCCATCCTAGTCTAGGTCTGCTCTGTGAACAGCCTTGGTCCTTACACTCTGTGTCAATACTGTTTGCCACTTGAATTCAGTTCAGGTGCTACATTTGGGATGCTCTACCATATTTTCCACATTAGGCTGAAAGCTAGGGCCCAGGCTCTTCACATAATGTGGAAAATATGGTAACCAGCCATCTACACACATTAGAATATTCTAACATGGAAAACATCTGGCTACAGGAAACTGTGTGAATCTCACATACAGATGTGTATATCCTGCCTCTGTGTGTGAGAGTGTGTATGTGTGTGTGTGTGGTGTGCATGCACTGAGAAGCTGTGAGCAATTGTGTATACATGACAGACTATGTGGCAGGATTTGCACACCGCAACAGAGAGACTGTTATTTCTAAAATGTGTTCTGGTAATCCCTACAAACCGAGAGTTGGGTCAATATTTCATTTTCAGCAGGCTCTAATTCAAGCCACAGCTCCTGTCAGCGCAAGCTCCCAGTCAATTGAAATAGCCGAGGGAGAGAGAAAGAGAGAGAAGAGAGGTAAGTAATGCATGCCCTGTACCGGAATGCCGACAGTTATATATCTGGTAATTTGATGCTTCATAAATGCAGTCTTTTCCTTCTGTATGTGACAGCACTGGCTGTCTAATTTATCTGTCTGTGTGTTCACACCGCAGTATATACTGTATCCGAACACACAGCTTGGAGGGGGTGAGGTGTGAAAAATAAAAATAACAGCAAATGAAGGGGGGCCAGCGCTGGTAAAGTGGAACGCTTCTTTCTTGCTTGAGCTGGAGGAAGAGCGTTTGAATGCTGAAAGGGACAGTGAGGCTTCAGTGCACCGATTAATGTACCTTTGGAAGCACTTTTCAAGTCAGAATGCATTTTTCTCAGGCATGCAAGCTGAAAATGCTGGCCAGCATGGGTAATCTACACAGTCAGCAGATCCTCTCCCTCAGCAGCAACATTATAAACACAAAAGTCACAGAACATTTGGAGCATTTTTCAAGTCATCCTGTTGGTCTGGTGTTTTGCTAGTTAACTATACCTTCCTGAATACCATCTTATTGAATAATAAGGGCTCTGCCATCAAAACAGATTCAGAGTCCAGAGACTCTACAAGTAGAAAACTAGTACAGCAGATTTTGGTTTTGTTTGCAAGAATGTTTTATACATCTGGTTGGGTGTTTTAGTTTTCTTTGTACTGTTGTGTTTTTAGTTGTAGTTATAATCTGTTTGTGTCTATTATATGTGCATGTGTATGTATCTTCAAGTTATCTATCAACTTATGGTGAACCCATGAATTTCATAGAGCTTTCTTAGGAAAGGAATGTTCAGAGGTGGTTTTGCCAGTTCCTTCCTCAGAACCATAGCCTTCAGCACCTGATATTCATTGGCAGTCTCCCATCCAAATACTAGCCAGGGCCGACCATGCGTAACTTCCAAGATTAGATGGGACTGATATACATTTTAAACATTTGACATTACTGCTATCAACTGATGTGGTTCACTTTGTTGGAAGATAGGCGTGAATTTCAGGACAATTTGTCTCATATGTGGCCCGGGTCCCTTTCACACTATACAATTCTAGCACTATGATTCCATTTAACTGGCATGGCAACATCCTGTGGAATCCTGGGATTTGAAGTATAATGAGGAGTACTTAGAATTCTCAGCTAGAAAGAACTGGTGCCTCACAGGCTACAAATGATGGATTCCATAGGATGTTGCCATGGCAGTTAAAGTGGAATCACAGGGCTAGAACAGGTTGGCGTGTGTGTGTGTGTGTGGCCAGTCACAACCCTGGAGATTTCGGAGAGTCCAGTTGGGCATTTTCTTGACCCATATTTTTTCACAGTGAGATATGAGGAGTAGAGAGGCAAACATAGACTGCAAGAAGCTGTATGTACTTTGGCTGCCCTTTGGCTGTTTTTGTTGTCATTCCCATATGCCTTCAGTTTGATTCTGACTTATGGCAACCCTATCACAGGAGTTTCTTAGCAAGGTTTATCCTAAGGAGATTACCATTGCCTTTCCCTGAGGCTGAGAGAATGTGACTTGTCCAGGGTCACCCAGTAGGTTTCCATGGTGTACCAAGGATTTGAGTCCTAGACCAATAGTCAAGCCACTATACCTTGCTGGCTCTGAACTTTGATCATCCCTCCTTTAAAACATGACAAATATTTGCCAGGCCGTAACAGCAGAAGTAAAAAACTGCTGCTCCCTGATCTCGCTCTGTGTTCCCCTTTTCTATTTGTATTTGTCTGTGTGGGGGAGAAAGAAAGGCAGAGGGAGAGAGAGAGTCTTGCTATATCTTCTCTGCATGGCCATTTTTTATTATCAAAGTAGTAGTTTGAGCAAAAATGTCTACCGATGTACATATACCTGTATAAAATTATTTATACTTGTGTGAAGAAATTGCTCAAATTTTGTATAAAAGTCTGTATGTTAAAAGAAATGCACATGAGAATGCATATGAATTTTTGTGGAGGCTTTTTAAAAAATTGGGAACAAATACAAAAAAATTGGATGGAATAGATGGGGGGAGAAGAAACAGAAAAACTGAAACAGAGAGATTCATCCTTCTCTCTCTGTGCATTTATGCCTTCAAGTTACCTGTTGACTTATGGCAATCCCATTAATTTCATAGGCTTTTCTTAGATAAAGGATACTGAAAGGTGATTTTTGCCAGTTCCTTCCTCTGAAATGTAGCCCACAGCACCTGATATTTGTTGGTGGTCTCCTGTCCAAATACTAACCAGAACTGATCCTGCTTAGTTTCTAGGGTCACACAGATCTTTAGGGTATTTAGGCTTTCTGTCCTTCTGAATTGTTGGGACAAAGCTGCTTTATTTAGCATTGTTTGCATCATGCCAATTAAAAGAAAGCTTCATGATCAGGCTGTTGACAAATTCAACATTTCAACAATAACCCTAACCAAGGGCTCAACTATTTTTCTTATTTCATAGGAAAGTCATATTATTTGCAGATACAACCGTTCCTCTAACGAACCTGAGGTTGTTAACAGTATTTTTCTCCCCTCCTGTTTCTATGGCACTTCTTCCTGATGTTAATGTTGATGAATTAGTATCTTGCCAGCCTATATAAATGCTAGAAGAGATTTTATCTGTAGCACCATTTATTTTGTGTATCCTCTAGTGACTTACCATGTAGAACAAAGATGCGTTTGGGTATTGCAGAAACCATATGCAACAGATAATAATAATAATAAAAAAACACCTTCATAAAAGACAAATGAAAAGACCAAATACAGGAAAGCTGGAGATGGTTTCAAAGGAATTAAGATCTTAAGCATTTTGATGAGTATTTTATGACTGTTCCTGGTTACCTTTTATCTCTGTCTGCTTCTCCAGGTTTAGTGCCACTGATTAATGATACCTATTAAAGTGAGCAGAGGTGATCTAGGGTCATTTTGAGGTTTTCAGATGCCCTAGGCAAAGGAATTATAAGACCTCACCTTCCCTATCATATTCCTACCTCCTTTGTCACGTTTACCCCCCATTTACTATTCTGTTAAACATCTGTAATAAGACAATTAACATGCAGCTCTTGGGAAGACTACTGATAAAAGTTGAGGAGGAAAGTCCAAAAGTAGAGTTACAATTGAATTTTAAGAGGACAAAAATAATTACCACAGATAATTTACATAACTTTAAAGTGGGCAGTGAAGAAGTTGCAATAGTTATAGATTTCTTGTATCTTCCAAAATGGAGATTGTAGTCAAGAAATCAGAAGATGTCTAACGCCCTTTCCACAGTGCACAATTATTGCACTATAATTCCACTTTAACCATGGCTGCGTCCTATGGAATCTTGGAGTTTGTAATCTTGGGAGGTATTGGAGCTCTCTGGCTGAGAATTCTAAATATTTCTCCCTTAACTGCAAATCCCATGATTCTGTAGGAGGCAGTAATGGTAGTTAAAGTGGAGTTACAGTGCAATAATTCTGTAGTGTGGAAAGGCCTGAGACTTGGAAAGGCAGCCCTGAAGGGACTAGATAAGATTCTACAGTATAAGACATAGCATTGAATACCAAAGTCAGGATCATCCATATTTCAGAGTTTTACAGATGCCATGGACAGCTAAAAAGGCAAATGAATGGATCTTCAAGCAAATCAAGCCTGAACTCTTACTAGAAATGAATATGATTAAAGGGCTGTTGTACTTTGGCTGTGTTATGAGACGACATGATTCATTCCAAAGACAATAGTGCTCAGTAAAGTGGAAGGCAATAGGAAAAGAGGGAGCCCACAATACAGGAGGATTGACTCAATCGAGTAAGCCACAGCCCTGAGTTTGCAAGACCTGAGCAGGTCAGTTGACCAAGGATCTTGGAGTTCTCTCCTTCATAGGGTCACCATAAGTTGAAGCTGACTTGACATTAAATAATAATCATAAGAACAATTCTAATTCTCTTTCACCTAGAAGTAAGGATCACTGACCCAAATATGAAGAACTGGGGACCACAGTAGAAGACAAGGATGAAACTAAAAATTCTAAGTGCAGTTGTGCAAATATGTTACAGAATGAAACAGGACAGGAACACTAGCAGAACACACGTCTGCATGCAGAAGCTGTGAAGAAGTCCATTTTACACCACATTTATTTTAAGATGCTTTTCATCATAAGTTTGTCACACATCAGCATAAGCAGGAAACACATGCCCTCTGGAATTCTCTATTGTTTACTGGTCTTCCCGTAGTGTGACCATTTATGCATTGCCAGAAATGGAGGGTTGTTGGGACAGATCAGATTTTCATGAAGTCTGCATGTTCAGTTTCATATACATAGATGGAAATTTAGGGCGAAAAGTACTATTGTATCAACAGAATAAAGATATAAAACATCTTCATGGGAAACAGTAGGTCTGCCTGAGCTCTGAGTCTGATTAGCCTCCTAATCCCTCCTAATCTTGAAGGCCTGTGCTCTCCTTGGTTCTTCATCTTTAAAGTTGGGCTTGGGCTTTGGTGGAATGTAGAGAGCCTCATAGGAAATCTCACCATTGAGCCATCTGACTTACTGGTGTTGACAATGACTGACTGCAGCTCTCAGACAGGGAGTGGACAACTTCAGTGAGTCCAGGATCAGTCTGGCATCCTTCTCTGTGCAACCACAGCATGTACCTCCTCTGTTACTGTGCCACCAAATTGCAGTGGCAAGTCACCAAAAGCCATTAAAACTTGAGTTTTCTTGATTCACAACCAAAGTTTGGTAGCACTGGGGTTTGGGGAACAAGATTGAGGCTGTCAAAGTGGCTGGGGAGAAGCAATCCATGGACTCCCCGTGCCTGAAACATGTAGGGGAAAATGAGACTGAACCTGTCAGGATCCAATCTTCATTTAGCAAAGTCACACAGAGAAGCGGTAGAAGTTTTATCTAATGACTTGTGGCTTCAGACTGGTACTTGGAATAAACACAGACGCAGGTAGCTTTGAATAAAAGACTAAATACTTTACTAATGACTCTTCATTTACATCTGTATTGAGAGAGCCTGCTACCTGTCTAATCTAGTGAACAGGAGATTCTTCAGTTTAACTCACCATCCTCCTTGATGGGACTCAAACTCGGAGCATGCGAAGAGTTAGGGAAAGCAGCCATTGAGAACAAAGAGAGAGAGAGATCTTCAGAGAGAGGGAGGTCTTAACTTTTATAAGACCGATGACCCAAGCAACTATCCTGGGTCACATGATCTGAGCACCAAAGGTATTTATGATCATGCAATAAAAGACAGAGAAAGGCAAATGGAGAAGATCTGGCATGCAACAGAAAGGGAGGCCCTATCTTGCTATTGCCCATCTGTTCTAATAACAAGATGGAGCGGGGAGAGAGATTGCTGGTAATTTTTCCAACAGTCCCCTTCTCATTCTCTTGGACCAACATCGAGGATCTTCATGTCTTCTCGTAGTCTCTGGAACTGGTCTCTTGGTAGAGGCTTGGTAAGAATATCAGCAAGCATCATTTCTGTATTGCAGTATTCTAGCTGAACAATTCCATTGCGACACATCTCTTGCACCTTATGGAAAGCAATGTCAATGTTCTTCTTGAGTGGCTTCTCACTTTCAGAAAGTTTGATGCAGCTTTGGTTATCTTGCATCAAAATGGTTGGCTTGGGCTCTGTTATGCCTAAGTCCAGAAGTAAGTTATGCAGCCACTTTATTTCATCACATGCTGCTTTTGCAGAAACACACTCAGCACCTGTGGAAGAATCTGCAATTGTAGATTGTTTCTTACTTGACCAGCTTATAGCTCCTCCACCATAGAAGATCAGGTTTCCGCTGGTTGATTTTCTCTCTGCTAGGTCTGCAGCCCAGTCAGCATCCGCATAGGCAACCAGTCGTGGTTGATCACAGGCTGGCAACATCAGCTTGTAATCTGCAGTTCCTTTCAAATATCTGGCAACTCTTTTCACTGCAATGAGATCTTTTTCAGTAGGAGAGTTAACCATTCTGCATAAGATACCAACAGCATTTGCAATATCAGGTCTGGTGAAATTAGCAATGTATAGGAGCTTTCCAACTGCAGTCCTATACTTGTCTCCATTTTTCAAGGGTTCACATTTCTTAGTGTCCTTTAAGAAACCCACTTCCATTGGGGTTGCCACAATATTGGCATCCTTTAGTCCAAGGCAGTCCAGAAGATCTATTATCTTCTGTTTTCTGGTTAAGATAGAAGCTTCCATCACTGCTTCTTTCTATTTGTACTCCAAGATAGTGTGAGATGTCTCCCAAATTCTTGATGTCTATCTCTTTCTTGAGATTGTTGACTATCTCCTCACTATCTGCTTTATCTTGACTGCACAGGATCAAATCATCAACATAACATGCAATATAAGTCCATTTATTGTTTCTGAATCTTTTGTAAACACACTTGTCAACAATGCCTGGAGTGAAGCCTTGTTTGATAAGAAGTTGGCTTAGCTTCTCACTCCATGCTCTGGCAGCCTGTTTCAAGCCATAAATGCTCTTGTTCAATTTGCATACAAGATGCTCTTTCCCAGGAACTTGAAATCCTGGAGGCTGTTCCATGTACAGTTCCTCATCCAATTGTCCATAAAGAAAAGCTGTTTTAACATCAAGATGTTGGACATGCATTTTCTTAGATGCTGCAACAGCTAGGAGAGTTCTCACAGTTGTGTGTGTGGCAACAGGGGCAAAAATTTCGTTGTAATCTTCACCAAATTGTTGTGTGAATCCCTTTGCCACTAACCTGGCTTTATATCTCTGAATTTCCCCTTCTGCATCTTGCTTTGTGGTAAAGACCCATTTACAGCCAATTGCCCTTTTTTCCCTTTTTGGCAATTCTGACAAAGTCCATGTTTTATTTTTATATAAAGATTGCATCTCTTCAACAGCAGCTTCCACCCACTTTTGAGAATCTGACTTTGGTAGTCCCTTGATCTTTTGCCAGTCAGAGGGTTGTGGAATCTTCTCCTCTGTGGCTAGATAAGACAGTCTATCAGGTGGTACGCCTCTGTTGATGCGTTCAGATCTTCTTACCTGGACTTGGACACCTGGGTCTGCTCCTTGAGCGCCGTCCAGTTCCGCGTCCTCTGGCTGGATCACCACATCTGTAGCCCCTTCTGGATGCAAGACATCTGGAGGATTGTACAGTGTCACATACTCTGGTTGCTGGTGGGAGTCTCCTTCCACTGCAAACAAATCTGGATAGACATCTTGGTTTGGATTAGATTTGGGCTGTGGCCTTTCATCAACATAAACAGCACTTGTTACCTTTATTGTACGCCCATCTGGATTTAGAATTCTGTAACCATTTCTAGCATAACCAACAAAAATTCCCTCTTCACTTCTACAGTCAAGTTTGTCTCTTTTCTGTTTGGGAATGTAGGTATATGCTTTACTTCCAAAAACTTTGAGATGATTCAACTTGGGCTTAGTTCCATTCCATAACTGAAATGGAGTTGCATCTCTGGATTTAATTGGCAGACGGTTGCACAAGTATGTAGCAGTCATAATTGCTTCAGACCAGTAGCGTTTAGGCATGTTAGCCTCTAAAAGCATTGTGACTGCCATCTCTTTGAGAGTTCTGTTCATTCGTTCTGCCACTCCATTCTGTTCTGGAGTGTAAACTTGTGTAGTTTGATGTTCAATGCCATGTTCCTTAAAAAACTCATCAAACTCTGCATTAACAAATTCACTTCCATTGTCAGAGCGTAGGCTTTTAGGTTTGTAGCCAAATCTATTAGAGACAAGATTAAAGTATTCCTTGAATTTCTCAAAAGCTTGACTTTTCTCTTTGAGAAGGTAAGTGTATGTGTATCTGCTGAAATCATCAATAATAGTCATAAAGTAAGAATTTCCACCTGCAGACTTTTGGCTGAATGGACCACAAAGATCAGTATATAAAAGGTCCAGTGGTTTGGTGGATTGTCTCTCTGTAATTGACGAATGTGATGCTCTGACAGCTGTTGCCCTTAGACATTTTATGCATTTCTCATTGTTAGAGCATATTTTAAAATTAAAGTCTATAGCAAGTTCTTGATTAGCCAGTCTCTGAATGCATTGTACATTTCTGTGCCCAAATCGGCGAAGCCATAAATTTAAACAGTCTTTGTGATTACACTGGATCACAGTATTTGCATATGAATCCAAAATTTGCATTTGGTAACAGTCACCATTTAGGATTCCTCGAAAAATTAAATTTTTGCCATGAAGACCAAAACAAGTTTCCTTTTTGAAAATAACTCTGTTTCCTCTCGCTGTAGTTGTTCTGACACTATAAAGAGACACTTTTAAATCTGGGACAAAATAAGCATCATGAATTCTTAAAGTCTCTATCCTGTTGGCGCCAAGTTTTGTTTGCAAAAGAACTGTCCCTTTCCCTTTTGCAACCACTGATTGGCCATTTGCTAAATAAACAGGAAAATGTATGCTTGTATCAAGATTTACAAACATTTCTCTCCGATTAAAGTAATGACTAGTAGCACCGCTGTCAATTACAATTATATTTTCTTTTTGATTTTGCATAGGCTTGAGCAATTGTTCATTAATTAGACCAACATTAAAATTTGCAGAAGATTTCTTCTTAGAGTTAAAACCACTTTTATCACTGGGTTTGTGCTTCTGTTGTTTGGAAATGTTAATTTGGTGGCCATTTGTTCTCTGTGAAGAAGACGCTTTGATGTGTAAATTCTGCTCAGCAAGTTGAGTGAACTCTTTTCCAGCAGCTCTTACTTCAGGTTTAAAATTCCTCAAATTTTTCCTATTTTGATATTCTATAACTTCAGCAATAGCAGTTTCCAAATTTACATCTCCCTTAATTTGTAGAGCATCAATTATGGGCTCAAAAAATTCAGGCAAGCTTCCTAGAAACATTCCCAATCTCACAGGTTCTGAAAGATTTTCTCCAGCACTTTGCAATTCAGATACCATAGTCATGAAAGTGTTAATATGTTCATTCAAAAATCTAGGATTTAACAATTTCATTCTTGTAAGTCTGATTATAATACCACTTTGTTTTGCAATACTGGGAGAGTCAAATAATCTCTTCAGTTTTTCCCATATTTCTTTAGCACTTTTCAGGTCCCTGATGTGATAAACAATGCTTGGATCAATGGCTAAGCAGATATAAGCAGTTGCTTTCTCATCATCTTCATCAAATTTCTGCTTTGCCCTATCTTCTGTGGGCCGCTGTCCTTTCACAACTTTAAACAGTCCCATTGTAGTTAATTGCATTTGCATATTCCAAGACCAATTTCGGTAATTGCTACCAGTTAACTTTTCAATAGTAAGCAATGGATTAGAAGCCATTGTTCAAGCGGTCAGTCTCTGCCGGCCGGGTGCCACGTGGTCATCAAACAAAGAACTTCTCTTCTGGGCCCGTGACCCAAATTTGTAGGGGAAAATGAGACTGAACCTGTCAGGATCCAATCTTCATTTAGCAAAGTCACACAGAGAAGCGGTAGAAGTTTTATCTAATGACTTGTGGCTTCAGACTGGTACTTGGAATAAACACAGACGCAGGTAGCTTTGAATAAAAGACTAAATACTTTACTAATGACTCTTCATTTACATCTGTATTGAGAGAGCCTGCTACCTGTCTAATCTAGTGAATAGGAGATTCTTCAGTTTAACTCACCATCCTCCTTGATGGGACTCAAACTCGGAGCATGCGAAGAGTTCAGGGAAAGCAACTATTGAGAACAAAAGAGAGAGAGATCTTCAGAGAGAGGGAGGTCTTAACTTTTATAAGACCGATGACCCAAGCAACTATCCTGGGTCACATGATCTGAGCACCAAAGGTATTTATGATCATGCAATAAAAGACAGAGAAAGGCAAATGGAGAAGATCTGGCATGCAACAGAAAGGGAGGCCCTATCTTGCTATTGCTCATCTGTTCTAATAACAAGATGGAGCGGGGAGAGAGAATGCTGGTAATTTTTCCAACAAAACAGAGTGGACATTCAGGTAGACAACAGCCTTCTCTAACAGCCCTTCAGACAGAAGACTGATTTTTATGAAGTAAGACATACCCTCACCCATGTGGATAGGGTTGTAAACATCTGCTGCCTCTGCCCTTCTCTAGGGATGGGGAAATTCATGGCTCCCCAGATGTTGCTGGATCACAAGTTTCATCAGCTTTGGCAAGCATAGATAAATGGGAGGGGGTTGATGGGAGCTGCAGTCCTAAAACTTCTGGAAAACATCACACTCTGCATCTCAGCCCTAGTTGAGTATGCACAGGATATAAGATGAATTTTGGTTTTAGTAACGTTTGGAAGCAAAAGGTCAAGGCTTAGCACCTTTAAAGATGAATGAGGATCCTGTTCAGAGCTGGATAAAATATAAGAAGTGTAAATCACTGTCAGTTTGCCACTCTTTAATATTACCTCAGATCTCTTAGCCAAGACATTCATCTTACCATAGGACAATCAAAAAGAAGGAAAAGACCTCTAGACATGTAGACATTGCACAGATTCAAAGGCTTGCTTATATATCGTTTGCTCTGTGATGACAACCCTTTAACATGTTTCGATGTTCAAGGGATAAATAAATTCATACACTAAATGGAGAATAAGAGGAAAAGAACTCTTGGTTAAGAAATCTTGCATTTTCCTGGCTCTGTATCCCAGGATAAGTGATCATGTAAACAAAAGCAGATTTTGATCTTTCTGGTATGCAGTTGGGAGAGGAGAACAGTACTTTGCCTCAAACATATTGCAGACCACATAGGACTTACAGGAAGGGGGGAAGAAATGAGCATTCTGTCAAACATCTGGTTGTTCCTTGTCCATGCTCATAGGAGGTGAGGCCTGAGCAGTAGTCCAGAATGATCAAGCTCGGATATCTTGGATCACTGAAACAAGTATCGAACAAGTATCACATTACTGAAAAAATAATATATGTGCCTTCAAATCACTGTTGACTTATGGTGACCCCATGAATTTCATCAGGCTTTCTTAAGCAAGGTATACTCGGAAGAAATTTCCCATTGCTTTCCTCTGAAAATAGCCTAAACACCTGATATTCCTTGGCAGTCTCCCTTCCAAGTACAAACCAGGCCTAACTTGCTTAGCTTCTGAGATTAGAAGGAACCTGGTGTGTTCAATGTATTTAGGCTCTATCAAGTTACTAGAACCTGGCTTTTTATTATTATAACACCCTCCCCACCAAAAAATTCCTCAGCATCATAGTCAAAATTGGAAGAACTCAGGGGGTTCTAGGATCTGTAATCCAGGGGTACAGCTACAAAATGGGCAAAATCCAAACATTACTCCCATGATGACAGCTGGCTGCCCTTTTTCAGTCTCCAAATTTCTAGCATTGCAGACTGAGACACTGGAATGATTCATACCTACAACTCATATTTCCTGTCTGTCTGCGTGCTCCTTTTCTTTGGAGACTTAACCTCTGTTTCTACATGCTCCGCTGAAGTTTTAATGTATTGCAGTGCTAGAAATTTTCTGCAGTGCTGGAAAATTTCATTAGGGGGTGGCTGCCTTTTTTTATTTAGGTTGCAGTGTTCTCATTTTGTACCTCCACATACCCACACCCAGGGTAGGAGCCAAAAATGCAGCTTTCCCAAGTTTTGTAGGTTACCTAGCCATCTTTGTAACTCACCTAAACCTATTGATTTTAGAGGGTTTTTTTTCTCCTGGTCTTTTCTCACCCTTATCACTACCTTTTATCTATGTGTGGCATGCAAATTACATCTTCATGGTTTGAAGTAAGGCACTTGCATGGTTTTTTTTTTTAAAGAGAGTCCTTAAAAATGTGCATCCTGCTCCTGACCTTGAAACAGTCACCCTACAGTTTTCTAATTAGCATCTTGCCCGCTTGGGTTGAGGAGAGGTTTCTCTCTGTGGATGCTAGGCAGCATGAGCCTATAAGCCTTAAAACCAGGGTTGTGCAATCTTCTTGCTTCCCAATGTCTTAAGGAGCCACAAAAAGGGAGCTGCAGCCCAGGGAGGAGAGCTGATAAGTCTTGGCAAGGACTGGCTTTGCATAATTATTCTCTGTTTGGTTTGCCTAGATAATTTTTGACATAGTTGCACTTCTGAACTCTGCCTGCTGGCAATGTTGGGAGACTTGACCTGATAATGAAAATACGAATTAATGGAAATTTTAAGGAGCCTAACCAGTAGTCTCTAAAAAGCGAATGCAGTAGAAGGCCCAGAGGGGAGTCTGTGAAAGAAAGTCGCAAATGCTGCCCTTACAATTGTGGATAAAAGTATTCCAATGCCATTTCGCACACGGGAGGTTACAAAAGGCAGGTAGGAGATAAAAGTACAGGGACTACAAGCAACACTTTTTATTTAGACCTTTGTTGCCTTTGTTTGAGCCACACACAGGGACAGGAAAGGCAGATGTTTCAAGCAAAAGCACTGAAACACATGGTGAACTTTTATTAAAGACTGCAGGTCAGACAGATGTACTAGTGATGCTGTACTGGTGAGGCTTGAGTGTGGATTTTCAAACTAATCTCGATTCTCCAGCTGTCTTGCATTTCATGCCACTTTTGTTGCCAGATTCCGTTCATCTTTGTGCTCTAGCTGGCCCCTCCCTCCCTCCCTTCCTTCCTTCCTTCCTTCCTTCCTTCCTTCCTTCCTTCCTTTCTTTCTTTCTTTCTTTCTTTCTTTCTTTCTTTCTTTCTTTCTTTCTTTTCATTCATTCATTCATTCATTCATTCATTCAGTTTTTTTCTTGATATGGGCACTTCCAATTTCACTTGTGGGTGTCAGAGGCTAAGAGTGGTGGTGGATGGTTCCCGTGGCCAATAGAAGGGAAGCCAAACACTCAGTAGGAGCAATTCGTTCTGGTTTTTTGTCTCCTTCCTCTACCCTTGAAGTACAACTGCTTAACATCTAACTGGACTAAAAAGCGATCTCTGTGTGGGTTACCAGTAAGCCTCCCTGCGGTCGCCCTTGATTCTCTGCTGGAGGGAAAGTGTAGCATCTACCACCCTTTCTAGCTGCTGGGCAGGCTGAAGGTGTTTGCCCCATGCACTAAATTTCACACAGCTAAAGCATTGTTATTGTATGTCATCACAGAGTCATAGAGTTGAAAGGGGCCCTATGGGCTATCAGCTCCAGTCCTGTGCTCAATGCAGGATCTCCAGTTAAAGCATCCAGAAAAGGAGACCTCCCACCTCTCTAGGCAATTGGTTCCCTTGGAGAACCAGTCTTACTGTCAAAAGGTTCCTTCCAATGTTCAATCAAAATCTACCTTCCTGTAACTTAAGATCATTAGACTGAGTTTTGTTCTCTGAAGCAGCAGAGAATAAATAACATTATAATATACTGTGATAAAATGTAACAACTGTAAGGTCTTACATTTGGAAAACTGTTCTAAGTTATATTCCTATGAGTGTCCTCATTTTGCTTGTGCTCTTCTGGCCATACTCTTTATTGTTCTTATTCTTCTGAGAGTTCACTCAGAGCATTCCATTTATTCTATTTATATCACCCTACTGACTTGCAACTCTCTTCCTTTTTGGTGTCGTCTACAGTTGCAGTACTTATTGGAGTGAGGACATGTGTTTGTACACTTGGTGCCTGCAGACTATTTCTCTACAGAGAATTGCAAAGGAAACTTCCAAGTGTGCTTTTGTCCTAGTTGGCCAGATACTTAGTAGCTCACCTTCTCAGACAAAATGAAGACTTCCATGCCAAGTTGACCATCAGGCAACACATAAAACAGTGAGTGAATGTATCAAGGAACAGAACTGTGGTGGAAGATGACTTAGATGCAGAATATACTGCCTTGGAGTATGGTGGAGTCACCTTCTTTGGAGATTTTTAGAGAGAGGCTGGATGGCCATTTGCTGGAGGTGCTGTGTGTGTGTGTTCCTGCATAGCAGAGTGTTGGACTTAATTACCATTGTGGTCTTTTCCAACTCTGTGATTCCATGATTAGGACAGCAGTATAATTTGACAAGGACAGTACCGACAAATCCCCCTGCTGTGCCACTCATTCAACTGCTTATAAAATGTCCCGGTTTAACTCTCTTCCTCCCACTTTCCCCCTCTGTCCTCAGCTTACTTTAGTAGCTGCAAACTGAGTTCCAAGTGCAAAATTAATTTGCACTCAGTTAATACAGTGGGGAGGAGAGGAGGGGGGCAGAATTTTGCCCTTCTCAATAGACTCAGGCATAGTCAAACTGCTGGAGCCTCTCCTAGTTTGTGTGTTCTTCCACATTAATACCTTTTGTTATCCTGACCATACTCTGATGTTGTTTGGACACGTGTCCTGGTTTTCATCTGTGAAATGTTGGAGAATATGCAGTATGTGGTCTTCTCTAGAAAATGGAAAACCTGCCACTGTGAACTCTTTTCCTTCCAAAGAACCAGTCTCTAAGTGAGTTTCAGCTGACTCACTCTTCTTACAGGAAAATGTGCCTGGGGAAAAGGTTCTAGCAGATACAGTCCTCCTGAATTACACAGGAAATAAGAGAAGACAGTTAGGATCCACAGGGGGCTTTCTTCTTTCCCTTGAAATGCTTGAGCCAGGGAGAGAAAGGTGGCATGCGGTGCTGTGTTTGGGCACAAGTTAAGTACGGCCCTTTCCACACGGGGGACGGGGAAACGGGGCAGCGCATGCAGGGACGGATCTTACCTGAAAACGGGTTGCTCCGTCCCTGCGGGGAGCGCGCGTTCGCCGCTCCACACGCTGGCGAATTTCGGCGGCGTTCGGCAGCACCCAAAATGGCGGCCGGCGACTTCCAGCGGTGCTCCGCCAATCAGGGCAGCGCGCCAGCCGGAAGCCCGCCCCCGGGCAGCTCTGCAGGGATGCGCTAGCGCGTCCCTGCAGTTTCAAACGGGGCGCTGCAACAGGTTAGCGTGCTCGCGTTTTTAGAAACCACATAAAATGTGGTTTTTAAAAAATGCGCCGCGCCACCCCTTGCGGCCGCGCTAGGGCGGTTTGAGGTGTGGAACCTCCACTTTTCAAACCGCTCTAGCGCGCCCCACGGTGTGGACGACCTCCGGATGAGGTTGCCCTAAGCCGTTTTTTTACCCCATGTGGAAAGGGCCTAAGATTCACTAACGTTGTATAGTGGGTTTGAATGCTGGACTAGGAATCTGGGAGACCAGGGTTTGAATTCCCACCCAGTCCCAGAAACTCACTGGGTGGCCTTGGGAAATTTCTCTTGGTCTCAGAGAAAGGCAGTGGTGAGTCTCCTCTGAAAAAATCTTGCCAAGAAAACTGTATGATAGGGTCAGTGTAAGTCAGACTCAACATTATGTAAGATCCAACTTAGGGGCATAGATTATAAGAGGAATCTAAATCAACTTTTTTAAAAAATAACCTAAATCCCAGGTTTAGATAATTGCTTAGATACATCAAATAGGGGAGTGGGTAATTTTTTCCCCTTTTCTTTGTAAAGACTGAGATACAAATTTGGGAAAAATCATGCCTTGCTTTGTAGATTACTAAGACATATTTGAGTTTTCTTATACTATTATGCAGAAAACATTGTCTTTTCTCTTATTTGGTCCTGAAAGCCACATTCCTCCAGATGATGATGAAGTAACGAAGTCAATGTCTGGACCCTCTGTTGTTCCTATAAATCTAAGTGTGAATGTGCCTACAGTACACACTCATTGCAGTTTGATTGCACTTTAATTAAAATTATGGCTTTGTCCTACAGAATCCTGGCATCTGTAGTTTAGACATGAGGTACGTAGAATTCACTGTTAGGGAGCTGCAATGCTATAGTTCAGAGAAGTGGACTAGAGCTCTCTAGGAGACAAAGTTCTGAATTCCTCATCATGTATCTCAGAATATCATAGGGTAGAGCTGTAGCAGTTAAAGTGGTATCCAAGTCTTACAAACTGTGTTTTTGCAGGTATGCTCTGTATATTTTGTGTGTTTCCATACACATGCACTCATGTCCATGTCTGTTTGGTGAGGAGTATCACTGACATTCTTGGACCAGTGCTTGGACATCCCCTTTGTGCTGACTGTCAACACATGCTTATTGGTTAAACTAGACTTGCTGGCAAACATCTTTTTCTTTCTGTGAAGGAATGCTTCTCCACATCTTATTGTATACCCTGCAGGGCCTCTGTAAGCATTTGCTGTTTGCTTCAGTCATCACTCTTTACTCATTAAGAAGATCTTGCAAGATGTTTTCCCCTCCTCTTCCTTTTCTCCCTTCTTTATTCCCCCTCTGCATCTCTCTTAATGCCCTGGGGTGTTCTGGCTTTCCATTTCCTCTGCACCTTAAATCCCAGTTTAGCCTGGGTAAGTATCTGACTTCTGATTTTGTACGGTAAGAAGGCATAGGCCATTTGAAACTTAAACTTACCATTTACAGATGAAAATGCTGGGTTTTATTTTATTTCATTTCATTTCCCCCATGCATTTTTCTGCCTTCGCCTGTAGATTCCGAGCTCCCTTCTGGTAGGTAGAATAAAGAAGAAGAGTAAAGTAGGGTGTGGGGGGGAAATGAACTGTTATTTGTAAAGAGTGTCACTCTCCTTTTAAGTGCTGCTGCAAAATGGCAAGAGTAAAGAGACAATTTATTAACCACAACTTCATACGTTGCAGGGATTTTCTCAAGCATTCCAACCTGGGACATCATGGTGTTGATTTGTGACAACTGTTGTTGACATTTATGCATGTTTTACTCATCTATAAAATAAACTCTTTCCACTGCTGTGGAAGTTGAAAGTCTTTTAGTGGTCTGAAATTTTCTCTTCCAGACTCTGTAAAGATCTGTGGGAGTCTGATAGTGTGCATTTACAAAAGTATGCTCCCCTAAGCTCAGGAAAATCAAAGTTTCTTGAAAAGTTCCTGTTTTAAAGACTGTAATGCCTAGATTCACACAGCTAGTCTGGTTAGGCTAGTTGAGGGATCCTCAGAGTTAGCAGTCTAAAAAAGGTAAGCTCTGAGAAGGATAGCTCCAAAATAAGTGTTGCTGTATTGGAATCTGGAGCTTACTTCATTCCTTAGTCCCCAGTTTCAAAAAAGCAGCCTGTGTCATCTCAGCTGTTGTGGGGATTTCTGTGGAATGGTAAACCTCATGTCTTGAATCTTTTGGCAGCTGCTTTACTCTTAGGAATTTTCTTTTTCTTTTTTGTAGTGTGTGTGTGTCATCTTATCTTTTCCTAATTAAATTCTGTATTGATTCCAAAGGGAAAGCAAAGTTGCTCTGATGCATATTATATACTGTGTATATACTTATATACACAGTGCATGCACATTTAATATGGTGGCTTTAAAACCACTTGAGCTTAATGACCTGCTGTTGTAGGCATATTTCAGAAGTTTGCCAGTTAGAAGGAAATGGTGCACGTTTAGACAGAAGTAGGAAAGGCTTTAAACAGAAATACAAATCATCATGTAACATACAAGAATGTACCTCAGTTTACTTTCATGTATTGGTTGGCAGGATATACAATCTTCCATTTGCAAACAATGTGCATTCCTTGACTTTTCTTCTTTATTGGGAAATGGATGTTTTGCTGTGTGCAACTTGTGATATAATCACACATGTTATGATGGATAAAGCACTTTTAAGGCATGTCCTTACTGGGGATGATGGGGGAGTTAATACATTTTCTATTACAATAATGTATTGCCACCATATGGAGGCATGCTGCCATTTCATCCAAAACATCAAGAGGACTGGACAGTGTTTTTGTAGTTAAAAATACATCCCTAAAATCAGAACTCGGACAAGTAACTTTTTAGACTACAGTTCTCAGAATTCCCCAGCAAGCTTGGCCAAAGGGTGGGGGGAGTATCTCTTCAAGCCCTACAATTCAGGGGAGAGGAAAACTGCTGTACTTGGTATTGCCACATCATGCATCTCTTTTGTTGCTAAACAGATCTGAGTCTGTTATAGACACTCCATCCCTACTTATGCCTTATTTAGGCTTTAGTTTCTGCTAAATAGCAATGTAGCTCTCTGGGGCACTTTCACTAGCTTGCTCTACCGTGCCACCATTTTCCAGGGAAAGCCAGCAATAAGCTTCAACAGCACTATCAATCAAACAGTTTTCTTGTGCAGCTTCTGTTCTTCACCCTCCCCTCCCAAAATAATGAGGTATTCAAGCAAGTATATCATAACAAGCCCCTCAGTTCCCAAAGTAGTGAAAAATTCTTGGGGGAAGTGATATGTGCTTGGAAACATTATTTTTGGGGGGTTACAACTCCCATGTGATCTGTTAAAAATAATGCACATGAGAATGCATATGAATTTTTGTGGAGACTTTTTAAAAAATTGGAAACAAATGCAAAAGTGGGATGGAATAGACTAGGAAAAAAAGAGAAACAAAGAAACAGAGAAAGATTCATCCTCCTCTTTTTGTGCATTTGTACCTTCAAGTTTTCTGTTGACTTATGGCAATCCCATTAATTTCATAGGGTTTTCTTCATTAAGGGATACTGAAAGGTGATTTTGCCAGCTCCTTCCTCTGAAATATAGCCAATGGCACCTGATATTTGTTTGCAGTCTCCCATCCAAGTACTAACCAGGGCTGATTCTGCTTAACTTCCAAGGTCAAATAGGATCTGGTACCTAAAACACAGGATGGGAATATGAGTGTACAGGAAAGTCCTGCCCCTACTGTCTCCAAGCACCCAGGAAGTTATACCTTCTAGTGATTAGGTTGAAGGTCTGAATGTGGTTACAAATCTCCTCGGAGAAGAAGTCCAACATTATCAGGATTCACAAGCAGGGCTTCTCTGTAACCTCCTTCAGCCAAAAGCCCTCCTCAGACCTTTGTGCTTGGTGCTTAAGGCAGAGCTTTCCAAACTTTTCAACTTGGTGACATACTTTTCAACATGCATCATTTTGTGACACAGTAATTCAGCTTTACTAGCAAACCTGAGGTACCCAGAGGCGTATCCAGGGTGAGGAAAAGCAGCCCCTTCTGCTCCTGGCCTGCTCCTGTCGCCCTTGCCAGGAAAGGCCCCAGCGAAAGCAATGGCAGGGGGAAGGGCAGCCCCCTCTCACCTCGTCCTTGCCCTCTGCCATCGCTTTTGCAGGGGAAAGGCCCCAGCGAGAGCAACAGCAGTGGGCCAAGCTCAAATTGGGGGAGGGGGGTGTCTTTCTCAGCCAGGGAGGCGACACACCAACATACTACAGGCACTCATGTGCCGCAACACACCATTTGGAAAGCCCTGGCTTAAGAGCTCATCAAGAAGGGGAAAAATCTCTGGAAGTATTGAGAGTTTCTAATTCTTTTTAGTTTGATTTAACCTGCATATCCTCAGGTTTGCATCCAAACTCTTTCTTGAAATATCCTGTGTTTTCCTCACTCCCTCTCCCTTGTGTTCTTCCTCCTCCTCCTTCCACTGATCATGTGTCACATCTACACTCAATTCAGTATTTGAGAAATTGATTTTCACTGATTTCCTCTTATCCTTCTTTATTCAAGAATTATAAAGTGCTTTAGCAGTGTTACACTAGTTAACCATTAGGATAATATTGTGTGGTTTGAACATTCCTTTTTCCCTTTCACGATCTCTGTTGAATCTGTGTGCTGCAAACAATAGCTGTGCTTACTGGCAGTGGCCATCTTAGATAGCCAGCCAGCCAAGTAGACAGATACATTTCATATTGGTTACTACTGGGTTGATTTAAACTGATCTGGGAAGTAGGGATGAAAAGTCCTTAGGAATGCTGGGAATTCCCAGGAAATACTTAGAGATCAGGAAAGCATCATGTGGCTCTCCAAAATAAACTCAGTTTGTAGAGGAACAAAACCCAGACTTTCAGACACTTTTTTCTCATCTAGAGGGGCTATAATTCACTTCTGGGCGCTCATGGACCTTGGTTCAGATTTAGCTGCCCATTATGTCCCCTATGTTTAGCACTGTGTTTATTCAGGTGACTTGTTAAACAGAGGCTAAGATTGAGCTCGAGATCACAGGTTTTGCAGCTGCAATTTATGATATAAGGAGCATCCACTAAGTTTTGCAGAACTGTGGGAAGGTGAGAACCCTGTTGTGTTCTATCAGACACAAAAGCTAAACTGAAGGACCTTCATTTTAAAAAGTACAAAATACCTCTTTAAGGGAGTAACATAACTGGTTGCGTATGACCTCAAAGATGAAAGAAAAAGATGGTTGAAAAATGAATTCACGGTAGATAACACTGAAAGAAAGAAACCTACCCGGCCATGCTGTCTTTATTTGCTGTTTTGTCAAAAAGAATAGGATTATATGTGTTGCAATCACAAAAGAGCTGCTGGCGTCCTAAAGACCAAGGATATGTATTCTTATTCTCAAAGCAACAAGGGGAAGAAAAAAAGACATTTGAGAGTGTGAATCACTGAGTTGGATTTTTGTGGTGTGGACTTGGGGGATGATTAAATGCTCTGTCTGCAGGAAATTACCAGGAGGAGATTTCAGCATTTTCCTGAATCAGCCTCAGCTGGCACACAGCTTTCTGGTATATTACAAGCAATTTGTGCTTTGCTGTCCATGGATGGGGCCAGGCCTTCCTTTGCTGTTTTGGGGTTATGCAAACACGGTGTCTTAACTTTTTGCAGCAACTTTCTAATTTTCCCACAGATAGTCTTTCTATCAAATTGTTTCCTTAAAATAGCTGCAAAATTGAGCTATATATCTTAAATGAGCTTATTTTGTTGGTGGATGGGAGGGAGGAAAAGGTATATATTCCAAACTTCTTGCTGTCTAAATGTTTCTTTTCCCCTCCCCCCAACTACTGCTCCCCTCTCCCCATTACTACCTTGCTTCTTGAGAAGGGGACCTTCTTGTTACTCAAGTAAACAAGAGCAGTTTAAAGAACTTCCATATTACCTGGCAAATACACAGGGGGTTCTGTTTGGAGTGTTTATAGTATTTGCATTAGGAAAGCGTTGGGCAGTGGAAGGAATAATGATGGTATTGTTTAAGAGTTTCCTTGCTCCTAATGGGTTCACCATTAGTACAGTGAAAATGACTCAAGATTTCAACAGAAAACCAAAGAGAGTCAGGCACTGGGTTCAGCATCTTCCAACATCACTCAGCAAAATGGTATGGAGGCATGATCTTTTATCACTCAGAGGCGGTCTCCAGTTAGATCACGTACCGGAAGCCCAGTTTCACAGTACTAACAAAACATAGACATTACCTCGCATAACAAAACATAGTCATCTATACCCATCTGTAGTATAAGGAACCCCAAGATACAAGGCTAGATCATGTTCAAGATCTCCCCACCCCATGTTAACTGTCAATAGGCCTGCCCTTGGCACCACCGATATCATAGCCAGTGGTCAGGGAGTTGCAGTGCATAAACAACTGAAAGGCCACCCTTGTGTCTTCCCTCTGCAAGGCAAAACAGCCTTACAAATAAAGGTAGAACTTCTCTACTGACAGATTTGGAAGAAATAGGAACTAGATATCCTTCCATAGCTCCCCTCCATTATAGTTAGTATTGTAAGCTACATAGACACACAACATTTTGTTATTATATAGACACCCACAGCCATAGGGAACAGACAATATTTGGGTTAGAGAAACAATAAGTGGGTAATGATCGCTAGAGTTGTGAAGTTGCCCTGCCTGAAAATTCCAGGATAAGCCGTGCTCCTCTACTTGAACCATGAGCCATCACTGGGAGGCTTGTAGGGGTTCAGGACTGTTCCTACTTTGCAGAACAGTGAAATGCCCTGTTTAAGATGGTATCACTGGGTGAGAGGAACCAAACTGGTGTGCCTTTGAAGTTCTGCTTCAGGCAGCAAAATCATTCTTGGCTAGCAGCATGAAGGTAAGGTCATCCCAAAACAGATCCATTCAAATTTTGAACACTCTTAGTCTAAGGCTTTGCTTTCTTGAAAAACCATTGTCTCATAAGCATTGTGTCTCATAGTTCTTCTATGGATGGAGACCCTGGTATTTCTTCCTGTGCATGAGATTAGCTATGCTTTTGAAAAATCTTGTCCTGAGCATTAGCAATAGAGAAGAGCTGCCTACCAAAAGCAGGTTCAGTAAAGGGCATTCAAAGGAAGTATCTATTACTTCCTGCCTCTCCACTGATACCAGGAACATCTCCAGAGTTTATCCCTCTCTCTTTAGCAACTTTCTCCCCTTCTTCCAAGTGTTCACAGCAGCACCATCTCCCCACCCCTTCTTCAAGAGGGATGACTAGACTGTTGCGACTCCTTTGCTTCTTCCATCAAGCTTATCTGCAATTGAGAGGTTACACCGTGGCACGTACATGCTACAGGCAGTTGCTTTCAGTTTTTTTTTGGGGGGGGGCATTTTTGGGAAGTGAGAGAAACACATGTGGCTTCCAGGGCCTGGTTTTCTCATCCTTCTGCTAGGATCAAAGAAAATCTCCCTGCAACTGTTGGAATGAACACTAATTCTGCTAGATTAATCTGTAGAAGTCTACAAACTAACTGATAGAGGACTATGAGTTGACCTAATAGAATACAGACTTTGAGTTAGCATAATATAGTACAGGCTTCAAGAGTCTAGTGCCCTCCAGATGTTTTGATTAGTACTTCTGTCACCCCTAGTCAATATGGTCAGTTATCAGGGGTGGTGGGAGTTGTCATCCAAAATATCTGGAGTGCATCAGGTTGGGGAAAGCTATCTTGAAAAAAAAAAAACCCTGTACAATCCATATTTGCTGTTTTAGATCCAAATGCAGCTTGTCTGCTAGTCAGACAGCGTGTCCTCCAACATTTTACAGATGAAAACAGGGGTGCTTGTGGCCAAACAACACTGGAATGTGGTCAAAATAGCAAAAATTATCATGGATGGCAGCTCTTTATGGGCACTGTATGCCTGCTGCTTTTGCTTTCTACTCAGAATGAGAAAAAGAGCCCAGAAAATGCACAATAAATAGGAAGCAGGCAGGGCTATCTTGGGCTCTGTGAGTCACAAGATGAGCAGACCTGCAATAGAATTATTATATGTGAATTGGATCAATCCCACCCATGTCTCTTCAAGAAGTAAACCTGACTGAGTTCAACAGGAGTTACTCCCAAGTAAGTATACATTGAGTATAATTACTATTATGTGATAGAATAGCTTTCCAAATGTATTAGAATAACTTATTATATATCTCCTCTAGTAGCTGGTTAAAAAAAGAACCTGGCCATTAAAAAAGAAGACGTGCCAGAGGGAGAGGGAGAGGGAGAGAGATCTATTTGTCTTGCTGCAGCCTGATGCATTTCTCATCTCTACTTTCTAGAGCTGTAAATTTTCTCATATTTTGTTTCAAAATTTTCTCCCTGCTTGGATTGATTATGAGAGTTTTTGTGCATTCTTTGATGATTTCTCACATTTCAGAGTTTATTGTGAAAATTTTGTTTGTACATAAACCTTCTTGTTTGTACTTAAACCTCCTTGCGTAAAACACAGTGTTTTGTGCAGAAGAGGTTTGGTTGGAAAAACACAGATTTTTGGGGGGGGGGCATCAAACCAATGGTTTTTTCACAAATGACATTTTGTCAAAAATTCATGAAATGCTAAATAAATAAATAAATAAATATCTTGTGGCATTTGACCATTTTTGGACAAATTATCTGGATGTATTTAGATAACTTTTCACTCTGAGGATGAGAAAAAGGGCAAGTATTCTTGACCTACTGCCTGTCAAAGTAATATTCTAGCTGCAACAATTTCAGGGCCCTGATCCACTTGGCTTCTAAACAAACTCAGCTTCGAGGGTCTATCAAAATAAAATAAAGTCACAGGTGTACCAAGACAGTTTTTGATAGATGAAGATATTAAGTAGGATGCAGCAATAAAATCAAAGTTAGCTTACGTCCTCCTTCACAGCTGCTGTTCACCAGGGTCCCCATGATAAAGTAGATGCTGCCTCCAATGGACCTGTTTTTTGGCTTGGGTTATGTCTGGGTTTTACCTGTTCAGAACAAGATCAATTATCTGATAATTCCTGATCTTTAAATAGCTTCCATTCTTCTAGAATGGGGGTGGATAAAGGGTGGCCTCCAGGGGTCAAAAATATTCCATGGTGCCCTAGATGCACTCTAGCAAGTGTGGAGGGCATTTCCACCATGTTTGGAGTGCTTCCTGGCCCCTTGGAGGTTCAAAAACAATTTTTGCAAAATTTTTCAAAAAAACCCACAAAAACTTTATACTGAAATGTTCCAAAATATATACTAGACATATGGGGTGCATTTGTACCACAGTTGGCAGATCTCTTGGGCCAACAAGGAGGGGGGGAATAGTTATTTATTTATTTATATTTTGTGTGGGAGCCTGTATAACCCTCCAGTGTCTCCTCAAGGGCTAATGCATCTCCCTAGCCTTCCACAGGTGCCCACCCTCTTCTAGGTGCTGACATTTTCACAGCAGAGAAATTGTCCCATCCTGGCTAACAGCGGAACTGTTTCTTGGGCAATCTGAGGGCCTTTCCACACTATACTGTTATAGTGCTATTATTCCACTTTCAACATCCAGTGGAATTCTGGGGTTTGCAGTTTAGGGAAAGGCATTTAGAATTCTCAGCCAGAGAGCTCTTTGGCCTCAGTAAATTCAGTAATATTACAAGTGAATTTGAAGAAATAAAAATCACAGGTCAGTTTGAATTTCTTTTTCATCCCTCTGTGTAGGTGATGTCTGATTCACAGCTGATACTCTTAGGTTAACTTCACATCTGGAAAAGCACCTGCTTATTTAATTATTTTAAGGGCATGAACTTGAAGCCTCTTTGGATCTCTTCTAAGAGATACAAAAGAAGCATGAAATGTTTGCACACTTGTCAGAGAACTGGTTAGCAAAACAGATATGTTAATTCTGAAGGCCAGGCTTTCATTCTTCATGACTTTTGGCTTAGTAGAGGGCAAGGGAAGTAACTGTGAAAACTTGCCATCCTTTGTGTTTTTGTTTTCAAATTAATTCCTCATGCAAGTGGCAAAAGGAACATAATTAATCAATAGGAAGAACTCACCAGTTTTGTAACAGAGCAGCCTGTCCCTGCCCAATAACCTCCACTTGTGTTGGAACATAAAAAAAAAAATCCTCAGCCAGTGTGCCTCTTTGTTAATGTTGGACAGGAATTAGAGGAGATGTAGTCCAACATGTGTGGAAAACACCAACTGGATGAAAGCTAGAATACAGGAGGCTTTTTGCTGAATTGGGAAGACATCAAGAGACCTTTTTCAGTTTGGGCATCCTCATGTTGCAGCCATTCACAAGCGAGGTTCAGCATCCCAGACACATGAAGGAGAACATAAATGATCATTGTGTTGGCACAGTGGCAGACCAGGCACTAAAGATGGATAGATCTTCTGAAGTGTGGTTGGTCCCATCTGAACAAAACTACTAAGGCACTGTTTTGAGGCAAGAGTAGTTATCTTCTCAGTCTTATTCTCCATAGTGTATGATAAATGAGAGAGGAAAGGAATTAAGCTTGCCAGCTCTGCCTTCCCCCAACCTGCATACACTTGCTACTCTGAACCCCAACAACCTGGGGGTTAAAGTAAGAATGGACAACATTGTCTGTTTATTTATTTCATTTATATGCCACCTTTCTCCCAGAGTGAGATCCAAGGTAGCTTCCAGAAAGAGTCAAAGAAAAAAAAATCCTGAACAATAAAATTAACTACAACAAAAAACTCCACACATAAAACAATATAAAATCATTTAAGAACATACAAAAGTTAAAAAGATAAATGGAACTTCACAATGAAAGATTTCCTGCGTACATATTAAAAGGTTGCTTAAACAAAAAGGTCTTTGGCTGCCAGCAAAAAGAAAGCAGGGAAGAGGCCAGCCTAGCCTCGCCTCCTGCAGAGGGTGGGAGCAGCCCCTGAGAAGGCTTTCTTCTGTGTCCTCACCAAGCGAGCCTGTGATAGTAGCAGGACCAAAAGAAAATCTTCCTTTGCAGATCTTAAATCTCTGGCAGGATATAGTCTTTCAGATGGTCTGGATCTAAGCTATAGATAGGGCTTTATAGGTCCTGGCTAGCACTTTGAATTGTGCCTGGAGACAAACTGATAGTCAGTGAAGCTGTTTTAACAAGGGAGTTATATGCCTCCTATAACTGGCCCTGATCAGTATTCTGGCTGCAGCATTTCGAACCCACTGAAGTTTCCGAGTAGCTTTCAAAGGCAGCCCCATGTAGAGGGTGTTATCGTAGTCCAACTGAGATGTAATTAAGGCATGTGTCACTGTAACCAGATCTGACATTTGAAGGAATATGTGCACCTGGTGTACAAGTTTTAGCTGTACAAATGCATTCTTGGCCACAGCTGAGACCTGGGCATTCAGGCTCAGAGATTTCAGAGGGAGTGTAACTCCATTCAGCACAGGCAGAGTCCCTATTCCCTGACCTGCCTTTTGACTAACTAGGAGCACCTCTGTCTTGTCTGGATTAACCTTCAGTTAGTTTCTCTTCACCCAGTCCATTACTGAAAACAGACATTAGTTCAGTACCAATTCAGTTTTTCTAGAATCAGATGGAAAGGAGAGCTAGAGTTGGGTGTCATAGGTATATTGGTGACACTGAACCCCAAAACTTTGGATGACCTCTCCCACCAGTTTTTGTAGATGCGAAACAGCATGGGGAACGAAACAGAACCCCGAGGGACCCACAAGCCAACAGCTGGGGTGTCAAACAGGAGTCCCCATGCACTACCTTCTAGGTTCACTCCTCCAGGAAGGAGTGGAGCCACTGTAAAGCAATGCCTTCAAGTACCATCCTAGTGAGGTGGCCCAGAAGGATACCATAGCTGATTGTATCAAAAGTCTCAGAAAGGTCCAGCAGAACTGAGAGGGACATTCTCCCCCATCAAGTTGCCTGTGTAGGTCATCCACCAAGGTGACCAAAGTTGTCTCTGTCCCATAACTGACCTGAAGCCAGATTGAAATGGATTTAGATAATCTGTTTCATCCAGAAACCCCTAGAGCTGGGAGACCACCACATGCTCCAAAACCATTTTTGGTAATGGCTTCACCACAGCCTCTTTTAGGTAGGATGAAAACTTCCCTTGCTGCAATGAGACATTCACCACTCCTCTTACTTACTTGGCCAATCCCTCTCTAGGTGCTTTCAGAAGCCAGGAGGGGCAAGGATCCAATATACATGTGATGGCTGTCACTTCTCCAAGGATCCTGTCCACATGCTCAGGCTGCACAAATTGAAATGCATCCAATCACACAGGACAAAGTAGGTGTTAAGATTACATCTATTGTCTCAACTACAGTTAACTACAAAGTGAATTTGAGTGATTTTTATCTGCAAAATGTCTTGCAAATTCATCACAGTAGGTTGTCTAATGGTGTTTAGTTTCTCCTTGTGGATCAGAGTGTAATAGGCCGCAGCCACTTGAGACAGTTCTGCTTTACAACATTGTGTGGATGCACTGGTGGCAGAAAAGTATCGCTGCTCTCATTGCCACGGCATAGGCCTTCCAATGATCTCTGACCCATGTTCTGTTGGATTTACTCCAAGTCTTGTTAGCCAGTAACTGGCTGAGTACCTGGGGCCTGGTTCTGCAGACAGTGCAGGTATCTGGAGCAGGCTGCAGTCCACCAGGGAAGATGCAGCGCAGCAAGCAAGCAGGCAGGCATCAGACCTCTTTCCTGATGTGATGGGGGTAATGTTGTTCTTCCTCCCACATGTTGACTCTGTGCTGACTGTAACCAAGATGGGTGAAACTATGGTCCTTCAGATGTTTGGACTGCAACTTCCACAGTCTTCTGCCTTTGGCCATCCTGGGTGCGGCTCCTGAGAGTTGAAGTTCAAAACATCTGGAAGTTAAAAAGTTACTTTTCCTTGATGTATATAATCAGACAAACAATTGGGAGCCATTTTTCTATCAAGTTTCTGGGTCATGCATGCAGGTTTTATGAGTCATCTCCCACATGCAATTTGAGATGAAATCAGCGTGCCAAGATACTACAGGTAGACAAGTCACTTTCAAATTGTTTTTAGTAAAATGAAAATATCTGTCATACAGGCTGCCTTGCATTTAACTATAAATTCTCCAAGTTCAAAGAATTTCTCCCAGCATCTGGAATTCCCTAGATTATGTCTGTGCCATTTTTTGGTGGACAAATAATTGCTGTTAAGGTTGCCAGTTCAAGAGAATCCCAGACATTGTGTGTGTGTGTGTGTGTGTGTGTGTGTCTGTGTGTATAAAATATATCAATCAAAAATTTTATTACGGTCGTAGACCAGCATGGTATAAAATATATATTTGTATATATGTGTATGAGAGAGTGTAACAAGTGTGATGAGGGGAAAACAACTGAAATCACAGGGTGGGAATTGTGTGGCTCCTGAGATATTGCTGAATTGTAACTCCCAGCATTCTTTATCATTGACCATGTTGGCTAAGGCCACTGGGAGTCGCAGTTCAACAAAATCTGGACAGCTGCATGATTCTGACCCCTAATTTAAATGCTTATTCATGCACCAGAGAATAAAAAGTTTTATTTCCCGTAAAAGGTCCATTGTTGGTGATGGTACACTGTGACTCTTAAGTTGTTCTTTTGTTCATTTGTTACAATCTAATTCAATCCACCTTTGCATTGACTACTCAAATGGGATGTCAGACCTTTGTTGTATTAAGTGGTCACTGTGATTTCATCATTCCTAGGAAAAAAGTTTTGCTCTAATGTAATGGTTCTTAACCTGAGGCCTGGACCCCCCATTGAGGCAGTGATGTCCTCACAGGGAGTCTGCAAAGGCTTGAAGAAATGTTATGAGCTTTTACAGTCACAACAGAAGGAAAGAAAGAAAATCAGTTAGTCATACACGGATCTCAAAGAGGAGGAGCCTTTTGCCAGTAGTAGATATCATTTGTACAAAGTTTCATTATGTTATCTCAAACAGTTCAAATGTTGTGAAAGTAATTGTCTGATAGCAAAAACGTACTCAGCACTTGCTACTTCTGCACCTAATGAGAACATCCAAGTAAATGACAGTGAGTGGCTCCAAATTTGAAGACCCTTGATGAGCAACTTTAAATAAATATTTGATGTACTTTGGGGTTTTAAATCTAGGGTTAAGTCTTAGTGGTCCATAGCAGCAAAAGATATTTAAAGGGGATCTGCAGTAAAGAAAAGGTTAATATATCCAGAAACCTGGATTCATCCTCTGAAACTAACATGAATTGATGGCTCCATGTGCAAAGGACCTCCCCCCCGGCCTTGCACATTACTGAATGCATGACATGAGAGCAGAATTTGTGTTGGCACACTTCAGATATTGATGTCCTTGCTGCCCCCACACATCCTAGCTGCCAGTGTTTTTGGCATTCACTAGAGAAACCCTTAGATCTTGGAAGTCATTAGAAATTCTGAGCTGTTTAGAATTTCTGCAGTAAATCTAATTACTGGTTCCAACCAGAATAGCCCCACTAAATCAAGAGTAAATCAACCTTTGTGTAAGTTGATTCAATGGATCTCTTCCAGCTGGGATCACCAATTAGATTTAGATCTCTGATTGCAAGAAAGAGCCTTAAATGAGTAGACCAAAACTGTATATGTCTAACCTCTACATGAATGGTCTTTTGTGTGTGCAGCTGATGTTGTTTATTGTGACCAAAAAAAACCAAACACCACCTTTCACAGAATGGCTGTCATCCTATTAGAGACATATGCAGGTGTAAGTCCATCTTATGCCTGTGTATTTTTTTTTCATTGTGAAGGATAGTATTCTCCTGCACCCTCCACAGTGACTGAAGGCCCCATAGGACTCATGTTTTTGCATTTGCAGCTCCACCTCATGGCTGTTCATTGGGTGGTGGAAAGCAGAAGAACAGAGAAATGCAACCCTGTAGCCAGATGTAAAATGACTGCAGCATCCACTGGGACTTCTGGAAGATCCTGGTGGATCTCTGTAAGTCATGTGATTGGTCTCCAGGACTGATGGGGACATAGTTACTCACAGACTCCACCAACCACTAAATACCCCTGGAAGTGGGTAGGTGCAGCAATTATATGGTGAGCCAGGCAGTTGAGTGGACAGATGTAGCAGAGTTCCATCTGCAGAACTGTTACATTACACTGTGCCATACAGGATGTCAGCCACAATGTGCCCAAAAAAAAAAAAAAAAAAGTCCCTGAATGCACAAAATATCTTGGTGGCTGACACTTGGAGAGAAGTGCTATCTTGATGTGCCAACGCAACGCACTGTTTTTCATCAAGGAGTAGGAAAAGTTCAAACATTCTTTATATTAGACCTGTCCAAGATTAAAGCAGGGACTTGCAGAAAAAGCATATGCTCTTTTCCGGATTTCAATGATCTATAGGAGTCCCCAGGAAAGCGGAATCAATTGTTTATATAAGAATTGCTGTTTGCATAATTAATTGTGGTTGCAGAATGCAGGTTCTGAAGCACAGAATCTATATTGCCAGTTACCAAATTTTAATCTTGTTACAAAGGAGTCCATATGTAAAATGACTCTATATCCATGTCTTCTTGATATTGAAGCTGTAGGGTTTTTCCCCCCTTATCAATTCCCCGTATACTGACATTTGGGATAGTTTTACCATATTTTTCTTCTTTTCTTCTCCAACCCAGTGCTACAGATCTCTAAAATGTGAAAAAGAAAAGGTAGGCTGCTGTGGTGAGGTCACCCCTTAATCACATCAGGTCTTTCTCAAGAAAGCGTCCATACATTAGACATTTATTGGATTATATTAGTTACTGCTTTCATTGTGCTTTAAATGGGTAGGGATAATTGAACCCCTTGTCACGTAGCTGAGCAGTTGAAAAGCGTGTTCAATCTGAGGGCTGGGAATGAGCCCTGGTATATACCTTCTACCCTGTAATACTTTGATTTCAATTATTTATGGGCAATGAACAATGGTATTACAGTGCAGTCAATTTATGTAATATACACTTTCTTTGGACACCTGTTCAAGAAAGGCTTTGATAATGATTAGCCTAGGTTGGAGACAGGAAGATGATGAATGTGTATGGATGAACCATGCATGAGAGAAGTGAGGTACATTGTTCTCGAGTTTTTGAGAAATATCACATGGGCACATTCACCATTTTAGATTCTCAGTTCCCAGAAGATAAGAGCACATACTGGGTAACCACTAAAGCTTAGATCTGAGAGGCCTAAGCAGCTCTAAGTGTCACTCTAAAGACTGTATAAAGCTCATGTGCTTTTTAGCAGGAAAACATACATATGAGACTACATATTTGCTCCCCTCTGCAAACCAAAGTTCTGACTGAGTGGTCAGACTTTGAGATCTTTGAGACTGTCTTAACTGACATCTGAAGTAACATATATAAAATGTAGGTCTGTGACTTTAATTATCACTTTTCTTCTTCTTTTTAACATCTTTGTCTGATGAACAGCCAGTGAAGCTTTGAAAGGTTTTTGGGAAGTTCTAAGAGGTTTCTGACTTACAGTGACCCTAAGGCATACCTATCATGGGGTTTTCATAGAATCATAGAAATGTAGAGTTGGAAGAGACCACAGGGGCCATCCATTCCAACCCCCTGCTATGCAGGAATGCCCTCAAAGCACTCCTGACAGATGGCCATCCAGCCTCTGCTTAAAAACCTCCAAGGAAGGAGACTCCACTACACTCCGAGGCAGCATATTCCACTGCCGCACAGCCCTGACCGTCAGGGAGTTCTTCCTGAGGTTCAGGTGGAATCTCCTTTCCTGCAGCTTGAATCCATTACTCCTTGTCCTGGTCTCTGGAGCAGCCCACTCCCTCCTCTACATGGCATCTCTTCAAATATTTAAACATGGCTATCATGTCCCCTCTTAACCTTCTCTTCTGAAGACTAAACATACCCAGCTCTCTAAGTCTATCCTCATAGGGCATGGCTTCCAGGCCTCTCACCATTTTGGTCGCCCTCCTCTGGACTTGCTCCAGCTTGACCATGTCCTTCTTGAATTGGGGTGCCCAGAACTGGACACAGTATTCAAGATGAGGTCTAACCAAAGCAGAGTAGAGTGGTACCAGTACCTCCCTCGATCTAGACACCATACTCCTATTGATGCCACTGAGAATTGCATTGGCTTTCTTGGCTGCCGCATCACACTGCTGACTCATGTTCAGCTTGTGGTCTATGAAGACTCCTAGATCCCTTTAACACGTACTGCTATCCAGCCACGTGTCCCCCATCCTATATTTCTGTATTCCATTTTTTCTACCTAAGTGTAGGACCTTACACTTCTCTCTGTTGAATTTCATTTTGTTAGCCTTGGCCCAGCTCTCCCATCTGTCCAGGTCATTTTGAATTTTGATCCTGTCGTCTAGTGTATTAGCAACCCCTCCCAATTTCTGGGACTGTGTGACATGCACAAGGTCACTTGAAGACACATAGGAACAACAAATCTGAAAAGAGAGAGTAAATTCTCCAAGCTTCGTGCTGGACTTACACCACAGTGGTGGGAATTTTTTGGTATAAAATAGTTGTCAGATAAATTTGTTGTTGTTACATGCCTGCAAGTTGACTTCTACTCAGCCAAATCCAAAAGCTTTATGTGAAGTAGCACTTCAGTGTGATGATACACAAGTTATTTGTTGTTGTGTGCCTTCAAGTCCTTTTCAGCTTTCTGGTGACCTTTAGGGAGAACCTATCACAGGGTTTTCCTGGTAATACTTTTTGAGAGGGAGTTTGCCATTGCTTTCTTCTGTGGCTGAGAGAATGTAACTTGCCCAAGGTCACTCATTGGTTTCCATGCCTGAGTAAGGATTGGGATCTTGGTCTCCCTGAATCCTAATCCAATAATCAGACTGCTACAACACACTGACTCCTGTCAGATAAATACTTCCTTAAAAACTCCAGTTTCTACTGGAATATAGGAAGCAGCTTTCTACTAGGTCAGCCAGTCCAGTACTGTTTGCTTTGATCTCTTAAATGTGAAAAGAACAAGGTAGGCTGCTATGATGTGTCGCTCCTTCCTCACATTAGATCTTCCTCAAGGAAACCTTTACATCAAAAGATGCAGAGAATACTCACAAATTTTATCATCAAAACCCAACTTTCATGCAGAAGATTGTTGGTGCTTATCCCCTCCAAATACATTGTTTGGGTGACAAAATGCTTTACTTTTGTGCTTTGTTTTTGTTTTTTGCAAAACATAATCCTGCAGTTTAAAAAATAATGTAAAAATGCACAAAAGCTCTCATTATCTCACTTAGCAGTGAGGACATTCTTGAAGCCTGTTTGCTGGCATATAATACTTACTTTTTTTCCTGAAAAACATAGTTTGAAAATAGTATTTGCTGGCATATAAATAGGGTGCATCTTATATGCTGGCGAATATGGGTGAGTATTATACACCTGTGTCACTGACTACCTGCTCCTTCTAACCTTCTGCATAGAAAGCAAGTGTTCTACCACCATACTGTGGTTCTTCGGCATGTTGATATGCAGAAGAAATCCTAGCTGCATTAAGCTTTTATTTCTGTGTCCCTTGCTGTTGTCCCACCCAGCTTCAGGCCTGCACAAAAAAAGTACGTTAAACAACAGACACTCTAGAGTTGAGCCTTGCAGATATCTTGATTAATTGGTATACTCCACCTACCTGAGAAAAGCACAGGGAAAAGCAACTCTGTGCGTCCATTAATGTTAATGAAAATTGCATGGCTCATTCTTCTCAAACTACATGTTGTAAATTTCCCACTAGACATCAACTTTTGTTGTGTCATGTTTTGTCATTTCTTGTAAACCAACACTACATAACACAATACCAACTAGTGTTTGATTAACATGGCTCCCTTCCTCT
Source organism: Iguana delicatissima (assembly GCA_948472985.1). Classification (NCBI taxonomy): domain Eukaryota; kingdom Metazoa; phylum Chordata; class Lepidosauria; order Squamata; family Iguanidae; genus Iguana; species Iguana delicatissima. The sequence continues at coordinate 99,802 of CAOKZL010001041.1, read as the reverse complement.
CCCTTGTTCCCTAACCTTTCCTGTAGGAAATCAACAGTGACAGGCAGCATTGAAGGCTGGCTTTGGGAATCAGGAGTTCTTCTTTCGTGAAGGTGGTTGAGAGTTCTAGGAAGGAGAACTTTCGTACTGGTTTCAACAAAAACAAAAGTGATGTGAAGGCTTCCCTGGGCCCAAAATTGCAGCTTGCCACTCGAAATGATGAAAGAAACAATTATCACGCCGGAAGCCGTGTGCTTTTATTTTTGAAGTGCCAATATTTATTCTTAACCCCTTTGCTGACCTTTCATTTCCAGTCATTCCCAGGCCCTGTGTGTGTCTCTAAAAAGTGGCACGCGCAAAGTAAAGAGCTGTGTGACAAGATGAGGGGATTGTGTTGTGCAACAATAGTACCACTTCACACTCTTGTGGGGGAAATCTATTTTTGAATTTTGCTCAAAAAAAACCAAACAGATTATGTGTACTAAGAACTAGTACACCAAGAAACACCTAATTTTTTTGGTCTCGTGTGGTATGTTTTGGTTTTATTTGGAGAGACTTTTTATACATCCAGTAAAGTGTTGTTGTTTTCTTTGTCCTTTTGTATTTTAAATTGTATTTAAAATCTATATATTTATTGTATATTTCAAAACTTTGATTTTTACCACTGAGTTTACTTGATGGCAAATAACAGCAGCAGCTGATTTGATGCTGTTTGTTGGCAGAAAGGTGGGCTGTTAAAATAAATGAGTACATTTAGAACAGTTTCTCCCACCTGTGGTCCAGGGCCTCATGACAAGTGCCCATTTAGGACTGTGACTGCACTTTTAACTGTCATGGCTCCGTCCTATGGAATCCTGAGCAGATTTGCAGTTTGGGGAGAGGTTTTGAGAATTCTCAGTGAGAGCTCTTCTAGTGCCCCACCAGACTTCAAACCTCAGATTCTGTAGGGTGTTACCATGGCAGTTAAAGTGGAATCATAGGCCATTTCCGCACTAGACTGTTATAGCGCTATGATTCCACTTGCAACATCCTATGGGATCCTGGGGTTTGCAGTTTAGGAAGGGGCCAGGCCGCCCCTCCCTAAACTGCAAACCCCAGGATTCCATAGGAAGTTGAAAGTGGAATCATAGCGCTATAACAGTCTAGTGCGGAAATGACCATAGCGCTATAAATATGTAGTGGGAAAGGGCCCTGATGAAGTCTGGTCCTTTCTGTCACATCAGAATTTTACTACAGGTTAAGTATCCTTTATTTGAAATGCTTGGGAGAAGAAGTGTTTCATATTTTGGATTTTATTTTTTTTTGAATACCTGTATTTGCATATATAGGCTTCCCCTGCTTATCTGACATATTATAGACCAGAGCACTGCCAGACAGTGGAATTTGTAGAAATGTGGAACCCGGTCTTCTGTTAGTTCTTCTCCTCTTGCCTTTTTCCTGTAGCAAACATGAGGGAATTATAGAGGCTCGCTTGGGATTAACTACACACACATGTTGCCTGCAAAGTTTCTCAGTTGTCTTGGGGCCTTTTTGCCCCTCTCAACTCACTTTGCAAGCAGTATGTCCGAGCAGTCCCAAGTGAACCTCTGTAGGCGAGAAGAACTGATGAAAGTGTGGGCCCCACATAGAATTAACAGAAGAAATCTGTAATTGACAAATGTCAAAAGAGTGGAATGTCAAAAGACACATTGACAAAAAGCAAGGGATGCCTGTGTATAAAATACAGTACTGCACAGAGACTGGGGAGACCAGGAGTGAGAAGTAGGAGCACCACTGCCACCACCATCTTGAAGGCAGAAGCAGGCAGCTGGCAGACTCCCTGGAGATCTCCTGTACAGTACTGTATTTTTTTTTAATTATAAGGATCAAGTCTCCTATATCCTCAGTCTCTGAGATTCTCAGTCTCTCTCCAGCTTTGTGTCTTGTACAGGTAGTGAACAAGTGAGGGGTGAGGCTATAGAGAGATGTGAGGATTTGTGAGAGGGTGAGAGGCATGGATTCTCACCGTGTCCTTTGCTTGGATTCCTGCCATTTCACAGATCCCCATGACTCTCTCCAGCCTCACATCTCCGTCATTTGCTACTTGTGTTGTGTCTGAGATGTGAGAGTGGAGAGAAACTAACGATCTGAGAAATGAACGAGCAGGAGCACCATGGCCACTGCCTCAAAGGTGGAAGCAGGTGGCTAGCGGCAAAAAGTTTCAGTTTCAAAGATTTGAGATTCTGGATTTGTGGATTAGGGATACTCAGCCTGTACCTCACCCTGTATCCTGGTTAAAGCAGGCTCAAATTAAACAGAATGAAATGGAAGAGCCCATGAAGATTGCACCTTTACCCTGCACTAATAGAATGACCAACATTAAGGGTTATTTGCTGTGGTGTTAACTGTGGAGAGGATCGCTTCTCCACTCACAGATTTTCCTTAACTTTTAACAGATCTGATGGTCTGCACTCCACGTAGTCAATTCAGACTACATTGATCTATGCTCCTCGTTTTGTAATTAGGGCATCAAGCTTTAACTGATTAATTAGTATGATTGATCAGCTAAGCATGCAGTCTTGTAGCCACTTACTTGAGAATCGGTCCCACAGAACTCAGGAGGAGGTACTGCTGAGCTAACAAATACAGGATTGTGGTGTTAAGCTTTAATTAAAGACAAAATATTGAGAAGAGGCAACAGAAAGGAAAATTCTTGGACTTAAGGTTCTTGAAAGGACAAATTATCATCAAAATTACCAGCTCTCTCAGACTTCAAGTCTACATCCAAAGCTAAGTCTGCATCCAAAGAGAACAAATAATTACATGGTGTAAATTATTTGCTTCAAGAAAGATTCTAGTCCTCTCTTTGTGACCACAAAAATCATCTTACATTTAAGTTTCGGAAAATATTTTAAATTAGACAAATCTGGTCAATTAGTCACTTATAAACTAGGCAGTTAATTGTTTTTAAAGTAACTGGTTAGTTAATTCATTAATATCCCTCCTTTCTTCCCATTGTGGGATGCAAGATGGTATGCAGTAGAGATTAAAAGAAAGAACAGCTAAAAACATAATCTAAATGGTTCTTTTTAAAAAACAAATAAGCAATACTACTAAAGCCAATTTAAAACAATGTAAATGCAGTTAAAGCACATGAAGAAGAGGAGAGAGTACAGCATACTCTATTTAAAGATCCTTCTGCCGCAACCAGTTCACAGTGAAAGGCCTATCAAAATGTAAAGGTTTTTGCCTGTTTGCAGAAAGAGAGCCCAGAGGGGGCCAACCAAGCCTCCATCAGGCTGTCTCAGGTCCTCACAAAATGGTGATGGTGGCATGAAGACAAAGCCATCTCCCAAAGATATTAAAACTCAGGCAAGCTCATATATGGTCTTTCAGATAGTCTGGACACAACTTGTATAGAGTTTCATAGGTTATAGCCTACACTTTGAATTCAGCCTGGAAACAGATAGGTAGCCAGTGAAACTGTTGTAACAAGGGGGTTAGTGGTTCCTTTTAACACGGTCCAGTCAGTAGGCTGGCCACAGCAGTTTCCAAACAGCTTCGAAAGGCAAACTCACAGAGAGTGTGTTACAGTAATCCAAACAGGCTGTAATCAAGGCATATCTCACCACGGCAATCAAAAAAAGATTAGCAATTATTTCACTGCTGTAGCTCTAGCCCAGTTTTCATCTTGTTGTCAAGATGGGATGTCTAACTAAGTAATGCTCGTTGCAATTTTGAGGGGAAATGTTACTCATACCATATGTACAGCACCATCAGCCTGTGTGGTGCTTTACAGAATAAAGCCCCCAATGATTTACAATGTCAAAATTCAGTCCCAGATGTTAATAGTATAAAATTTGTCACAGGGAAAGAACTAGGTGAGATAAAGACAAAAAGGGCAGACTGAACAACAATATGGCTGACATCCATTGAGGCTCACTGGTACACAGTGAGCTCCCACCACTGTACTTACACTTTCATCCCAAAGTGAAAACAACGGCAACCAGGGGAGAACTGTCAGGCCCAGCTCTATTCCCCCCTCCCCGCCGGCTACTGAAACAGCTGTGGGGATGTATCCGAACATGTTCTGGCTACTCTTGAGCACCCAGGGGAAAAGGAACAGTTGTACCTTTCCAGGCATACTCCATAGCTGATCAGTGGCTATAGGGGTCTGGACTATGCCTGGGAGGCCCCTAGCTGCTGTTGTGTACGTGGCCAGGTGACATTGGGCAGTGAGGCACTGGATCTGGACAGGTGGCATTGTTCAGTGAGATACTGGATGCCTCCTTCTATAATGCAACCCCACCAATACCTGCCCACTGGAGTAACTGGGATTCCACAAGGGTCTGTAATCTATAGCATTGTAGCCTTTGTGTTTATTCTTCTTACATGTATTCTAGCTTAGTTGCAGAATGAAATGGGAATTGTCATTTTAGTTTCAGCCAAAATGAGTTAAAGCACTTGAAGAAAGCATGTAAAGTCTGTAAATGTTTTGTCCCTTCTGATCTCTGCCTGCTTTTTAATTTAATTTTCAGCAGGAATTAAAAAAAAAAGCATTTTGCTCATTGTCACTTTGAAGAACAGACCAGTCCGGTCAGCAAAATCTGTGTTGAATTACTAAGTGGCCAACCTAACCTAATTGGTAACAGCAAAGTTGAGGGGAGGGGTTTGAATAGATTGTAAATATTTAGCAGCCATCCTTGCTTTTTGCTTTGAAGATAATAGTGAAGTTCAGCTCAGTGGGGTAGGAAAAACAGAGTGGCGTAGAGGGATTCCCCTAGCATTTTTTCAAGAATAATAGAGCATTCATGCAAATACATTGTAATATACTCTTCATTTTCCTCATGGTAGGATGTTCCTGAAGAAATGCTATTGTTTTTTGTTCTTGTGTGCCTTCAAGTTGTTTCCAACTTTCGACTCTAAAGTGAACTTATCATGGGGTTTTCTTGGCAAGATTTGTTCAGAGGGGGTTGCCCTTGCCTTCCTCTGAGGATGATAGGGTATGACTTGCCCCAAGTTCACCCAGTAGGTTTCCGTGACTAAGGGGAGATTCCAGCTGTGGTGTTCCAGAGTCATTGTCCCATGCACACTGGAGGCTTATGGGACCATTTAGAGTAGTTTCCTTTATTTACAAATATTTAAGCTGAGTGTAATGCAGATCTTTAGAAAGTTACTCTTTTGTAGTACAGCTCCTTCAGCCAGTATGGTCTCTAGCTGAGAGTTTCCAGAAACTGTAATAAAAAGATAACATGTGTGAGCTGTGCATAAAACCCAGCACTTCCGTTTGTAAAACGTTCTGCAGGGTGTCAGTTCCAGGGTAGAGTTTGGAGACATTTAATGTAGCAGCTTTGTACGGTTGTTTCCTTTACTATATAGATTCAAAATTATAGGTGGGTGAAAATTTAGGCCATTTCCACACTACACTGTTATACTGCTATTATTCCACTTTCAACATCCTGTGGAATTCTGGGGTCTGTAGTTTACTGAGGCCAAAGAGCTCTCTGGCTGAGAATAGTAAAGGCCCCTTCTTAAACTGCAAGCCCTAGGATTCCATAGGATGTTGAAAGGGGAATAATAGCGCTATAACAGTGTATGGCAGAAATGGCCTTAGATTCTAGCCATGCTGTCTGAGGGATTCTGAGAAATGTAACTCAGTGAGGTAACCTCCCAGCTCTGGAGACAAAATGTTGTTGCTGCTGCTGTTGCTGTTCTTGTGGTGGTGTGGCTTGAAGTCTTTTCTGGCTTATGACACCTTAAGATGAACCTATCACAGGGCTTTCTGGGGCTGAGAGTGTGTGATGCACCCAAGGTCACTCCATTGGTTTCCATGGCCAAGCAGAGAATCAACCCATGCTCTCCAGGGTCATAGTCCCAACAGTCAAACCACTATACCACAATGGCTCTCGGAGGCAAAATACACTACTATACTTCTATAAACAGATAACCTGGCCTGCATCTAATTTCCAGAGAACATCTGTGAGATTTCTAGCTCAGTCTGCCTAGAATTCTGTAAAGATGAAAAACGATAAGCATCTCTTTCTCTTTTCCTTACCCACCCCTCCACTGAGCACTCCTCTCAAATCACACTCCTGCATGAAAACTGTCTATTTCAGTGAAACTTCCACAGTTTGTTAAAAATCATTAGTGACAGTGATCAAATGAGCAAACTCATGACAGTGGCAAATAATACTTTACCTGCTCTGTGCTGTGTGTAAGACAGAGTGCTATTTTATTAGTCTTGGGTTTTACTTCTTTTGCAGCAGTCAATGAAGAGGTAGCACAGTCTCATCTCTGTATATAACTATATCGTAACTACAGCTTTGGCTTTCATGGACTGGGCCTTGGAGTAGATGAAGGGGAAGCCATATGCAATAGACAACATGATTTATATCTATCTAAGCTAGCTATTTATTTATTTATCATAATACCACCACACTATTCAGCTGGAAAAATTGTCACAACAGAAATAAGACAAGACGCTCCCTGCCCTTAGACTTACAAGGTAGGGGAAAAAATGACACAAAAGGAGAGGGGAAAGGAAAACTAGAAAAGCACAAATATGAAGTGTTAGTACATTCATAAAATGGCAATTAATGTTTACTTCCTTGATCTGTTTTGGAACAGAAGGTTTGGCTGATGACACAATTGACCACCTGTCAAGAGCCCACATCCCGAAAGGGGTCCATAGACGGGTCCTCATGGACTTGTTCTTCCTGATTTTTTACCCACTTCTTGCATTGGCTGAGACCACAGTGGTTTTGAGAAGAAAAAGCTAGCTGTGCCACTGCATGCACGCACACTGACTCGCTCAGTGCCATACCTCAAGTCCATGAAAGCAACAGTGATGAGAACGAGAAGAAGGAGCAACCAGTGACAATCATGGTGAGAAAGTAGATGCACTGAAGGTGTCTTGACCAAAAGCTCTTAAAAACCTGAAGCTGGCACTGACTGGAAGAGCACCACTGACACATAAGACTTATTTGGACGTCACGATAAGACAATGGTCTATGAATCTTGTTTATCAGGTATAAGCCAAAATGCTGACCTTTTTTTTTGGTCATCATTCCTGCTTTCAGCAGGAGCGGCTAAGCAGAGCTATGGCCCTTTTGGTTGGTTTTCTGCAAGAGCAGACAACCATCTGCTTTCCAGGGACCTATTTATACTGCACAAATATAGTGCTATTATTCCACTTTAATGGCAATGACTCCATTGTATGGAATCCTGGGGCTTGTAGGAATGTCTGGTGCAGAACAAATTTGGATTAGTCCTAGGTCTGCTTGGAAAACTGGTCTTTCACATATGCTGACAAGCGACACTAGTAGATTAGCTGATGTGGGAGGATAAGCAAATTTACTAGTTGTCGCTGTGTGCTGATATACAGTAAATGGAATGAGCTGAAGCTCCCGAAGACTCTTGAGCAGCCTGACCAGGTGGCTTTGAATTTCCTTGAGCCTTACTGTAGACTCTATTCAAGGAGTCAGGATCTTTCTTGGTAAATAGGAACCATGCTTCCCATTAGGCTAGGTGACAGATTACAAGCAGCTGCCATGGGGTGGGGAGCCATTTTACAGGTTGTCCAAGTGCTGGAAGGTAGGGGTTTTTATTTTGTTTCTAACCGCTTTTTTTTTGGTTAGAATACCTTTAAAAATAGCTACATATATCTAGAATGGATAACATATTAGTTGAATTTAATTAGAAATTAATTCTTCATTAAATATTATTAAATTTAATTTTAAAATGTGCCACTTAGTACGAACAAATAAAATTCTCCTCTTTCTTGATTACTATCTGTCTGTCTGTCTTTCTAAGTCAACCTTAAATGTACTTAAATTGACTTTAATATGATATTGACTATGGCATATACACTATGTACTGTGTAGCATTTTCCTGTTGACGATAGTGCATTTAGTGGTTTGTCACCAAATTTTAGCTGGAAACAATCATGCGTTTTTTTAAAAAGAATGCATTACATGCCCCTCACTGGATCTTTAAAGGCCTCACTCCTCTGCCATAGACCATGATTAAAAAAACAAACAAACACAACTTTTGAAAGTTATTTTTTACTCAAAATGTCACACCTTCTGGTCTGTTAGCTGGTGCTAGTCTTTGAGCCAATCTGTGGCAGGTTTCCAGGAGAGAAAGAAATTGTTGTAGAAGCACAAATACAGTGTTGGCTCCTGGCAGATTAGAGGAATAAAAATGACTGGTCTTCCATATCAGATAGCTGGAGAAACACTGCCCAGGGGTATGGGGGCAGTTTTACTATGTACTAGACCTAGAAGAGGCTGTTTTTCAAACCAGGTAGTAAACACAAAGTTATGTCTAGTTTTGAAAGAAGCTTCTCCTTGCCTAAAATAGACTGGTGGGCCAAAACCTGTGAAATTGCCCCCCACATTCCCTAGAGGAGTGCAAGTGTAGGTGAAGATAGCATTTATCCCTTGACTTAAGGAGGAAAGAGGTATGATTAGTTTAACCCATTGCCTCAGTTGCCAAAGATTCATTTACCAAGGAAGAAGAATAGTAATAATGGCCACCCATCTGTGACTCCATTGAGTTTTTAAAAAATCACCACATTCACATAACCAAATCTGTTAGTTTTAATTCAGTATGGAATCATGTCACACTTTAGCATTCAAATAACATCAGTTGCACACTCTGTAACATTTCATAAATGAAAACCAGGATACGGTGCAGCCAAGCAACATCAGACTGTGGTCAGGTTGACAAAAGTTGTTAATAAAGAAGAACACAGAGGCTGGAAGTGGCTGCAACAATTTGGTTTTGCCAGCACTTCCTGGACAGGGCAAGATTCTCCCCTCCTCTACTCCTGGCTCTGCCGAGTTAATTGAGTACAAAACTATTTTTGCACTCAGTTTGCAGCAACGGAAGTGAGGCCATTTCCGCACTAGCCTGTTATAACGCTATGATTCCACTTTCAACATCCTATGGAATCCTGGGGTTTGCAGTTTTGGGAGGGGCCAGATGGCGGAGGAGGGGGAAGATGAAGAGGAGGGGGGAGAAACTGGGTCATATTAAAACTGCCGGAAAATGGGAGAACAGTGGATCAATCAAAACTCTCCCTGCCAAATTGGAGGGCATGAAGTTGTTATGCACACATGCGTGCATGCACACTTAGAGAGAAACACAGAAACATCTTTTTTTTTTTGAAAGAACAGAGGTTTTGCTAAGTAAAACACTGCTGCCCACTGGAGGCTTCCTTGGGGGCATTTCTACACTACACTCTTATAGTGTGATTATTCCACTTTCAATACCCTATGGAATCCTGGGGTTTGCAGTTTAGGGAGGAGCAAAAGTGGAATAATCGCACTATAAGAGTGTAGTGCGGAAATGGCCTGGGTCAGATGAAGATGCATCTCCAAAACATATTTAGAAAAGGTAAGGTAGGGAATGACTCCAAGCCACAACAGGGATGCAGCTGTTCTTCTTACTTCATTTCATTTAATTCTTACACACCAAAATTAACCATTCAGAAGTTTTCCCCACAGTGGGAAATATTATGAGAATGAAATTCAAAGAACATTTTTCATATTTGGTGAGGGGTTTTTTTTATCTGAGTGTGTGAAAATGTTAGTGCAGAGAACTGACGTTTTTACACAGAAAGCAAGTGTGTTTTGAACTCATCCGACACTTTTCTGAATAAAACGTTTTTTGGTGCAAATGCAATGTTTTTCTTCCATTTTTTTTAAAGAAAACGTTCAAAAAGGAAAGGGACGAAAAAATATTCTCATGGTGGTTTATTCTTTTTCCTGCAAGGTTTCTCAGTGTGTTGAGCCACCTTTTCTCATCAAGGGAAGGGAAATTGCTGAAGTATGCCTCAGTTAACACAGTAGATGTGTTCCTGGACAGAAAATGTGACACCAGGAGGCAGAAACAGCTTGGAAGGAATAGGGATGGGTTCTTATGCCATAAAAAGAAGGGAAGTTCAATACTGAGATATGAAACAAGTAAGTATGGGTCAGGTCAAGTAACTATGGCATAAGTAAACAAAAACATTTTGATCCCTGTGGATCTTGAAAACTTCCTCCACATTGCATCCCAGGATGACTTCTGCCTCCAGTTTTCTTCTGGTTTGCGTTTTAGTGGCCAAACTATAGATCTATGCTTTCCTTCTTTCTTTTTTAAAAAACATGCTGAGGAGAGCTGGTATACCAGGTGTATCTATTTTCCCTTTTTTTTCTCTATCGTATTTTCTCCTTTTTTCTCTATCGTATTTTGAGAATCTGAAAGCAGCTGCTGTTTACTTTGCTTGTTGTAAGCAGGCACACTGGGTACAGTAGGATTCGTATAAAGTAGAATCCTGCTCTTTCATGGCTCAAGTTTTGTTTATGGCATTGTTTATTGCAAAGATGATGAACCAGCCCATCACCACAAGTTTGTGTTTCCCCAGCACTCTTTCACCATCCTTCCAGTGCTGATGCAGCTAAAAAAAAATCAAGCTAGACTGAGGATGAATGAGAATAGGAAACGGAGTTGGGTGAGTTTTAAAAAGCCTTATACAAGCAACAGTGGCGGAGCTTGGAGTGTGTGGAGGGAGGGCGGCGCCAGGGCATGCGGAGGCGTGGGCATAGTGCATGGGGCATGGCCAGGCATGCAGGGGCGTGGCTAAGAGCCAGGATGCCCTCAAAACATTGCCGCCTGGGGCGAAGCGCCTCCTGTGCCCCCCCCCGTTCCTATGCCACTGACAAAGAAGCTTTGTTAACTGAAGTATGCTTATATTCATTACCTCTTTAGAACATGGTTACCACTGTATCTTGGTAGGAGTACTAACAGAAGATGAGTAAGTCAACAGATGCAATTCAGCCAAAATTAAACCAGGCTACTGTTTTCAGTGGAGAAGAAAACATGTACTCTAGTTCTTCTCATTAAGGGGGCTTAGAAGGGGAGGGGAAATTGCAGGGCATCCACTTTGTCTCAGCTTTGTACCTTTGCATTCAATATCATGCTTCCCCACATGCCTGATCCAGTCTGATCTTTCTTGGCTATTATAATGCTCTCCAGCATAATTTCTCTGTAGCTTGTCTTTATAGAACAAACACTTTGCTGTATTAGCAATGAAGAGGGCTGGATTTACAGCTGACACTGGAAAGGTGGAGGCATTCTAAAATGATATTTGGATTTCCAGCAGAGCTATCCTATTGATTTCCCCTTAGTCGCATTTGAACAGTTTGATTGATCTGGATGCTGAAAGTACAGAGTTCTGACGGATGAAACTGCTGACCTTTTCGCAATTGCAAGAAAGAGCGTTTAATGATCGTGATATGGGCTGGCCATTTGAGTGTATTTAAAGTAAATTCCAGATGCAGCCCTTCAAAAACAGCCTGAGGGGTCTGGTTGGCAACATTTTCCCCCAATTAAACATTTGGAGGCAGAGAGAGAGAAGAGAGATCTTTCTTTTGTTGCAATAGGATCTTTTCTCTAATTATCAGTAAGTGACACCTGGAAGAAAATTATTGCCATTTAAACACATTTTTTTTACCTAATACTCAAATAAAAAAATGCATAATAGCAAGCTGCCTGTGAAACATGTTATTAAGAATCTTTTTTTCAGATTATACAATCAGAATAGTTAATATTCTGTTAATATGTTAATTTTTATCCTGAATGCAATGTGCATCCTTTTATGAAAGATTTAAAAAACACACAAAACAATGGAATCATTTTTGTGGCTGATTATTTTTAGATGCTTTGTTTTTATGGATGTTTTAGGGAATGTTCTTCTCCTCTTTCTTAAAGTTCAGTTCCAAATACACTATAGTGTCATTGGCCTGGCCTGCGTGTCCTGTCTGGGGGAAATGAACTCCCTCATATCTTAGCAGCATTTTTAAAGCTTAACATACATTCACAATGCTGAATTAAATTTTAGAAATGATAAATCCAGGAGTCAATTTAGTTTCTGATATTGAAATGTCAAGCAATAACATTGATTTGTTTTTTTCTGATTAAAGCCATAGACAGAAATAGCCAGCATGCCAAATAGTTTTAAAGGCAGAACTGATTTCCTTGGGTTGGACACTGGAGACTACTAGTTCTTCTTTAGTCACGGTGTACACGTTGGTCAGTACTGAGAAGCAATGGACCTTCTGGGGTCCAAAAAGAGAGTCCATTCTCTTCTTTGTAGACAGGTTTAACGATATAGCAATGAGCTGAACAGGAGAACTAAGGTCTTTTGCACACTACACTAGTTATAGTGCTTTGATACCATTTGCCATCCATGCTATGAAGTCATAGCATATGTAGTTTGTGGAGGCACTAAAGCTGTTCTGGTGAGAATACTAAATAATCATCCCTAAACTGCAAATCCCAGGATTCCACAGGATGTTGGCATGGCAGTTAAGAGGGAACCATAGTGCTGTAATTATGTAGCATGAAAGGGACCCAAGAGCAAATATTCCTTTGGAATAATTCTTGCATTTTATTCCCTTCATTTTCTTGTACTGTTTGCAGAGAGGCCATAGGGACAACCAAACTGTTTAACTGGATTTCTCACTCTGCCCATATTCATCTGTTGTCTTTTGTTCTACCCGTTTTTCCTTGCACAATCTCAGTTTTGTTTCTAATCTCTCCTTGTCAAGGACCTGTCTTTTGTTTTGATTACTCTGTGGAAAAACAAAACAAAACAAAACATTACACAAAACAGTACATATCAGGTGTAGCTACATATTTGTCAAAATATCTCCCCACAGTCACTGCAGTTCTGTTATGCTCTTCACTTAAGGGTACATTGCAGGAGTTGTTCTAACAAACTGGAAGCACTTTTGAAATGAAAGAAGCACTTCCATCATGTGCATGGAGTGTTCCCTGGGATCATGAACCTGTTTTCACCATTCCAAATGTACCTTAGAATCACAGAATCTTAGAGGTGCCAGGGGCATCTTGTCCAATCCCTTCTATGCAGAAATACACAACTAAAGCAACTCTGAAAGATGCCCATCCAGTTTTGTTTAAAGACCTGTAGAGAAGAGTTCACCATCTTCCACAGGTGAACAATTCTTAGGCTCTTTCCACACCTTACCTTCTTCCGGCGCTGGGGTGTGGGGATCATGCGAGCAGCCTCCAGCGAGAGGCTCTCGTGTCTCTGCTGCTTCAGCTCCGCATGAGTTGCCTGCTCGCACAAGAGCCCCGCCTCTTCTTTCCGCAGTGCAACATGGGATTTTCCCAGGCTGCGCTGGGACAGGAAGCGCGACCGGTGCGGCTCCGTATACCAGGTAAGTGCGCGCGGGGCCCAGGACAATGCTCATTTTTCTGCTTCCAGCCAAAAATGAAAAAGTGCGCAATCGGTGCTTGCGATTGTGAGTGCATTGTGCAGATCACTCCTCACAATTGCACGATGCTCCAGGTGCCCTTTTGCATGGCAAATGCTGTGCGGAAAGGGCCTTTCTGTCAAGAAGTTCTTAATGTTTAGGGGGAATCTATTTTCTTGTTATTTGAATCCTTGGTATCTATTCTAGTCTCTAGAACAACAGAAAATAAGCTCACTCTGTCTTCTTATGACATTTCCTCAGGCATATAAAGATGGGCCTCACATCACCTCTCAGTCTTCTCCAATTATGTCCAGCGCCCTAAGTCATTCTCTAAGTCATTCCTTGTAAGGCTTGATTTCCCATTGACTATCTTCATCTGGAACATTCTCTGGACCAGTTCCAGTTTGTCGGTATCCTTGCAAACCCAGATGTGGTATTTAGACAGGTGAGGTCTGTCTAAAGTAGAATAAAGTGACACTAGTGCTTCCTTTGATCTGGACATTGCACTCCTGGAATTGCATTGGCTGTTTTGGCTGCTCCATCACATTGTTGACTCATCTTTAGCTTGTGGTCTGCTAAGACCCGCTAGACCCCTTTTGTATGTGCTGCTTTCAAGCCAGGTGTCACCCATCCTATGTTTGTGCATTTCATTATACTTTTGACATGTGACCAGTGCTGTGCTGTGTGTTGTCCACAGTTGACATCACGTACAGCTTCTCAGTGGCTCAATACAGCTCTGTCGACGTTCACCTTGCAGCTCTTCACACCAGTGACAGCTGGTGCCTTCACTGCCAGCAGAGTGATGAATCCACTCTGGGTATTCATGTGAACTTTAAAGTAGCTGTTGAGGTGCTGAAACTGTTTTGGGGATAATAGATTCTTGGGATGCTTCCTTAAAGTTTGGTCTAAAAATTGGAGTAGAAATCAGTCTTGAAGAGATTATTTGTCCAATACTAATCATACTGGGTTTTTTTTCATATCTACCATGGGAACAGTTCAATTGCAGTGCACCAGGGATCTGTACAGTCCCTATATGTAGCCTGCTTCAGATTAGCTTGTTATGTTCTCATAGTCACTCAATGAAAACAGATAGAATGGCCATAGACTCATCCCTCAGCTCAATGGCAATGACAGAAAATGGATGCACTTTGTTATTGAAATATCCCGTGCTTTGCCAGCTGGAAGCAGTCATGTGGAAACTACTGTACTCATGTCAAATGGTATGAATGAGGGGAGCTTTTATACAAGGAAGGTTAAGATTTATATTGACACTCTCTATCTGTTTCATTTAGGAACATATGGCATGCACATGAGGGGAAAATTCTCCCTGGTATGAACTGCGCTATGTTCCTGGAGTCAGAGGTTGGCTCTTCTTTCAATATTTAACATGTCTCCATAGAGTCACAGTAGGTTGTTTCTTCCCTTTGAGGTTCATGGTGGCCTTTGGTTTGTACTCCAGTATTTTCTTCTCTTTGTTACAATGAGAAAGACAATAACACTTCTGTCATTTATTTTGTGTGCCGTGTTTCCCATTAGTGGCTGTGTTTAAGAGTTTAGAAATGCTAGGGAGGGGGTTGGAGAGCAGAGGGAGGAGATGGGGGCTGGAAAGAAGTCAATGTTCATGTATAACCAGAGTGGTGTAGTGGTTTGAATGTTGGACTAGGACTCTGGAGCTTGGCTGTGGAAACCAACTAGTTGACCTTGGGGGCCTGTCACACACTCTCAGCCTCAGAGGAAGACAATGGCAATCCTCCTGTGACTAAATCTTGCCAAGCAAAGCCCATGATAGGTTCTCTTTAAGGTCACCAGAAAGCACAAAAGACTTGAAGGTGCACAACAGCGACAAATAATTTGTGTATCATAATAATGACATGCTAATTCACATAAACCTTTTGGGTTTGGCTGAGGAGCAAATTGGAGAAGCCCAAAAGAAGGAAAAAGTAGGTTGGTAGGGATCATGTGCTACAGAGGCAGAAGGACAGGGTGTGGGCCACTTGAAACATCTCACTTTGAGCCAAGTGTTTACTCTGAAGTGTATTTATTGTTGAACTGTTTGTTTAACCTTGAGGCTAAGGCAGCTATAATGCCTTCCATGTGAGGTTATCCTTGATCTACTCACCCATGGATGTAACTGGAGTGAGCGACTCTGCCAGATCACTGGTTTGGCAAACTGTGGGCATCTCCTTTTATGCAATGCCCATGCTGCTCTTTTTTATTTATTTACATTGTTAGGTTGCTTTTCCACCCAGGGTCCTTTGAAGCTGCTTAAAGATTAAACACACACA
This sequence comes from Iguana delicatissima, assembly GCA_948472985.1. Classification (NCBI taxonomy): domain Eukaryota; kingdom Metazoa; phylum Chordata; class Lepidosauria; order Squamata; family Iguanidae; genus Iguana; species Iguana delicatissima. The sequence continues at coordinate 84,294 of CAOKZL010001041.1, read as the reverse complement.
AACACAGACACACACACAACATACATGAAATTCAAAATCAGAACCAAGAAGCAAGATGAAAAATAAAAATGACCATGTTCAAAGGGGTTGAATCAGATATTTGGTTAATCTAGGCTAGGCCTGTCTGGTTCTCCAGAGCAGTGACGGAGCTTAGTGGCAGGTGGGTGAGGAGGTAGAAGCGGGGCTCCCCATCTTCCTTCTGTTACCACCGTGGGACAGCAGGTCTTCTTTAAAAGAGCAATTGTTTAAAAAAAAGCAGGCCCTCCTGTGGTAGAGGAAGCAGGGGGCAGGGCAGTCATGTTTCTTCTTCAGTGCTCATTCCTCCTTGCTCCCTGCAAACTCATATGCACACATGTCCCTGTCTCTGCCTGTACTGTCTCTGCCAAATGAGAAGGAGGATCGTGGCTTTGGTTGAGGCAACACCTCTATTTGTTCTGCTTATGCACCAGTGAAAGAGAAAGTGATGGGGGTGTCAAAATGTGGAGATCTGGGCTAGCCAGGGCTATGACAGATCAGGTCTGCTTTTCATCTCTCTCTGGAGAAGCAGCACCTTTTTATGTATTTATCACCCCCTGGCTCCTTCTCCAAACTTTTATTTCCCTTCTGCTTTCCCTAAACCCACAATCCTTGTGGATATAGGGCAAAGCGTTTTCAGGTTTATTCCAATGAATGTGTTACTGGTGGTAGCGTGTGCAACTGTGCTCAGATTAAAGAGAGTCTGTATGGAGACTTCTCTTTTAAAGAAATATAATAAAAGCAAACTGACAAGGGAATATTTCACAATTAAATGTTATGAAACAGCACAGCACATTCAGCTCTTACCAGGCAAATGCTCCCCCAACTCTCTCTGTCTCTGTCTCTGTCTCTGTCTCTGAAGAAACTCCTCTGCTTTCAAACTCAGAGATGGAACTCTTTTTCAAACCCTGTTTGTTTTATTTTTCTGTTATGCTGACTCCCCTACCTAGCCCCTCCCTCTGGCTAACCTGGGTTCTATAGTCAGTGAGCCAATCAGATTAAATCCTCTCTGGTGCTAGAGCAGCTCTGCTAGCTAAGCCCTTCAGGGTTCATCATAGGGGGCAACACAGATACTGGCTGTTGTTTGAATTCCTGATGGAACCAAGCAATTGTGGGAGTGGGGAGGAGGGAAATTGTGTTACAGCACAAATAGGGCTGATACTGTGCTCTCCTTCTTTGCATGGCAGGCAGGGGAAAGGAGACAGGCAGTATAGTTCCACAACCTAGTTGCCTCCACTACAAAGGCCCTGTTCTGCCTTGTATTACTGCCAGTTGTGCATCAGATGATAAGAGGACACAAAGCAATGCCTCTCACCAGCAGATGTAGGCATTCATATACACATTTGCTATGTGTTTTTGAAATGCCACCTACCTTCTTAATATTCTGTCTGGGTAAATGCAAATTTTGAAGGATGTTCTTTTTCTTCACAGATTTTTATGTGTGCAAGGATGATTTTAGATAAGCTTCCCTCATGAAAAATAAGATGGTTAAAATTCTTTCTTCTCCCAAGCAGCATCAAGCAGCCTTCTTTGGAAGGTTATCCAGAAATAGGCAGGGAAAACAACACAGAAGGAAAATTGCATTTGTGCCACAAACATTGAAAACAGAGGGGATTTCATTTAGGAGCAAATAATCTTTGCTTCCAGACTTTTGCCACTTTAAAATTAAAACGATGAATCAGCTTACTCTCACATATTTTGAGAAGTATCCTTGTCTTTCTAGATAGAATGGGATCACAGCAAAAGGGCACACAGCTCAAGGAAATATTATATATCATGTAACATTTCCCAGGGCATAATATTACTGACCCGAAACCCTCTTTCAGATGGATTTGACTCCAAATATTTCCATTGCAGCTCTGACCCAGACACTGGTAGGTAATAGGAACAGCTACAAATTAAGGATTCTTGGTCTGTTGCCAGGATCCCGCGTTAAAAGGCTCTTTCAAGGCTGGTTAATTTTACTGTAAACAGATTTTCTGTTTTGTGTAAATTAAAAATTAATTTGAGTAGCGGATCAAAGAACAAGATCTTTTTTTAAACAAAGTATACCACAAGATACGCCTGACGATTAATGAATTTCCTTCATAACCTTGTTTGGGGCAAATGCCTTACTGGTTATGGAGTGGCCCCAAGACAAATATTTAATTAAAACTGTACGGAGTTGAGTTTATTTAAATTCATTTGAGATACATTGCTTTAGCCAGACTTCAGGAGATATTATTAATACAATCCCTTCTCCTTCCTGAGAAGGTCTGTTACTGAGGTAAAATAACCTCATTGTTCTGAATAATGCTGGAAGTCTGACTTAAATGTACAAACAAATGCAAACTAAGGAATGTTATTGCTGAAGGCTAAGAAAAGGGTTTATTATGTGAAAGCATTCCGATTTCTAGTAATGAAGCCACGGTGAAAGCAAGATGACTGACAAGAGTGTGAGATACCCAATTGTACCAAACAGAACCTGTGATCTCAAAAACCTAGGGCCCTTTCATACCAAACAATTATAGTACTATATTCTACTTCAGCTTCCATGACAACATCCTGTGGAATCTTGGGGTTTGTAGTTTGATGAGGCACTAAAGCTCTATGGCGGAGAATTCTAAATATACCTCCTTATGTACTGCAAATCCCAGGACACTACCATGGTAGTTACAGTGGAATGTAGCGCTATAATTGAGTTAGTGAGAAAGGACCCCTGCTAGAGTTTATAGCAGAAATGGAGAACCTCAGGCCCCGCCCTCTTCGTGTTCTCCAGATAGCCATGCCCCATTCTTCACAATACATTTGTTAAGTGGTTCCCTCAGCATTTGTGTCGGTTTTTTCCCCATTCTAAAAAGTTGCAATACTTCCTTTGGCGCTTAGTAGCTGGTAGGAACTGCCTCCCTGAACATTTATGGACTGTTCCTTCCTTCGTTGTTTTTAAATCCCAGTTGAAAACCTCCTTGTTTTGCAATGCTTCTGGAGTTTTAGTTTACTATTGCTTTATTATCTTGTACATTTTGATAATGTTATTCGTCCGTTTGCTTTACTTGTATTGTTTTCATATTATATCTGGATAATCTGTTTTATAATTGTGTAGCTTTATATTTGCATTACTACGTCCTTCTCCTGTTGTGTGCACATGTATATATTTTAAACTGTATGCCTTTGGCAGGGCTGGCTGTTTTTTTGTTGTTATTTTACTTGTAAAGAACCATGTTAATCAATGGCACTATTTAAACAAATAATCAAACAACAATAGTTTTAAATGAAAAGATAGCATTTTGCCCCTGCCTTTTGCTTTTGACTCCACCCAGCACAGACCCCATTCATGAAAACTTCTCTGAAATTGCATTTGTTGCTCAGGCTGAAAGAGATTCCCAATCTTGATGTAGAGGGTTGCAGGTGTCACGTATTACACAATGCCAGGCTGGGTTTAGAATTATTAGTACTTAGGTTGACTTGTCAGGTCCAATTCTAGATTTGAAGAAGCCTGGTACGAACTACCATCTGACAGGCACATTCCTTCACTAGTGGAATCCTGGCTGCCTCATCAGGTGGTACCAGACTACAGTCGGATTGTACAGGTAGGACTAGCTTCCTGAGTCTTCCTGCCATTTAATTTGGTCAAAAATCCTCCAGGGAATTGTTTCCCTATGACAGAGCTTTCCAGACTTTTCATGTTGGTGACACACCTTTTAGACATGCATCATTTCACGACACAGTAATTCAGTTTTACTAGCAAACCAGAAGGTAAACTAACCACTGATAAGAGAACTGGGCAAATATGTAAATTGTAATAACGAAATGTACAGGGACACAACATATCTCACGAAAACCTTTCATTTGTATTTTTAAAAATATATGATTTATTTATAACATATAGCACGCATTTCCAAGGCTTAGGTGGGTGCTCGTTCTTGGTGCGGGGAGGTGACACATCTACACCCTTCAGGCGGCACACTAACGTGTCACGACACACCATTTGGAAAGCCCTGCTCTATGACATTGTCAGAATTTGAAGTGGCTTCCAGTCCCCATAGCCTGGCACTCACAGTAGATTTTTTTAAAAAAATGGGCCAGAGGTGACAAAGGTAAAGTATATCAGCCTTACCTCTGCTGATATACTTTCTTTCTTCTAATGACAATGGGAATGCTTAAGATTCTGTGGATTGACTTGAGTTTCAGTGTTAAGACAGAATATAATGTTCAGCACTGTATGTCAAATGATTTCTATAAGTGCTTGTATGTATGTGTGTGTGCATGGACACATATATACACAGTCCCCCAAAAGCTCATTTCAGACATGGCCAATTCACAAAAAAAGCCATTATGCTTCAGGTTGTTCTCTCCCATACAGTCAGTATGGTCAAAAGATATCCCAATAGTTGCAGTGAGACATCTTCAAAGTCACCTCATGTCGAATTCCTGTAGTTTGATTGAATGATTCCCCCTCTTATACTCATATACCAGCAGTATAACATTTGTTTTAGTCACCATCACCTGTATTGTTGAAGTGCCTGCTTTTTGAAGAACAGTAGAAACTGTTATTTCATAGTTTTCATGTAGATTCTTCCACAGAGAATGGATCCAGAGAACTTAGAATTTCAAATGTGGGGTAGATTTTTACAATGTAGTGTTCATGTATTGGGAGTTTGGAAATGGTTTGATTGTAGAATATTGCTATTTGGCTTTCTTTGAATGACCACTTATTACGGCAAGACCTGGAGTCCCTTTGATGAAGCGTGTTAAATATTAGGCTTTTCCTTTGTAAAAAAGCGGCCATTACTGCAGAGGGCTACATAAATTAACAACATGCTTACTTTGAGTGAATTGGCACCCAAGGTTTGCTGTTTGGTGTGGGTTGTTCCATTCAGTGACCTTATACATTGCAGTGATCTACTCCCACCAACCCCAAGATAAAGTCCTACTAGATTACGATTTTACTTGTCAACTTAATGTTCACTCTGTGTTAACACAGACTGTATTTTATAGCAGTATGAGCACCTTTTGTGTGGGTGGTTCTAGCTGGAGGTACTTAGTGACCTTTTCAAGGTCTTTCTTTGCAAGATGGCATCTGGCCAGATGTGAAGGCATTAGTCATTTTGTTAATTGTGCAGCTTTATTAATCAAAAGGTGTAGCAAAAAGACTGATTTGTAAGTATGGTTGATACTTAGAGGCTGAATTGTGCAACTGTGATATTTGCCTAAAGCCTTATTTATGATAACTGCTGGAAGTTGATTATCACGGGTCCATGGGAACTGAACTGGAGTGTGAGTGTCACACATTGAACTTCACCTCCTCCATCTTGTGGACATGTTATCCACTCAAGAATAACAATGCTGAATATGTTCTACACTAACTTTTGCAATAAGTGATTCATTTCCGTTTCTTATATGAGTCGATGAGGCATGCTTCTTGAAATCTGGGAAATTGTCTAGGAATTGCTGGTATCTTGCTTTTTCCAAAGCTCATGTAACTGCAGACAAATAGATCCAGATTCCTTCCTCCAGCCGTGGTCAAACATCTGGCTCAGAATGGGTGTTAGAAGTGAGTACCCTCCACTTTTGTGGGCTCCCCTTTCACAAATTTGATTATTTGGAAGTTTCTAGCTTCTTGCCACCCTCCTCTTCTGCCTCTGGCACCAGCACGGCTCACATAGATTTTCAGAACCAGCAAACACAACCCAGTTTTAAAATCAGCTCTGCAGTCCAGTTCCTAGCCCAACTTCTCATCCTCAGAAGGTCTCCCATCCTTCAACAGCACAAGGCCCTACCTTCTCCTACTTCACAGATGGGGAGCAACCTCCCAGCCCCTCTTTCATCCATCTCTCTGTCCCCTGTCCTCTTCCAGCACAAGCCTCTACCTTCCCTTACTTCACACTTCACAATTCACCTCCCACCTCCATTTTTCATCCATCTCTCTTTCTCCCCTCTTCCAACAGCACAAGCCCAGACTTTCCCTTATTTACAACTCACAATCCACGTCCCAGCCCCACTGTTGTGAAGTAAGGGAAGGTCTGGGCTTGTGCTGTTGGAGGAAAGCAGGTAGAGGGACCGCTGAAAAGTGAGACTGGAAGGTGGATCATGAGATGTGTCATGCCCGGCTTCTAGAACATGGACTCAGAGTCTGAAACAGGGGGCATGCCAGGACCTGCTGTACAGGAAGAGGTTACAGTGCCACAAACAGAACAGGGGGCAGTGCCAGCTCCAGCAGAGAGTCCTGCCCCTTCAGACACAGAAGAACACTTACCTGTACCCACCTTTGCAGAGTGCAGACAGCAAAGAGAAAGTCAGCATAGCTGTCTCAGAATTTATAACTGGCAACAATTAAGCAACAGCTGTGCTAGGATTCAGACCTATATAGCTGACGCCCTCCCCCTCCAGGAATTGTCAGAGCTTGTCTGACCTTCTACCCTGCCAGATACCTTGCTGAACTCTGGAATATTCTGACTGATCTTGGACTCTCTTTTGCCTTGGAACCCTGTTGAAATTTGTCTGTGACCCTGTGCTTACTGCCTGGGAATAAGGAATGAGCTGGGAGCTATTCAGTTTGTTTTGTTTGATCTATCAGCTGTGCCACCGGGACTGAGATAGGACAGGGTGTGAAGTAAGGAAAAGTCTGGGCTTGCGCTGTTGGATGAGGGGAAACAGAGGGACAGATGAAAAGTGGGGCTGGGAGATGGATTGTTGGGTTTGAAGTAAAGGAAGGGAGACAGATGGGAGGATGGGAAACAGAAGGGAGGGGTGGGAGTAGAAAAGGAGAGGAAAAGGATTCACAACTGCTCTTCCCACTTGTAAATCAGCTTTAGTTTATTGTGTATTTTCACTTCATGGTGTCTTACCCCTAACTCTTGTAAAGTCAGCGTAGAGTGCAATAGTCATGGGGTCCTAACCCTAACCTTGAAAGTAGGTGAATAGTGAGTTTGTGTAACCTTAGGGGCAGAAAGTTTCCTAGGGTCAAATGTCTTTGGTGGGGATGTTTGTGATCCACCAGGAGTGGAATTCTGCCTCTTTGATCAGATATCAGGAGGATTTTATAAGGAATAAGAAAATCTAAGAATAAGAAGTAGCCACTCTGCACAAACTAAGCACGTTTGGGTGAGCTTAGTTCAGCAATAGCAGAAAACATGCAAATTTTACTTCTTTGGACTACAGCTCCTGGCACTCTGTAGCCAAAATGGCAGTTGACTGTAATCCAGAAGTAAATTTCCCATGCTCTGCAAGATGGGGCATCACCTTGGAACTCCATGTATACTGCCTTGGTTCCTGTGGTGGAAGAAAGTTATAGATGTGCATAGGTTCTGTGATGCTGGAAATGTGCAAAAAATAGCAACAAAAATTATCAGGGGACTGGTTACAATTGGGAGGGATAGTTAACCAAAAAAGGCAAGAGAAGGGATCACAGAGGTATTGCTCTGTATGCCTAGGAATACTGTGGTTCAGTGTCATTTTTTGGATCTCTTGAGTTCCTGTAATTTGTATGCTACTGTAGTTCATAGGAGGAGCTTCCTTATGGGACAGTTGAAAAAAAGTTATGTTTGAAATACCTGCTTGATTTCTATGTGTTCTCCTGTTTGTTTTTCTGTTGCTTTCTTGTCAACTCCCAACTTATGATGATCCTATTTGACAAGATGCCTTCAGAGGAGCTTTGCATTGCCTTCATTTTAGTCTGACAAAATTTGACTGGCCCAAGGTAACCTAGAAGCTGAGCAAAAAATGACACCCTGCTCTCCCAGAGTCAGAGTCCAACACTTCAACTTCAGCACCACTTGGCTCACTCTTATCCTAACACAAAAATAATATATATTTATCAGTGATATGGAGAAAGAGGATAGCGAGAGGATGTTGTCCTTCGTTATCAGTGCTGAAATTCAGCATCACCCAGTGAAGCTAAATGATGGGAAAATCTAGACAGATAAAAAAAAGTATTTCTTCACACAGTGCATGGTTACACCAGAGAATTTGTTACTATGAGTAGAGTGATGGCTGTCAGTTTGGTTGCCTTTAAAAATACATTAAAAAATTCTAGATAAACTGTTTGTCATGGTGGTCTGTTTAGATTCTGAAACAGAGTTCTCACTTGCCATACTGTGTCCTAGCGAGGTTTATTTGTGAATGGTATGGAGAAGGGCCATCTCCACTGTGACACTCACTCTTGAGATTAGGTGGGCTCCTCACGTGAGAAGAACTTCCTGACAGTAAGAGCAGTTTGACAGTGTAATGCACTGCCTGGGAGTATGGTGGAGTCTCCTTCTTTGGAGATTTTTAAACAGAAGCTGGATGGCTGTCTGTTGGGAATACTTTGATGGAGTATTCTTTCATGGTAGGGGGTTGGACTCAGTGGCCCTTGTGGTTTCTTCCATCTCTGCAATTCTATGATTCTAGGAGATGTTTCTTCTTAGTAAAAGACTTACTTTTCTCTGACTATTTTGTGGATGGCTAATATTGTACCAATTACCTTTGGTTTTTAATGAACTAGTTCAAGGAATTACTTCACTGTTTTCAGTGTTTTATTATATTTAGCAATTAGTTTTATTATATCTTGTTTTTTATTGTTAACCATTTTAGGATTTTTTTAAACTGAAAAGCAGGGCTAATATCTTCGTAAACAGAATAAGGTATTACCTCCAGTATCAGCAGCGTTATGTCTCTGAATAACAGTTGAGCGTAAAGATCCTATTATGTTTAAGTCATGCTCATGAGCCTACCATAAGCATCTGGCTGGCTACTGTGGAAACAGAATGCTGGACCATGTAAGCTTCCTGTTGTAAGCCTTTGATTGCATCCATCGGGGTAGGGTTGCCAAATCTCAGGGCCTAGCCCTGAGTCCCCAGTTTTCATTGGTCCTCTCTGGATGGGAAACAAGGGTACAAATTCTTCAGTTTTAGTGAGCTCAGCTGCAGGCAAAAGGAAATGGTTGCATGCAAAACCATAGGAAGCTGTTGCTGCTCTAGCTCAGCTAGTACAGCAGCAGCTTCCTATGGTTTTGTATGGATTACTTGGTTTGTTGCTTGCAACAACAGTCCAGGGGGTCTATCTCGTTCCCTAGCTAACTTTTTCCTTCCCATCGTGGCACCAGGGCTCACCTGCTGCTCTGCTCTGCATCTACCTTCTGGCTAGAAGGAAGGAAGTTAGACAAAATGTTCCTTATCACATCTCCCTAAGTAAGTGAGAAGGAATAATTCACTTCATTTCACGTTGATATAAGACCATCCACTTTACTTAAAATTTCTGTATTAATTTCCAGAAGGAAAAATATGTTACCTTTGTGTGTGAGAGAGAGGGGTTGTTTGAATGACAAGCTGTAAGCAGCTATGATTAGTACTTAATGCATAATGCTCAATGGCATTTGATACAGGGTCAGGAAAATACCATCTGGGACTATTGGATGAAGACAGGGTTTCAAGGCTCATGTTTTGGGTGGGATCAAACTAGACGGAGCTTCAAGGCTCATGTTTTGGGTGGGATCAAACTAGACACCAGGTATAGGACCTACTGGGTGTATGGAAACAAGGCCTATTATAAACTCCCAGAAAACTAGACACCAGGTATAGGACCTACTGGGTGTATGGAAACAAGGCCTATTATAAACTCCCAGAAAAGTGATCCAGAAGTTGTTACCTGCCCTGGCTGGCCCCACCTATAACCCTGGGAAGAGATATCCCCAAAACAAACAGATTTAAGCACATAAGGAAGCGAGGCCTTCCATGTGAGGATAAAGAGATCAGTTTAAAATATGAATTGTCCTGGGATAGTAGGACATGTAAGTCTGTAAGGAGGTATTATTCTCTTGCAAGGTCTGTTATAAGAAATGGCCAAAGACACTGCTCACATGAAGCACAGCAATGTATGTATGTTAATGACATTTATGAGGAAACATTCAATAGCATCAGCAGAGGAGCCATCCCTGGTCTCAGGTCTGACCTGGAAATCTTTGGGCCTGAACTGACAACCCTAATCAGGACTCTGATGTCTGGCTGCCTGCTTTGGCATTAAAAAGGAGCTTAGCTTAGCACGGAGTGATTTTTAGATCATAGTTCAGTCCTCTTTGTAAGTCAATGAAATGTTTCAAACCCACAGCCATGATAGTACATTAAGAATCTGTGACATCAGCCGCAACCTTCAGCAAGAGCTTTACCTGAGGAGACCATTAAATCAAAGGCAGCAATTACAGCGACAGGAGGAACTGATGCCTCTTTCCACAAGGTCAGGCGGTAACCAGCATAGAGATGTCAAAAGTGTTGATACTAAGGATCCTCAAAGGCAGGCATACACACATGATCTTTAAAGTTCATCTCCTTCTACCTCATGTATGGCTTTGATGACAGAAGGCTTCATTTCTTTCATACAGAGAGGCAGGGGGATGGGAAACTATGGGCTGCTTCAAGCAGGGCAGGATTTTAAAAGGAGAAAAAGAAATTATTCAGATCCTTGATCCTTCTAAAAGTATTCCTGCCCAAGCATATCTGTCATTCACAAAGTACAAGCAGTATAAGCACCAAGGAAGAAGAAGTACGTCAGAGAATCCTCTCATTTCTTGTCACCTTTTCCTCCTTCTGAATTTTATAGGAAGTATTTTTTTAGGGTCCAAGAAGTCTTCTTCAGCACTCCAGGTTCCTAAACCCTTGTTAAACAAGTGTCAGAGTTTCGTTAAGCAAGCTGTTCCTTGTGACTTTGGGCCAACATGGTGGAATTGGTCCCAGATGCAACACAGATGGCACAAAATCCGGCCTGCCTCTAAAGGGATGGTGCTGCGCTGATCAGAATTGGAGTTCGATGGCATTGGCAGCCTTTTTCTACCACATCCCTGCTTGAGAAGCCGGGGCTCTGAGGATGTTGCTGCAAACAAAACATTTATATTCCCTCAGAGCTATGCTAAAGACTCGTGTGGGCGTCTCAGTTGTTTCTGAACAGAACTGAAAAGACTCAGGGTATTTGAAGGACTTTTTTCCTTCAGTGTGACACTGCCTGGCTATTAAGAGATTTTCTTCAGAGGTTTTCTTCAGAAGCCATGCTCATAAGAAGCAGCATGGTACCAACATGGAGCAGGGCTTTTTCAGCTGTGGCACCTCATCTCAGGAATTTCTTGCCCAACTTAGGTTTGGCTGGCACCTTTACTAGGAAAACATACTCACTGTTTCTAGGTGACAAAGTAAGGTACCAGACTTCATTATCTACAGTCCTACTCCTAACCGAGTGTACTACATAGAATCAAACTTCTGGATGATATTTCGTGTCCATGATGATGTGGGTTACAGTCCTCGGAATCTCATGGGCTGTGTGTATATGTATATAAGGGGAAACACAGCACTCCCTTTTTTTTCACTCACTACAACAGACTGTCCTTTGGAGCCACAGGTCTAGTTGGTACAGGTTTCCTGGGCTACATTTATTCTTGAAAGTATGAAAGTGCAGCCATTCCCTCCCATCCCAATGTAACAATGTTCCTTCTGCTTCTCTGAGCAGGTATGTTAAATAGGTCACTGTGGTTTGGTTTGGTTTACATCTATTTTCTAGTGTCTTCTATTATGGAAGCACTTTTCTCCAATTCCATGGCCAATGTCCCTGTTTAGACCAGCAGTCATTCCGTTTAGAGGTTGGAAAAGTTACTTTTGAGGGCTAAAACTCCCAGAGCCTCCCAGCCACAATCCTTCAGCCAGAAGAAAAGTAACCAAAGCTTGGTTGTACTTGATCTAAATCCATTGAGTGACTGTCAACTGCTCAGATGCAAACTGCCTCTTAAAAATGCTCCTTAAGGAACTCCTAGAAATGGTGTGCTCAGCCCTTTGCAAATGACCGCTCAAAGGAAGCACTTCTTTTCTCTGTGATGCTGCCTTGACTGTCTCCATCTGTCTCCATAAAGGATGTTCACTAAATAATTCAGCACGGCAACTTGATATGTCATCCATCTCCCTTATTACCCCAGTGACCTGATGGCAGCAGCTCAGCGTGTTGTTGTTAGTGCTCTGTGATGTTGCAAAAGCTGTTATAATCTAAAAAGAAACACAGTAATGTAGCCCCCCCCCATCCCTAGGTCGCAGGGTGCAATGAAGTGAGGGAGGGAGATAACTTTCTTCCCAGAAAGAGAAATTAAATCTTAAGACACAGGAAGATGCTGTGGGCCTCCAGGATGGTCCCTATGTTTCATTATCATTTTAATGATACTGGAGATATATAAAGCAGATTCTGTTGCTGCCCTGTCATTCACAATCTAAATCTCAGTTCATTGGTCAGCTCTTGTGAATGGAAGCCTTGGAGACCCAGTTGGTATAGACAGTAGATTTGTTTCAGCACCAAGTAACATTTTTAAAAAAATTAAAAAGGTCTTTTGGGCTCTAACTGCTGTTTTCCAAAATGTACATGTACACAGCTTTAAAGTGGTTTGAACTTTTAAGCTGTTTTTAACTTGTTAAATTGTTTAACAATGACTTTACCAAAGTTTTATTTTACATTTTAAATTATTTTAGTTGGTTTGAATTGATCTTGCCTGTATGCCACTGTGAATCCCATGACTTAGGGTCATATATAAATACTTAGAGAGCCCGTATAGTGTAGTAATTTAACTGTTGGACTAGAAATCCAGTAACCAAGGTTTGAGTCCTTGCTCAGCCATGGAAACCTACTGAGTGAACGTGAGCAAATCATACTCTCTCAGCCTCTAGGGAAAGCCATTGCAACTCCTCCCTCAACAAATCTTGCCAAGAAAACCCTATAATTGGGTTGCCTTAGGGTCACCATAAGTTGGAAATGACATGAAGGCACACAACAACAACAACAACAACAAAATAAACAAGATAATATTAGGTGTTCAGAAGAAGCCACGTGTGATAGATTGGAGTGCTGCTTCAGTTCAGATTAGTAACTCAGATTAATCTAATATGTACTTTTTAATCTAATCTGTACTTCTTAACTACAAAAAAATCTGAAGTTGAACTAAATTATAAGCCTGTACCACTGATGGGGGATTGACAAAGTCTCTATTCAAAAGGCCTGCTTTGTTCTCTAGTCCCTAATTAAATCAACCTGCAGCATGTGAACCATATGGGAGCATCAGTCATTCCCCATGCTGCCTATGTACCTTTTCTGGCTAGTGGCTTCCATGCCAGTGGGATGGTGAATCTACTCTGGATTTTAGTCTAAGGAACTAAGGTACTAAATCCCACCACCAGTTCTCTGCAATTCAAGCTGAACCTCAGAGTAGATTCACTACGCCAGCCACTGACTGCTGCTTCTGAGTACCCTCAAGGACTTTTGCCTCTTGCATGACAGAGAACAGATATGTTTTTGATCTTGGTTCTTGGGAGAGCCTTTAATCTTCACCTTGCCTGAGATCCTAATGCATGCAGCATCACTGCTGATCTTGATAAGGAAAACTGTTTCCCCATGCTGGCTCCTCCCTACTGTTGCTGGCCACTGTTTGAGAAATGCTGAGGAAGGAAGAGAGGACAGTCTGCCTATGGAGAGACTACAGCAGCTCTTCCCAGGCCAGTGCCACAGACTTTAAATTTTTTCAAAGCTGTACTTTCTCCTTCAGATTCCTGCCCTCACCTTGAGGATCAGAGAAGAAGGATCCAGCCTTGAGAGCTAGGGCAATGCCTTGAGATCTGGGAAGTCTCTGTGGAAGGCATGATTGTGCTCAGCCCTCTGGAACAAAAAGATCGCCCATTCTCATTTTAGAGAATCCAGTAAGAAATTACATTTTGCAATTCAAAATTACTGTGAGCCTACATAGCCCTTCCTAGAGATAGTTTTTCATCCATGTACTAAACGGATCTGAGTCTGCTTATTGTCCTAAAGCTGACAAGATCTGATCATGTGAACTTTGGCTCCATAACAAAAGTATAGGAAGAAATCCTTTTAGTAGTCCAAAATTACATGCATGGAGATAGAGCAGCAGTATTGCATTCAAAGGTCAGCCAATATTGCATTCTAAAGTAAGGTATAAAATTAAAATGTAGGATTATCCCAGTTATGTAATACCTTCCCTTTAGAGGCTGAATTTGGCTCCTACATTTCTGTTGTTCCAATGCTGAGTGAAAACATGGTTGTTTACAAAAGTCTTTGGGGCCTAACTGCTTTTGTACAGAACCACACATGTGCGTGGTTTGAAATATTTTAACTTGTTGAATCATTTTATATGTTTTTAGTGTTTTAAATCATTTTTACTGTTGACATTGTTTTAAATGCATCATGTTAATTTTATTCTATGCTGCTCCAAGACCCTAAGATAGGGCGTAAGATACTAATATTTTAACAAATAAATAATTAATAAAATATATCTGTATCTATTCCTTTTGAGTTATAATGTGAGCACATACTGGATTAAACTTTGGTAGAATTGCCAGGGAGCAGATAAAATTCCCTAGCCACCAGTGGCTTATCTGTTCCCTGGCATAGATATTATTGATGTATATTTTAAGAGTTCATGGCTGCAACCTGTCTTTATTTTTCTATTTTTAACAGCTTTTAGCTTTTGGACTTCTTTGCTAGCCACAACAGTAGTCTGTAACAAAAGGCTCATCTCTTGACTGTTAACAACATCCATCTTCCAGGCTGTGAAAGTCATTAAAGCAACCTGTCTGGAGCGTGTTCCCTTGGCTCATCCTACACCTTGTCTCTTAATGAAACACTCTTACAAAGAGTGTGGCATACCAGCAACCACAAGGCATGCTGGTTGCCTCCTGAGATTTGTTGAACCTCTTGCAAGCAAAGGAAGGGAATCAGTGCATCTAAGGAGCAAGGGATCCAAAATGATCCAGTATCTATTATGCCAAATTTGAGAACCATCGTTTAGACCTTGGAAACCTTGAAAGATAATGATGGAATGAGATTCTGAAGCCATCCATAACTGAGCAGTGGTAGGATGATGCTTTGGGTCCCAGAGCATCCTCCTCCTGCTTCTCAGTTATAGATGGCTTCTGCCTAACATTGTATTCATTCTTCTTCAAAGTAACTTTCCAAGTTATTTTGAAACAGCACAGTAACCAATGAATTTACTGTGTCACCTTGAGTTTCCTTAGTTTTTTTTGTATAAAATGGGAATGATGACGTTCAGCTACCATATTTGGAGATGTCACCCAAGTACAAGAAGTAACTAGCAGCCCAGATGACAGAACCAGGGTTCAAAATTACCTCAACAGATTGGAGAGCTTGGCCAAAACTAACAAAGTAAATTTCAACAGGGATAAATGTAAGGTACTACATGTAGACAAGAGAAATGCAATACACAAATGACAACAGTCCATTTGAAAAAGATCTAGGTGTCTTAGACCACAAGCTAATCGACAGTGTGATGCAGTGGCTGAAAAAAGCCAATGCAATTCAAGGCTGCATCAACAGGAGTATAATATCCAGACTGATAGAAGTCATAGTGCCACTCTATTCTTTTTTGATCGATGCTGAGTCCAGTCTCAGCACCACAGTTCAGGAAGATATTGACAAGTTATTGACAAACCCAGAAGAGATGATAACAGATGATAAAAGGTCTGGAAACCAAGCCCTGTGAGAAATTGCTTCAGGAGCTTGGAGAAGATAGAAGACAGCCATCTTTTAAATATCTGAAGGAATGTCATGCAGAAGATTAAGACAAAAATTTTTTTGCTGCTGCTCCAGAGATTAGGGGCCTTTCTGCCCTACACTTCAATAGTGCTGTTATTCCACTTTCAACATCTTGTGGAGTTCTGAGGGTTGTTGTTTACTGAGGCCAAAGAGCTCTCTGACTGAGAATTCTAAACGCTCCTCCCTAAACTGCAAACCCCAGGATTCCATAGGATGTTGAAAAGGGAATTATTATTGCACTGTAACAGTGTAGGGCAGGAAGGCCCTAGGACATAAACCAGGGGTTCAGATACCAAGAAAAAAAATTCCACTTAAATATTAGGAGTGACTTCCTGACCTTAAGAACTGTTTGACAGTGGAATGAGCCTTGGAGGGTGATTGACTCTCCTTCATTGAAAGTCTTGAAACAGAGGTTCGATGGCCATCTTTCAGGAGTGCTTTGGCAGTATATTTCTGCATGGTGGCAGTTGGATTAGAGGGCCCTTGACCATCTCTCCCATCTCTGTGATTCTAATATATATTGTTGAAAAGAGACATGCTGAAAGATTAAACAAAAATATAAATAATCAAATACACTTTGAACCCCCTCTCATATCAACCTGCTTGTGCATTAAGATCTTCAGATCTCTGGGGCCTTTCCGAACTACATAACTATTGCACTATGATTTCACTTTAGTTATCATGGCTGTGTCCTATGTAATCTTGGGAGGTACTAGAGCACTTTGGCTGAGAATTGTAAATATCCATCCTTAAACTGTAAGTCCCATGATTCCATAGAACAGAACCATAACAGTTAAAGTATAATCGTTGAGCAATAGTTATGTAGTGTGGAAAGGCCCTGAGTACTGTGAATGAGAGAAATTTCTTTTACAAAGAGGCACCCTGAATTTGAAATCCCACTACACCCTAAAGGAGGCAAGATTGTCACTAACCTTGTTTTCTTTTCTGGTCAATGTTAGAACATTCGTCTCTTCATTTGAAATGTTCAGTCGAAGATATTAATTTTTCATTTGAATTCTGAGTTTTCAGTTGTTGCAATTTTTTTGGTGGTTAAAGCAGAGTGTTTTTTTTCCTTTTATTTTGAAATTTCAATATTTTTATATTGTATTTGTTCTTTTTAAAATGTTCTATACATTGCCCCAGGATGGAGGGAGGATTACAGTTTTTAAAATCAAATAAACAGTTATACTTCTGTTGGCTGTTTGCCATAATAAATGAAATGAAATGATTATCATGTTATACCATTTCTTCCTAAGAGGGATTTCTACGCAAAGAGCAAAAAGCTTGCGTACTTGAATTTTGTACTAGGCAGCCCGGTTTAGTGTATTTTGAATATTTAAGCAGCCATATATGCCATCTTTTGACATCAGCCACTCAGCCTAGTCGCCTGACCATAAGGATGTGTTTTAGAGGGCTATTTCAGTAGGCGGGCGCCTGTGGCTTCATGCTCCATTGTGTGTGTGTTGAGCAAGTAGCTATAAATTTGAGAAATCGTTCACATAATTATTTGTCTTGTTAACAACATCAGTATCTAGCAGACTGGACTAGATGCATTGCAGGAAAGCAAATAGGCCACGGAAGGTACCCTTGACAAGTAGCAGAGCTTTATTCTTGAGTGCTAAATTAGTTCAGGCTGTACAAACAGAGGCCTTTATCTCTCCGAAATGCTTTGTTCAGTCTCTAAAGGTAGACAAGAGGACTGCCATCCCACAGCCCATTGCCTAGAGCAGGAAAATTTGCTTTGGGCAGGTAGTTTTCCATTAAGTTTGCAATCTGGTGTTCATTGTGAGTTCTCCAAGAAGATCTTGTTCAGCTTTTGCTTTAGACACTTTTTCTTGCTTTTCCTACAGCAATGTTAACCAACCTAAAATTTCACCTTGTAATGGAGACTGGTTATACCTGGGGCATGGCAACCCCAATATTACAGAGTAAGGGGGTGGGAACATTAGTGTTTTAGGCTTAAAATCTGGTCTGTTGGATAAATTTCTAAATGTAGCATCAGAAATCATTGAAATCTCTCACACAACCCTGGAGCTGCCAGCCATTGGGATAGTTTTCTGGCTAAGAAAATTGAGAGGAGCAAAGGAGATTACATGAGAGGTGGCCTTGTAGACAAATCAGATGTAGTTAGGTGGGGCTTAGAAAAATGTTTTTTTACCAAATCACCCAGAATCTTCCAACCAAGGCATTATAATCCAAAGTAACTTTTCCCAGCTCTACAATACAGTGTCTAGGCAATTATCCATATGCAGCAGGGTTGCCAGAATGAAACAGAGAGAGAGAGCTCTTTTACCTTTAATGGTTGTGTAAAAGAAGGAATTGTGTGATGTGTGGCAAGTAAGACTTGCCACCATCCTGCCACCACACCGCACTTACCTGTCCTGCAGACGCCCCAGAAATGAGATGGCTGCACTTCCTCCCCCAGCGCACCCTGGGAAGGAAGGTACCCGGCTGAGCTGTGGAAGGAAGAGGCACGGCCATTGTGCTCCCTTCCACAGACTGGCCCTGTGCAGAGGGGAGCACGGCTGTCGTACGACAGCCGTGCTCCCCTCTGCACAGGGCCAGCTCTCTGTGGAAGGGAGCACAATGGCCATGCCTCTTCCTTCTGCTTCTGCCAGAATCCCCAATGGACAACTTTGCCAAAAGGTAGGGTGTGGAAAGGGCCTTAGTCACTCCTGCATCCTCTGTGAGGCAAAGAGAGATCTGTTAGATCAGACCAAAGGTTACCACATTTTTCAGCATGCTGCTTCTCTTAGTGGCCAACCAAATGTATCTGGGAAGCCACGAGCACATTTTAAAACTGTCCCTCCCACTTGCCCCTCCTGCATTCCTCCTTTGGATATTCAGTGTCGTATTCCCTCTGAACATGACAATTGTACTTAGTCACCATGAGCAAAGTCCAGGGATGACCCTCTCTTCCATGAATTTGTCTAATTCCCTCTTTTAAGCCACAAGCTTATAGCTGTTACCCTATCCTGAGGCAATAAATTCCACAAGTTAATAATGTGCTGTGTGAAGAACTCTTGTGCGTTCTGGTCTGGCCTGCCAAACAATTTCAATGGATGACCTAGTAGAGAGAAAAGTTTCTCTATATCTCTTTTCCTCCATGCCATGCCTATTTTTAGAAATGTCTGTCTTATCACCCCCATTAGTCTTCTCGTTCCAGTCCTCAAAATGGATGGATGGATGGATGGATGGATGGATGGATGGATGGATGGATGGACGGACGGACGGACGGACGGACGGACGGACGGACGGACGGACGGACAGACAGACAGACAGACGACGGATAGATGATGGCTGCAAGCTGACAAGAGACCTTTTGCCTCAGCTTGCTGTGAGCAGCTGGGCCTCCATATCGGGATTGGCTGTTTATTTAGCTGTTTAGGTTACCCAGGCTCTGCCCTTGGATTTAGGGATACTATAGACCAGCCTTCCTTGGCCTGGAGCCTTCCAGACATATTGAATACAGCTCCCATCATTCCCAGGCACCATAGCCAGTGGGAATGATAGGAGCTGCAGTCCAACACATCTAGAGGGCACCAGGTTGAAGACGATTGCCCTAAGCACATGGTTGCATCTGTGGACTGTCCCGGCAAGTAACCATGGCCCTCCATGAATTTGCTGTGGTTTTGTCAATCCTGTAATCTGTTCTTTCATTGCCTATATTCCTAAAGAGCTGCAGAGCCTCAGCTTCTCACATTATGAAAAATGAAATTATAGTTTCCTGTTACTTTCTGCCATGCTCTTTGCCAATTGATTCTACTTGACACAACTCACAAGAAACGTCAACTTATTAGCAAAGTTCAGTATTTCATTTGAAAAACACTTTGGTACAAAACATGATACAAATAAGTAAAAAATGAAGTCACTTTTCTCAGTCCTGCTTCCTTCAAAGGAAATTTTAGTGGGATGAGATGCAAAGCCTTTCCAGTGGCTGATCTAAACTGTGGAACTCCCTGCCAAAAGAAGCTAGACTAACCTCCTATCTGTTGTCTTTCTGCCAGTAGGCAAAGACTAGAGCTAGAATTAGAAAGATCACATGAAACTCTCTTCTTGGAATTATGTCTTCCTTTCTGGGAGCATAAAAAGGAGGAAGGGACCTTTCTATTAAGCTGGGGTTTGGGGAATTGACTGGCTGTGCTATCCCTTTTTCATCAGTGCATTTTAAAATTGCTGTTAATTTTCGTACTATAATTGGTTAAATTGTGTTTTAGTATTATAATTTTTGTGATTTTATTTGGAGCTTTTAAAGATAGATAGCTAGCTAGATAGTAAGTATCTAGTACAACCAATTTGTTAACAACTTCAGATGGGACATAATACAGATCCAACAATGGACTGATTCATTACATCTATTACAATTTAAAAAGGTGGGGACAAATTGCAATCAGCCTTCCACATTTGCAGGTTTCACTTTTGCGGATTTGATTATTCACGGATTATTTGCTGTCACTTTTGCTGCCTCCCTGTGCCATCTTTAATAGGGACTGCAAGCCTTGTGAGACTGCAAAACTGTGAACGAGGCTTGTAAGTCCCTGTTTAAAATGGTGTGAGGCAGCAGTGGAGGTGGCAGTAGGCCCTACCACCCAGTCACTTCTGCCTTGTGAAGGAACTCTGATGCCTCAAAGGAATCCATGGTGGGTTGAATATGGTGATCATACTTTTTGTGTGTGTTAAATATGGTTTGGGAGAGCCTGGAGTTATTCACAATTTTTTCATGGGGGTCCTGTGCCCCTAACGCTAGCAAATGTAATCATAATAACATCTGTCCAAAAAATTAGATGTGCTTGAGAAGGAAATATTGTACTAATGTTATGATTAACATAGTCTACCTGCTGAGGACAACTACCTGCTAGGGAATGCAGTAGCTAGAAATCCTGCACTGAGCAGAAAATTAGCCTTATTGGCCCATGAGGCCACTTCCAGCTCTACGATTCAATGAAACTAAACGTTGTTCAATCCAGATTCTGCCTGTTGTTTTATTTTTATTTTTTAAATATTGTTGTTTGTGCCACTTTGTCAGACATGCAGACAGACAGACAGACAGATTAAATAAATACATACAGCATAAAGTCAATATTACAAAAAAACAACCTGGACTTAAATGCAAAACTAAATCAATATTAATATGGCTGAGTGCTGATCTCCTTTCTGCACCTCAAGGGTTCACAGCAGCGTGGCTTAAATACAGTCTAGAAAACATGATAGAGAGGTAATCTCACCTGGCAGGGTGGTTCACTGGGATGCCCTTCAAAGGAGGTTGGCACCAGTAAGAAGCAAATACTGAGGAGTAACTGAGATATTTGACCTCTTCTCCAACCTTCCAAATATTCTCCTATTGCTGGCTTTTTGGCACTGTGTTTAAAACATCGTCCAAGAATGCAGGTTTCCTCAAAGCAGCTCCTAGCAATTTGAGACAGAGCTGCAGACATGAACAGTGATATCCCCAGGACCCACACACTGCAAAAACAACAACAAAACATCCCACAATAAACAGCACTGAACTGAAATGTCACAAAAACTGAACAGTCTATAAATTTCCCAAATTTGGAATATCAGTTCTTAAAACTTCACAGGTGCAATACTATACCCACTCTCCTAGGAATAGGAGTCATTGAACTCAGTAAGATTTAGCTCTCAATAGAAATCAGTAGGATTGGGACTTTGGAATCCATAATCCAAACTATAGTACTTTTTTTTCCCCCTGAGATTCAGAGTTGTTACCAAAAGTGGGGTATATTCAGCAATATTTGGAAACTAGCTTTTCCTTACATCAGAGTCTGAAATTTACTCCCCAGCATTAAAATATGGGAATATGGCTTCAAGCTTCTAATTCTTTTTATCTGCAATACAGATCTACACAGACGTGTGCGCATGTGTGCACACACACACACACACAGCTCTCAACCCTGCCTGAAAACCTGATGGCAGTTGCTTGGAAACTAAGGACATTATTCTGCCCACACTTACTACTTGAATGGTGGCTTATTTATGTGCAGCTCTTTCGGATGCAACATCCTACCCTTAAAGCAATCTGTACCAGTTTATAATATGAATTTTTCATAAGTTGGCCATTTTTCATGGTTTGGCAGTCCAGATAAGTCCCAAGCATTTATTTGTTTAAGAACAAGTAAGCAAAGTTGCCCTATCAAAGAGTTGTTAACCATTGTGTGAACTGATGCTTGTGGTTTCAGCAACTGCTATAAGGAAGACTCTTGCACCAAAGAAGTTATAATTTTCTCCCTGTTTTAAATTACAATTTTGCAAACATAAAGTTCTTGTTTGCTTTAGCCTGGTTGAGTTTTGGCCCATTTCCTTCATATTTTTAATTAATATATGCTAGGTTGACTATAAAATAACGTCATCAGTGGGGGGCGGAGGGCAAGCAAGCTGTATCGACTTTTTGTGTTATGTCCAGATTAAGCACCCTGGTCTGAATTTTTAAATCAGTCTCCTGTCTTTGACAGTCTGCAATGAAGAAAGCTGGAATGGATGCAAAAAAAAATATGTATGTATGGAAGCGTGGGATTGTGTGAAGGAGAGAAATGTACTTTTCTTCTACAAATTATTGCTGCCTTATGGATTGCAATGCACCTGCCACTGAACTCCCACATTGGAACAAGACTGGCATTGAACTCAGTGATGGTACGGCACTTTAAGTGTGAAACATCCTTTGCAATTCGTACCCTGTTTGTCCTCACAGTACCCCCATTCCACCAGGACCAGAGTTAAGCTGCAGCCATGGCATAACAGGAGGCAGTGCCTTGTGGCAGTGGCAGCTAAAATTTTAACTTCCTTGCCAACCAGAGGCCCACAGAAATTTGAAGTGGCTAGAAGTCCACTACTGGTTTTGAAAAACATATTATTTTTGATGTGCGGGCAGCCCTATTTAAAAAGTGAATTGTTGTTCCTGCAGCCTTCCAGGTGAGATAATTCACCTGTTTGGATGGACGGAGGCAAGAAAAAGAGTGGTCCAAGAAGTCTAAAAAAGATGCTGAGAGAATAACAGATGCAATCCTGATGCTGTACTTTGCCCACTCTTGATTTAGACACACACGTCTGTCACTGTGTTGTAGAGCAGCCATTTTGGCAAAATATCGAGTTTTATATTTATTACAACAGAAAGCAATCCCAAGTCCAATCAGTGCCTCACAGAACTGACGGTTAAAGTTACAGTCCAGAGCTGTGTTTGCTTAGCTCTGTCAAGCTTCAGAGAGGTTGTGCTGAATAATAACAGTTGAAGATTTTGCTTTCTGTCCTGCAGGCATAAGGCTGCTATTGTAAACACCACATGCTAAGGAGTGAGCTTCATTGAACATAGTGAGACGGATTGTCTGCATTCATAGGACTGTATTGTAAATCCACATAATTTAAAAGCAATGCATAAGGGAGGTGTCAAAAACTCCATCAAATATATCCTGAGTATTCTGCTTGTTGTTGCTGTGCACTTTCAAGTTGTTTCAGACTTATAGTGACCCTAAGGCAGTGGTTCTCAACCTGTGGGTCCCCAGATGTTCGTGGACTTCAGCTCCCAGAAGCCCTGAGCACTGATCATAGTGGCTAGGACTTCTGGGAGCTGAAGTCCACGAACATCTGGGGACCCACAGGTTGAGAACCACTGCCCTAAGGTAAACCTATCACAGGGTTTTCTGGGGCTGTATGTGTGTGATGCACCCAGGGTCACCCAGTGGGTTTCCCTGGCTGAGTGGGGAATTGAACTCTGGTGTCCAGAGTTGAAGTCCAACGTGCAAACCACTACACCCTTTGTCTGTCAAGTATTCTGCAACCCAGTGTGTATACAAATTGTGTCTAACTATTTAAATATATCTCTTCATACATTTCCATCAGTGTCTTTTAGAATATACTTCCAAGGGCTTGGAGTACGTAAAGGCCATATATGCTGACAATAAAAAGTTAGACTCGTCAGGCTTCTAAGGCTGGTTTATAAAAGACGATTTAAGCAAAGTGATCCTATAATAATGCCTGTCCTGGGGTATACCACGTTTTCTAGTTTTGCTGTTCCTGATTAACTTATCAAGGCCAGTGAGGAGAAATGGTTATACTAAAAAAGGAAGGTTAGCTTTGTCTCTCCAACTGTTGTTGGACTTCCAGAAACTCCAGCCAGCATAGCAAGTGAAGAAAGTTTTCCTGAGCTAGGCTTTTAAGAGGGCACTGTATTGCTTTAACTGTACTGTTTTTAAGCAGATTTTTACCCTTTTAACTCTATGTTTTAAATGGTTTTTGTTTCATTAATAGCTTAATTCTACTTTATCTTTTTTGCATGATTTCACTGTGTGATAGTTACTGCAATTTGTTGCCTACCTAGAATTCCATTTTGGGGGAAAGCAGTGTATAAGGAAGGATGAAGACACAGATAAACATAATGATAGATGGTTTGACATAGTGTCATGCAGCTACTGATGTTCCCAAAAACTAAAATGTAGTATGGCTAGTGGATTCTGAGAGGTAAACTTTCCAAGCTCTGCCAAGAACCTTGTGCTGTTGGCCCCTGCAACACCTCATAGAAGAGATGAGCATTCGTCAGAACAAGGCTGTATGTCCGACAACTGCACCACTTTAAGATCTTCACTGAAATTTTTACCAGGAGTTCAACCCCTTTTTGGTTGTCATCTGAACAACCAATCAATACCAGAGGCAGACAGCCAAGCCCTGGAGTCTTCATCACCTGTTGTCCTGGAATGAATCCCTGAGTCAGCAGGCACAGCAATTAGAGACTTGCGTTTAGTTGGAAGAATGGGAAACCAGTGGGTTGTTTTGACTAGAGACAGTGCTGTGGTAGGGTCAGCATCAAATGCCTGTCTTGGTTGTGTACCAAATGGAATCCTAGCAATCTGGGTAATTAGCTGACTAGCATAACATGCGCAAGTCAACCTCCCCAAAATAATGCGAAGCCATGGAGGCAGCAGCAGCTGCTGCTTCTTGTTCTTCTTACTTCTCCTCCTCCTGCTCTTTCTTCTCCTTCTCTCTTTCCTCCTCTCCTCTCCTTTTATTCTTCCTCTTCCTTTCCCTTCTTCTCCGTCTCTTCTTCCTCCTCCTCTTTTCCCTGTTTCTCTTCTACCAACTCCTGCTTCTCTTCTGCCTCCTCTTCTCCCCTTCCTCTTTCTCTTCCTTCTCTTCTTCTCCTCCGTCTCTTCTCCCCCTTCTTCCTTTACTTCCTCTCCCCTGCCTCTTCTCCTTGTCTCCTTCCTCTTATCCCTCTTCCTCCTCTTGCTGCGTCTCTTCCTTCTCTCCTGTCCCCTCCGCCTTGCTCTTGGCCAGACGAGCGCAAGGGCTGAAGGGGAAACAGGAAAGGAGGAGCGCAGCGATTATCGATTTGCGAAGACCAGCCCGATTTCCATATAAATAAATGACAGGCGCTGGCCCGGAGAACAGTTTTTTTTTCCTGAACTGTCCAGATGCAGTGACTTCGCCTCGCTGACATCACTGCCTCATTAGCATGCAGGAGAGGCCAGCGCTGCAACAGCAAAAAAAGAAAAAAAAGGCAACAGAGGAGACTCGGAGCGCCAGTGACGGAGCGAAGCAGCGAGGCCGGCCAGCCAGCCAGCCAGCCAGCCAGCCAGCCAGCCAGCCAGCTCGCTCCAGCGCCCGGGAGGATGAGGCTCCCGCCCGGAGCTCTCTGAAGGTCTCAGACTTTCTGGGAGAAGAGGAGAGAGGAAGAGAGGGGCCGATCGGCAGGCTGGCTGGTGGTCGGATGCAGCAGCCTCGCTGATCCAGTCCGCCCCGAAGGTTGGCGGCTTCTCTCGGCTGGAGTCGTTCTGGATCTGCTGGACGAGGGCGATGGAGTGGTAGGGGAGAAGGCGGAGAGGCAGCCCAGCATCCCGACCGAGCAGGGATCCCCAGGAAGGCGATGGGAAGCCGTCCGATCTCCGCCGGGGCAGAGCAGGAACCTCAGGTTTCCCGCTGATGCTTTGCCGCGGCCGATTTTCCTGCCCTCTCCAGACGCGCCCGCTTCCTTCCCTGCGCGCGTGGCTTCTGGAGGGGCTGTAACGCACAGACACGCACACGCAAAACCTCCGACGCTTGCCGCTGCTGCACGTCTCGAAAAACCTCTCCCCTTAGCTGCATCCCAGTGTGGTTTTTTGGGGGGTGGGGGGAGAAAACGAGACTTGACAATGCTGCAGTATTTTTCTAGGGCTTTGCAGGGAAGGAGGCAGCAAAGGAAAGTAAACTAAAACAACAACTGAAGAGGAAGAGAAAGAAAAAAGACTGACAGGGCAGAAGGAGGGGCGGGGTGCTGAGCAGTTCCTCTGTACTTAAAAACTTCCTTCCCCAAATCTTGGACGTGGAATTCACTGGAACAGGTAAACAATGATGCTTCGTGGTTTATAGCTCTGGTTGTCTTGTCATGTTGGATAGAAGATGTTGTTGGACCAGACAACTGAGGTTGCAGAGCATGTGAAATGTATTTTATCAGGCTTAACCTGAGACCTGCCTTTTCAGTGTGTTAATTTGAAAATAAGATCTGTTGGAGGGAAAGGCAGTGATGGCCAAGGATGCCTTGGGGTAGGCTGAGAGTTTTAGAGCTCTTTTCTCAAGGTCCAAAATTGGATAGGAGACACAGGGTAGCAATGTTTTTCCAAGTGTTCAGGGATGTGAGCACTGAAAATCTCTTGACATCAATGGCTGTATACCTGTGTGTGTGTCTGTCTGTTTTTCTCCTTTTTTAAACCTTCCTAGTGGTTGTGTTGCTGTTGATTGAAACAGTTAATTGTAACTAGTTTAAATTGCTAGGCATTTAAAATCATGGGAAGTCAAGGATAAGTACTTAAGCTACTTTCTATTTCCCCCCCCTTTAAATAGTCTCCTCCTTCCCTAGCTTATCAGCTGTTTTTCAAAAACCTGTGTCAGGGTTAATTTTGCTGCTTGGTCATTTGGGCTTTAGAGTGGCTTTACAAACCTTTAGGGGGGTTAAAACAAATTGGTGATGACTCAGACTTCTAGAAGATAATATTTTTAGGGAGGCTGTTTGTATATTGTTGTTGTTGTCCTCCTCTTTGCGGCCCTTTGAAGATACCGAAAAGATCCTTGACACAGAGTTGATTTCTCACACCTTTGTTTTCTTTAGAAACTGCCAGATCCCTGTAATTCCTGAATGTAGGAGCTTAGGGTGTCATCCTCCTTCCACCACCCCATTGTTTATCTTTTTGTGTTTCCCTTCCTCAAGGTTTATGTGGGAAGCATTCACCACAGGCCATGTCAACCTGATCTGTGGGCATGCTGAGATTTTAATCCAGCCGTCCTTTCTGTTGTACTTCCAGTCATCGGGCTTTGCAAAACCTTATGAACCTACAAGGATTAGGACAAGAGTTAATTCTGCTCACCACATACAGCATCATTTCTGCAGATAGCTTTTGTGCTTCTTTCCTTGAATTATCCTGCTTCTTTTTAATCAGTGAATATTTTACTTTGCATGCAAGCTTGTCTTTCGAGATATGCTATCAGAGAGGCTTGTGCCATTATGGGTGAGCTTGAGATATGAGGAAGGCTTCTTATAGCATGTCTGGTGGAAAACCCGAATGTGCTTGCGTATTTCACAAGATTTCTTTTTGAAGATGCTCTGGCTTTCTCTGCTTGCAGTGGCCTTAAGCCATCTTTATTTTACTAAATAAAAATGACTCAGTTTAGCTTCGTTCAACTGCAGTTTGCCAGTTGTGTCAACACACACCCATCCTTTTCTCGGATTGCTTTCACAGATGGGGAAGTCCAGTTCTTCTCGGGGGACACTGAACTTTGAAATAATTACCATATTTAAAAGACTCTGAAGCCTTCTAATATACCTAGCATCGTAGTTCCCCCCACCACCCTCATTCATATTTTCTCTCTCTCTCATTGCTTGAAGAGACATATGGACTTCCATTTGTTTGCAAAGGAAGACTGTCCAAGTTGTAGTGGATCTTAAATCACAAATAGCACCAGCAGAGGGGGGAAGATGACAGAGTCCTTGTAAAATAATTTCCAAAAAGGAATGGCTAAAGCAAATATTCCCAATGGAATGTAGGAGATGGTAAAATAGTTTTGAGGAAGAGGAATAATGTAACATAGCATCTCTCTGGACTGAGAGAAAGAGAAGGTTGGTGCTGGGGAGATTGGAAAGAGGGGAGGAAGCAGTTAGTGCAGCCTATAACTATATTTAACCCCTTGTTTCTACAGAGAACTTTCTCATAATGTCCAGTTTTAATTCATGACCTCACCCTCTTCTGGCTTCCATGTGTCAAGATAGGTGACTATGTAGGTGACAAAGGATCTCCATTGCTCAGAAGACCCTCTGTTTGCTGCTGTTACATTTGTGCAATGTCTAGATCAAATCTCTACCTTCAACAGTTTGTTACACTGGCATAACCCAGTACAGAAAATAGGTCCGTATTTTAAAACTCAGTATAATACAAATGGACTTCAAAGGCTTGGAGGACACCCCAGTTCATCTTGTACATTTTAAAATCATGTCATTTAATTGCTATTATCAGTGTGTCAGCTTAAAAATGTGCATGCCTCTAGGCTTGGCTGCATCCACCCGTCTACAGCTGGTTATGTGGATGAACTCGGTTCAAAAGTAAAGTACTGTTATGTGTATATGAGAGAGATGGAATAATGCATTCTTTCTAAAGGAAACTCTTCTGTTTATTTAAGTGGCTATAAAGGAATCCATTGAGTCAGGATGACTGCATGCTATCTTGCTGAGCTGCAAAGCAATTGAACAGCATAATTAAAAACCGCACAAGATAACCTAGGGAGCAATGTGAGCCTTTGAAACCACACTGGTGCTATACAAACTGCTATGGAATTGAAAAATCACAGGGTGTGCTTAGAGATCTGTCATTCCTTAGGCTTTTCCCCTACTCCCCCCTCCCAAAGTGCTCTTGAAATGTGGCACCCACCAAATGGCACACAGCAGCAGTGTGTTCTGAGTTGCCGCTTAGGTATCTGACAGTTCCTGCTAGGATCACAGGCTGTTTGGGCTGGTGTGCTGGCAGCCCTGCCATATGAGAACCCTCAATGGCACTTCCAAAGCTAAGTATTCAGAGATGATGAGCTGGGTGTGCCACTAAATCATGAGAACAGTTTTAAGATCATTGGATGTGTAGGGGCCTTTGAAACTTTTTTTTTAATTATTAAAAGGGGTGAGGCTTTTTCTGATTTTTTTTTTCCCCAAGCAGTTACAAGTTAATTCAGTTTGCATGACAGAGGTCTGCAATCACATATCACTTCAAGAAGTAGAGTTTTGGAAGTGGGGCAGGACCAGGTGCAAAAGGAGATGGTTTGAAACTTTGCAGAATTTGCCTGCACACACACACACACACACACACACACACACACACACACACACACACATTTTCAGAATCTTGACTGGTTTAGTGGTAGGACTGGAAGCTCTCCTGTTATGGTTTCAGTGCTGCTGCTGATACCAACATCAAACTGCTCTACTTGTTAGCCTAAGCAAACAAAAAAGCAGATGACCATGATGACAGCTTGAATGCAGCAGTGAGGCACAGCTGTCTTGCTTGCTTTCCATAGGAAGCTACTGTAGTTGCAATGGCATGATCTCTGTACTTATGGTGCTATAGCTGGAAGGCATCTGTATAGGCCAAGCTAAACAGGGTTTTCTTTCCCATCATTTGTTCTCCAGTTGTGAATCCAAGTAATACTATACGTCCAAAATCATGTCAAATGGTGCTGATGGGTTTTCCCCACCCCACATTTCCAGTTTTCTACAGGAAAAAATTCTACTTTCAATTTCCTTTATCTCTTGGCTAAAGCACATAGTAATGTAACTAGAAATGTTCTGGCATCTTCTTCTACTATTTCTCCTATTGCCAGAAAGCCTTTCTTTGTTAGAACAAAAGTCTTTGCCATTACTATGGCTATGCCTTAAATCTACCTTCATAAAGGCAATAAGGAATTCAATTCAGATAATCACAGAGGCATGAGGAATACAGTGGGCCCTTGGTATCTGCTATAGTTTAGTTCTAGGACTCCCCGTAGATACCAAAGTCCGTGGGTGCTCGAGTCCTATTATGTACAATGGTATAGTAAAAGCAAAAAGTTGGCTTTTTGGATTTTTTTTTTAATCTAACCATGGTTGAATTCATGGATACAGAATCCATGGATATGGAGGGCAGGCTGATTGTACTGCTGAAATAATTAATATTGCAATGGCCTGAGTACCCTAAAGGCAACAGATCCTGTCTGATCCTGGAAGTTAACACTTGGATGGGAGACCACCAAAGAATATCAGCTGCTGAAGGCTGTATTTCAGAAAAGGAACTGGCAACACCACCTCTGAGTATTCTTTGCCTAAGAAAACCCTATGAAATTCATGGGGCTGCCATAGGTCAACAGGTTAACTTGAAGGCACATACATACATTTTATAGTACAATCCTTGATGTATCTACTCAAAAGTAAATCCTACTGAATTCAATGGGGGGTGTATGTGTGCGCATACATGTGCCTTCAATTGGCCAGTCAACTTATGATGATCCTACACATTTCCTATGGTTTTCTTAGGGAAAGAATACTCAGAGATAGCTTTGACACTTCTTCCTCTGAAATATAACCTGAAGCACCTGGTATTCCTTGGTGGCTCCCCTTCCAAGTACTCACTAGGCCTGACCCCGGTTTGCTTTTAAGACCAGATGAGATCTAGCATATTTTTAGGCAAAGGGGTACAGGGCTATAACATAGAGATTGGGGATCATTTTAGCCCATAATGTTCAAAACCAATTATTTTCATTATATACAAGATCAAGACATAAAGCAATAATTTTCTAGACAGCAATTTCAATAGAAAGATTAAAAACATGCTTAATATAAAATGTTCTGCACTGGTACCAAACCACAGCCAGAAAAGTTCTGCAAGTTCTGCAGGACCTCAAGAGCCACTGTGGCTTAGGGGATGTTCTGGAGTTATGGTAGAAAAAGAAACAAGTTGAAATTTCTGCTCACCCATGAAGCTTATTAGATGACTCTGGTGACTAAGGACAGTGTACTTGCACTATTGTGAAGCTAAACAGAGAAGACCCAGTATTTATACTGCCTAGTGACCCTAATTGTTGAATGACTTTATTTTAATAAAACAGTGAAACACACAGAAATAAACAACAAAAATAGCAATTGCATAGCTGTAGTCTGGTTGTTCTAAATCAGCATGTGAGCTAAGACAGAGCAGATCAAAGAGTACCGTACCTTGTTGAAATGCATGCTTGGACAATATAGCCAAGTATCATCTGGCATCACAAACAAGAAGATTATGTTCCCATAATCCTACCCTCTGAGCCTCAGATGGACGTGGGACATAGAGTAGGTATTCTGACAAATACAATGTCTGGGTATGTTTAACTTTGAAGAAGAAATGGGGTGCAAATGTGATATAGTCATCTCTCCACATTCGCAAGGGTTGGGGCACAGGACCCCACAAAAGTAGGAAAACCACAAATATCTATAGGCAGCAGTGGGGAGCATGCCAGCTGCTCAGTCTTACCTTTGAGGTGACAGAGTTGCTTCACAAGGCAGAAGCAGGAAATTGGTGGGGCTTGTTGCCACTTTCTCTGCTGCCCTGTGCCAGTCTCTTGCGGTCTGTCTCAGTCTCATGAGACTTGCAGAGAGACTGCAAACACAAGGCAAAACTTATAAGTCCCTATTAAAAATGATGTAGGGCAGCTATGGAAGTGGCAGCAAATAATCCATGATTAATCAAATCTGTGAATGTTATTTATTATAATGTAAATATTATAATATAAGTGTTTATGGAAAAATGAGTTCTGCAGTTATGCACTTTTAAACATATCAGTGTGGGTCTCCTATGAATTGCCTTGTATTGAATTATTCCTACCCCTTCATAAAAAAAATCATCTTGTTTTTTCATCTTCATCCCCATAAATGTATCTACCTAGAAAAAGTTGATTCTGTTAGCTGATGAACAAAGCATGTGGTAGCTTTTATCCTGCTCATACTGCCTTAACCAATTTGGACAACACAAGCGTGTTCTTTTGTGCCAAGGGTAGTCAACCATAGGGATTCAGATACTATTGGATGGCAGTTTACACCAGCACTACCCAACATAACCAGTGCTGAGGGATTATGAGAACTGTAGTCTAGTAACACCAGCAGGCCTGTAGTCTCCCATTCCTGTTTCATTCCCTCACTCTACAGCATGCACATTTTTCTCACTTATGTGGATTATCACTCTGTCACATGTTGGCTAGGTTACACTCTTGTTTCTCTCTAGCTGTCAAACACTTTCTTAACTGGATGCCTAATGAAGTTTTGACCCAGGGTATCTTCACAAGTTAAATGGAAACACTGAGACAGGATGTGTGAGCTGCCCTATCTCTTTTCATGGCTCCAGCATAACAAGCAAAGGAAATAGTATCACATTTTCCACATGAGGAAGTGCATACATGGAAACAGCCTCATCTCCCCTCCCTACCATACTAGATGCTGTGGGCTAGACTTCAGAGGAAAGAATGGGCAAAAAACCCTTGAATATTGCTTACCTAAGAAAACCCTATGAAATTCATGAGGTTTCCATCAAGTGAGTTGAAGAAATGTACACATGCACACACACACACACACACACACACACAACACACACACACATACACACCCTTCCCTATGCACAAGCGTGTGCGCACATGCACACATATACATATTCAAAAAGGGAACTGAATGTTGTTGTTAACTGCCATCAAGTCAACTTTGAATTATAGTGACCCTATAAATGGGAGATCTCTAGGTTACCCTGTCACCCACAGCAGACTCAAGGCTGTGGCTTCCTTGACTGAGTCTATCATCCGTAATGCAGTCTTCCCTTTTTCCTACTGACTTCTGCCTTATTACTTTACAGTATTGTCTTTTCTGAGTCATGTCTTCTCACGATATGTCCAAAATACAACAGTCTCAGTTTAGTCAGCCTGGCTTCTAGACAGAATTCAGGCTTGATTTGTTCTAGGACCCATTCATTTGTCTTTTTAGCAGTCCAGGTTGTGTGCAAAACTCTTCTCCAGCACCACATTTCAAAGGAGTTGTTTTTATTCCTGTCAGCTTTCTTCACTGTCCAACTTTCACAGCCATACACAGAAATTGGAAATACCATGGCATGGACAATCCTACATTTAGTATTCATTGATACATCTTGACATTTAAAGGTTTTGTCTAGTTCCTTCATAGCTGTCCTTCCAAGTCTTAGTCTTCTTCTGATTTCTTGACTGCAGTCTTCCATTTTGATTAACGACTAAGCCAAGGAATGAAAAATCTTGAACTATTCCAGTGTCTTCATGTCTACTTTAAAGTTATATAAATCTTCTGTGATCATTATTTTTGTTTTCTTAATGTTCAACTGTAAACCTGCCTTCGCATTTTTTGCCTTGACTTTCTTCAGCAATCATTCCAAGGCTTTGCTATATTCTGCTAGTATTATGATGTCATCCGACTATCTTGTATTGTTGATGTTCCTTCCTCCAATTTTCACATCTCCTTCCTCCAAGTCTAATCTTGTTTTACACACGACATGTTCAGCATATAAGTTAAACAGATAGGGTGATAAATTGCAGCCTTGCCTGACACCCTTGCCAATGGGAAACCATTCCATTTTTCTGTATTCTGTCCTGATGGTAGCCTCTTGTCCTGAGTACAGGTTACATATCAGGACTATAAAGTGTTGTGACACATACATTTCTTTAAGAGTGATCCACAATTTATTCATGATCTACACAATCAAAGGACTGCTATAATCTATAAAACACAGGCTGATTTTCTTCTGAAATTCTTCGGTGTATTCCATTATCTAACATGTTTGTAATACGATCCTTAGTGCCTCTTCCCTTCCTGATCCCAGCTTGGATATCTGGCATTTCTCACTTCATATATGGTAGAAGTCTTTGTTTTAGAATTTTGAGGTCCACTTTGCTTGCAATGGAAATTAATGCCATGGTCCTGCGGTTACTTCAATCCTGGTGTCCCCTTTCTTGAGGACTGAAATGTATATTGCGCATTTCCAGTCTGTAGGCCATTGTTTTGTTTTCCAAATTTGTTGACAGATTTTAGTTAGCACAAGAGTAAATTCTGTCTCCATAGCCTGAAGCAGCTCTATTGGCATGCCATCTGTTCCTGGAGATTTATTTCTCCCAAATGCTCTGACTGTTGCTTCCACTTCACTTTTAAAATAATTGGTTCATCTTCAGATAGTTCTTCCTTGGATGAATCTCTTCATCTCTTTTATATAGTTCTTCAGTGTAGAAACAGTAGAAACAGAGAGAAGCAATGGTGAGGGAAGATGAAAAATGATTATCATACACTACTGTGGATATACCTTCTACAAACCAGAAGAGGTTCTTGCTGTACTGAGGTCCAACATATGACCTCCTTTATGCCTGCCCTTTTCTGTCTTCATGTCCTCTCCATGTTTGGTAAAGGATAACATTTTATGTTCTGTAAAGTTCAGCCTCTGAATATCCAAGAGAGAGAGAGGGTGAGAGAGAGACAATTATGAAGATTTGCCGCCAGCTGTAAAATATATGTTCTATACTCCTCTGTGGAAGTTCCAAAACTGCCAGTGAACACTTTTGGAAACTATGTTATTAGGTGGGTTCAGATTGACACCAAATAGTGTGATGGTCAAGGCTGTGGCCCCACTTTTGAAATGAGTATACTGACTCACCTCCCTAGGTATCTCAGTATAGCTGGAGAAAGCGTTTCTACTAGAAATAGGAACTGATTTTAAAAATCCTTCCACTTTCAGGACAAGTTGTGTTCTAATATGGAACCAGTTAATTTTGTCAGACTTATTCAGCCTTGCATATAGCAACTGGTCTGTATCTTCCTGTATTCTGAAAACTTTACCTATTTGTTTATCTGAAAGCAGCTTAGTGCTTGAACGATGCACAGTTTTTATGCCTTGTTGACTAAGTGCTATACAAACAATTATCTTGGAGGAAATGTACAGAAAGATTTGTGCCTGTAAGAGCCATTACACAGTGCATTGATATGAAATGACCCTGCCTCCCATAGTTCCAAGTGAAATATACTCCCTCAGGTCTTATCTGATAGAAGTGAATAAATGTATGAAACTGTTGAAACACAGTGGGTTCAACAGAGATGAACCTGAGGGTATGGCTTCTTCCAAGCAACAGTGCCTTAGTATGTTCGAAGTTGATTCCATGGTAAGCTTGAAGCTCTTGGGAGAATCTGTAAAGGTTAACTTTCCTTTCAGTGGCATGAATAGTAACGGTCTGATAACATAGCCAAGCCTGACAGAATTCAAAATCCTGAGATTAGTCCACATGGCTGTTGTTTTGGGAGTTCTTGGCAGGGTATTTTTTACCGGGCAGATTGCCACATCCCACAGACTTCCTGGCAGCTGAGTAGTACCCATTCCTGATGCCTCAGACCCTTTCATTCATGTCATTCCCTCAAGGAATAACTTTGTATGTACTGTGTTGTGACCACAGACTGACATCTGGCCTAGATGTAGTTATGATAATCCTTGTAAGCAACACAGGTTTATTTGAGTCCAGTTCTCCCGGTAGGTCTTGTCTATGAATCTTCCACATTGTTTTGGGCATGAACCGTTACAAAATTACCTCTTGTAATGCAACTGACCATTTCCTTTCAACCTTGGAGGCCTTCCTGGATATAAACACTCTCTACACACCAGGGAAGGCACATCTGTACAATCTGGTTAATGAGGCTTTTACGAATCTACATAGGCTTTGTAAGTGAAGCAGAGTTGGTGGCCTCAAGTATGACTTCAGCTGGTGATCAACTGTTGATTCACTTCTAGGATTGGTTTTCATCTCAATTTTATGTGTTTTCATTTGATTCATTTGCCCTCTCTGGACTTTGAACCACTCAATTGTAGAAAAATGCATGCTCAAGGCAATGTTGAAGTTAGAAGCTCATCCTCTTTAAAACAAATCCAGCAGTCTCAGTACACATTTGTAAGAATCAAGTGAAGATGCACTCAGTGCTAGCAGGCTCTGCTAGCTTTTAGTTTTGGGGAGAAGCACGACCTGCCTTGCCTCAGAGTCCAGGATGAGCCCGCACCAATTCATTTAAGTTTTATGTTCTTGAAGATAGGTGGAGCTCTGTGTTCCAGGAGAATTT
This sequence comes from Iguana delicatissima, assembly GCA_948472985.1. Classification (NCBI taxonomy): domain Eukaryota; kingdom Metazoa; phylum Chordata; class Lepidosauria; order Squamata; family Iguanidae; genus Iguana; species Iguana delicatissima. Next base: position 48,614 of record CAOKZL010001041.1, on the reverse strand, counting down.
AACAAATATCTGCTAGATGAAGACATATGACCATAGTGCTGTTTCCCATATTAAGAACTGGGGAGGGCTGGAAAGTTGGCAAGGAAGAGAAGAGATTTGTACAAGGGCCCATATTTTTGTCTTGTGTTAGAAAGACCAAATTAAATGCAAGTTTAGAGAAGAGACACAGAGAGATCAGGCTGCCATCACACCTCTTCTGACGTTGTCTTGACTACTTTAGATGTGTATCTGTTCACTTATTTATTTAAAATCTCACATAGCGGTTTGCAACACATTATAGCAATAAAAAAATACAATTAAAACAATACTGCCCACTTAAAATAAGATCTTTAAACCACAGGAGGGCAAACACATGATAATTGTTAGATCTCTAAGCAGGGAAAGATGTCTGATGGATTTTGCAGATAAAGAGAGACATTGACAAACTCCCTAGTACCATATCACATTACACTGTTATAGTGCTATTATTCCACTTTCAACATCCTGTGGAATTCTAGGGTTTGTAGTTTAGCAAGGGCCAAGAGCTCCCTGGCTGAGAATTCTAAATGCCTTCCCTAAACTGCATGTCCTAGGATTCCATAGGATGTTGCCATGACAATTAAAGTGGGATAGTAGTGCTATAACAGTTTTGTGTGATAAGGCTCTCTAGACCAGGGCTTTCCAAATGGTGTGCTGCAACACATTAGTGTGTCAGCTGAAGTCTTGGAAATGTATGTTATTGTTTAAAAATCATATATTTTAAAAAATATATGAAAGGTTTTCATGAGATATGTTGTGTCCCCATACATTTTGTTATTACAATTTATGTATGTGTTTGTATCTCTTATAAGAGGTTAGTTCAACCTCCAGTTTGCTAGTAAAACTGAATTACTGTGTCGCAAAATGATACATGTCTATAAAAAGTGTGCCACCAACATGAAAAATTTGGAAAGCTCTGCTCTAGGCAAGAGTTGAGCAAGTATGTCTATAGCAATCCCAAGATGGGAGAATACTTAGAACTTCAGTAAGTCACCTTTTACACTGCAGCCCCTAGAATCCTCCAGAGCTAGCATGAAACTGCTCTGGAGAAAGATGTCTTGTTGTCATCACACATGCCTACACAAAATGGAGGAGCACAAAAGCAGGTCCTCCTCTGAAGATATTAGAGAACATCTGCTTCAAACATCCTGGGTCCAGACCATTTTGAGATTATGAAACATATGGCTTCATATGGTAACAAAATGCTAGAGCTGCTGAAGCAGCTGGAACTATTTAGAATTCCTTAGGCCAAAGCACCATCATAAACATGTAAAAACAGTAGGTTAGTGGTAGGGATACAAGTTCTGTCTCTAGGAACAGAGTACACCTAAGTGATGCTGGAGCAACAGGTCTGCTCCAAGATATTTTACTGCCTGATTCAGAGCAGCAGATGGTGCCACTCACCCAGGCCAAGGGATATAATACCTAAAGTAGTTTATGTTTAAGTTTATTTTGGCACAAAAGGCAAAAAAGATCATACATGAACCTATTGTCTTTCACAGAAGTAAAAAGATAAAAAGAATAAATTGATTAATTGTAAAAAGTAATACTGGCCTTTCACAAAACTCAAAATCAAGCTTGCTCAGCTTACCTAACAAGAAGCCTTACTCTTTGGAGCAAGGATGCTGCTTATGCCTTCTTTCCTGCACAAATGAAAGGGAAGAAGGTTAGAAAAGAAAGCTTGGAATGTATAATCCCAAAAGGGACCCTACAGTGACAAAATAAGGAAGATGTTTCCCCTCAACCTTCAAATATATTTTGGGTACAGAGCAAAATAGGAGGTGGCATCACTGTTGAAACTGGCTCATCATATCTGAGATTTTCTCCGTGTCTTTGGAACTGCATTTTTCTCCATGTGGAATCCTAAAGATAATAAATTGCTTTGTGTGCTCAGAAGTGTTGTATTAGCATGAAGAGAACCTGTAGAAAATCTATAAACAGAACAGAAGAACCTGTCAAAAGAAAGACATAAACGTAATCATATGACTTCTAAATATATCTTTAAATGTTATATTTCACTGAAGAACATTATGGTTGTTAAAAATTATAAAGCTTCAAAAAGGAGAAGTGTTATACCAGTAAATAATTTTATATCCTTAAACAAGCAAGTTCTCACTTAATAATTTTTCACCTTGATTAAGGCTTTAATAACCCTTTTGAACATAGAAATAAATGGGAAACGAAAGAGTGCCAAGTCTACTGAAACTGAACAAACCCTTAGTGAGCCCTTCCAGCCCTCATCCAGTGTTCTTTTTCAGAATGGCAATGTTTCAATGGATGAAGGCTTTATCTTTAATAAAGTCCTAACCATGTTACAAAAGTTTTGGCCCTTTACCAAAATAGCAGCTGGTTCCATTATAATCCCAACATTGCCATTCGGGGGGGGGGTATTTTTTGTAAGCCATACTTTTGCAGCCATATTGTAACATCATAACATAGTGGTACGCTATTGCATTTTTGTGCTATAATGCTAAAAAATGTATTAAAAAATTTGAAAAATATAACTCAAAGGAGAAATTTAAAATAAACACAGACAGGTAGTAGCTTCCAAACTTGCCACACCAGTACCAGTACCAAGACCACTAATATGTCATCTCCAAAGTGCACACCAGACAACTGTCTGGCCGCTATATTTTGCACTAAGCTGTAGTTTCCAAACATTCAAGTATCATTTGAGGCTCAACACCTTGATTTGTGGCTTTGATTTTTCAGAACATCTGACATAACTTATAATGGACCACCAGTGGTCAAAGTGGCATGGAGATATGTCTTTAGTGATGGGGTGAGACATGTAACACATTACATCAGTGTTATGGCCATTCTCTGATTGTGAACAAATGCATACCAGTATGTCTCAACTGTCACCAGAATATGCAGTCCATGTCCCAGATACATGGGGTAATCATGGGACTTTTCATCCATGCAGAACCAACATATTTGAAGAGAAACTTATTCCATTGCTGCTAAACTGTTTTATACTTGTTGCTGTCTATCATGAATAACGTGTACCTGTAACTATTAAGCATGCTTTCTCAATGATCTATCCCATTTGTAGATGATAAATTAGGGCATTTTATCAGTTTTAAGCCTTGGAGAACCAAACAGTCAACATGTTTTAGAAGAAATATTGCATGCTCATATTTACATTCACAGTTTTGATCTTTGGTAATTTGGTTGTTCATGAGGCACATGCTTACCTCCCCACTCCCATTTTTCTCCTATCCCTTGCCTTCCTCACCCCAGGCTTGTAAGGCTTGTGTTTAAAATGGAGGTTTTTTCCCCTTTTGGGTGAGCAAAGCCCCGCCCCCTGCCAAAGGCCTGGCCTCTCTGCCATGTGGTTGCACATTCTGCTGTTTATTGTCTGCTGATTGGTGAGGTGCTCCTTTCTCAAGATGGCCACTAGAAGTAATTAAAACTCCAGAAACCCCCCTCTTCTCTGTCTGTGAGGAAAGTACTGGCAAGCCTTTTAGATTCCCCCTGCCCACAACACTGGGGCCAGAGGTAAAGGAGTGGGAGGGGGAAGCTCTGAATGGGAATAGGAGGAGAATTGCAGAGGGGAGGATTTTTGTGGTTTTTCCATTTTTGCAAGGGTTCTGTGTCCCAAACCCTCGCAAATGTGGAGGACTACTGTATTTTGTGTGGCGGTCCACAGTGGTAGTAGCTTCCTGTTTTTATTTTCTTTATCCACAGTGTGTGTGTGTTTTGTACATGTGGGAGTTTATGTAGCACAGTCATACAGGCACAGTACGAGCAATTCTGTTGGATTGATGTGGGTTTTTTGGGCTTTGAGGCCTTGTTCTGTTAGTATGTTCTCCTGACGTTCCACCTGCATCTGTGGCTGGCATCTTCAGAGGATCTGGTGGCATCTTCTGGTGTTTAACCATTAGAGGAGGTTTCACCCTTTCTGCCTCCCTAAGCCATGTTGCTCCCACTCACCCTCATGAGAAAGTGGGAAAGCAGGAAGCTGCTCTGTATGCTACGTACATGTAAAGTAAATGCTTCATACATACTTCATATATACAGTTCAGCTACTCCCCCTCCATCTCTTCCATTTAGGAAAGACACGGTTCACTACTATCATACTCATCCCCATCACCAAACTGCCAAAATATGGCATTATATTTTAGGCCTGCATTCTATTGCAAATCCTATTTACAAATAGAAGGGGATATTGGAAATGAATACCATAGTATTGCACGCTGAGGCTCACCGGCATTATGCAAATGTTTTACAAAACCTAGCCAAGTGCTGTTCCATGTATCTCTGAGTTTTCTTTGTGTTGAAATCATCAGATTTCAGGAAAGGTGCTTGCTTATGTTTTGAGTTAGAAAATTCTATTTGCTTTGCCTTGCAATTTCAGTCCAATGCTCTTTCTGTCTGATGTAATTTTATCAAATTCAATCCCACTGGGAAATAGAGAAAAAGATAAGCTGGGCTGAGAACCATTCTCTTGGCTTCTTCCTAGAGATTGATAATTCTGGCATGTGGATTGCTTAAAGAGTAAACTCTCACCTATGTATTTATGACTATGATTATTTTGAGGGTGACCTTTTGTTAGTCCTTTTTTTTCTTCTTTTTAAAGTGAGAAGATCTTACCATATTCAGTAATAGCATAACATATCATAACCACTAGGTGGCAGTCTGCTGCCCCACTCCCTCTTTCTGGCTTCTATATAGGAAAGAATTTGTAATGGGACAAGGGTTCTCCATTTATTTATCGGTAGGTTACAATCCTACTTCCACAGATTCATAAGTATCATTACCTAGTGCGAATCAGTAATAGGGTGGTGCCAGATATTTACCTGTTTTTATATTCTGGTAGAAAGTGGTGCTGGGGCAGGAGACTGAAAAAAAAATATTTTCTTCTATTCCTTCTAAACAGTCCTGTGTGGCACTTTAAAGACAAGCACATGTACTGTACAATGAGCTTCCTTAGATTCTTGTCCATTTCATCACAGTCTTAGCCAGAATTTCAGTTATGAACCTAGCTGGGAGCAGGATTGTAGATGGTGAAATCAGAGGCAAATTAAAATTAATTACATCAAACGCAGAAAGTACTGATAGTCACAATTATATGATTAACACTAACCATTTGCAAAACTTGCTGATAACACAAACATTCTGGCATCGGGTATGCCAATTAACACACATTAGCATGATAAGAATATGTTACCCTCTGGCAACAGACTGAAAGTTGGAGATTTCCCACCAGAGGTTTGATTCAGAATAACAGATTGTTTCCACAAGGCAATCCCAGCCTATCTGGGATCATAAAGTGAAAACAATGCTTCCATGACAACTATGTAATCAACCAGATGTGGCCGCATGCGGATGTCACTGAGGTCAAACAAAGCCAGCTTGACAGGAGAAAGGTGATACAGCTCGCTGCCCAAGAGGTACTATGAGACACAGGGAATTATGCAGCCCTGTTGGTGAATTCTTTTCTGACTGGCTGCTGTTCATGCTGGGATTGACACCTCCATGTTCTGCCACAATCATTGTGTGCTGTTATGTGACCACCAGCTCATCTCTGTGAACTGGCATTCACAAATCCACTCACAAAAATTTTCTGGTAGAAAGGATGCCCAGAGACAGTGATTCCTTCCCTTATAAGCTCTCACTTGTAGCGCAGTTTTGTGAAGATAAGAAACAACCTGAGGCCTTTTTCAAAATTTGCCTCTTACGTATCCCAGCATGGATGAGAGAAATCCTTGCTTCTCTCTCTCAGTTCATCTGAATCTGCTGGAAGACCTAAAGGAGAGACAAGGTGTTATCTCTCTTGAGTTTTGGCTTGAAGCAGATAAGAAACAGCAGGACTATTTCTTGGTTTCTTTCTGTAACTTTGCACAAATGAAGAAAATCCTGGTCCTTCTCCATTAAAGCTGTTTTTGGACATCATGATGTACAGCGAATATTGACTCTATTTATTTAAAGTCAAATAAACACTCTTCCCAAACATGAACAAATAGACAATGGCTAGTAAGCCAAACCAATATTTGTGGACCCATGTCCCTGAACCTGCAAGCCAAAATCCCCTCTATGATTTTCTTCCACTGTGAGAATTACATAGCATGAATTTGGGAGCAAGCAAGAAAGGCTAAGGTTCACTCCAAGCATCTGGGGACAAAACAGTTTCAAAAAGTTGTACTTTATAATTGTATTGGGATTCGAACCTGAATTTTCTCATTGTAAGGCTCCAACCTTAAGCATATTTTCTTGGAAGCGAGTACTGCTGATTTCAGTGGAACTTCTAAGTATTTGTACCATGAAGTGCTTGCCAAGCTCTCTGCTCACTACCCCAGCCCTGGCATCAGTGCTTGGAGAATTCACTTAGAAGTAACTTTGGCAAGAAAGCGAAAGCTAAATTAGATTAAATTAAAACCCTATTGATGGAAGAGGGAGTGGAGGAGGAGCAGCGGCAGCAGCTGGGGAGGCTAGTTCTGCTGACAAGCCAGGAGGAGATTTCAGTGAACCACACAGTGTTAAAATTTGGCAGGGCCAAAGAAGTGATTCATTGTCACTTAAGCAGTTTTGCTTCAGGAAACTCATCATTTTCGCCCACCAGGGGGAAGTTTAATTGGAACACTGTGGCTCCCCATTTGTAAGAAGTTTGGAAAAGTGTCCTTCAGATCTCCTCTAAATCCCAAAGCATGCACTCTGCACTTCTTTTAATTAATCTCTGCATATCCCTCAGTTCTATCGTTGTTGTTGTCCTCCACTTTTCCCATTCAGCCTCTTCAGTAGGATTTCTGAATTGAGGCTGTTATTCTCATTTCATATATATATAGAGAGAGGGAGGGTGGGGAGGGAGAGAGAGTGCTAGCTAGCTAGCAAGCAAGCAGGCGTTCAGCTTTGCAGATGTCTTCTAAAAGGAAGGCATTCCTTCTTCTGAATAGTAGGATAATGGGGTTGGAAGGAAACCAGTGGATCTTCTAATCCAACGCTGTGTTGCTCTCGGGCAGGATATCCTCTGCCTAAACCAGTGGTTCTCAACCTGTGGGTCCCCAGATGTTTGTGGACTTCAGCTCTCAGAAGCCCTGAGCATTGACCATAGTGGCTGGGGCTTCTGGGAGCTGAAGTCCACAAACATCTGGGGACCCACAGGTTGAGAACCACTAGCCTAAACCATCCCTGACAGCTGTTGGTCCAGGCTTTTCTCGCAAACCCCTCAAGAAGGAATTTTCACTATTTGCTTACAGTAATACAATTGCTTTTATATTGAGCGATTGTTTATAGAATCTACAACTTAAATTTACCCTTTATTTATTCAAACCAGCAAGAGTTCTGTCAAGAATTACATTCTTGCGAGAATAGTCTACAGGGGCTCAATTGCCCGTGGTGAACAGGGCTGAAGCTGGTAGTGGGCAGAAGCAAAACCAAAAGAGAACCAAAGCCTCTCTTCTGCCACTCACTGTGGTCTCTTTCTGCCATTTCTTTCTCTTTCCTGCCCTGTTTTCCCTGCCTTCCTCCCTACCAGTTGGGAAAGGGACAGACCATTCCTGCAGAGAGTGGCCTTTTGAAATTAGGGTGAGGACCATAGGTTGCCCACCCCACTTTAAACTTATGGTTTGTTGACCCAAGACCTGTTGAGCCTTCACCCTTCAAAGACCATCATCACCTTCTAAACTGTTCCCAAAGAAAGGCCAGCTATAGGCCTTGCACATTTCCTCCTCCTTTTTCCTCCAACACTCGCTGTTATTTCCCTTTCTTTAATAGACAATTTTTTTGCATTAGGAATTGCAAAAATAGGGTCAATCCAGATGGGAAAAATAAGAGACAGAAGGGTTAAAGCCCCATCCTTGCCCCAATAGAGTCCTTGCCTACTCAAGAGTAATACCTGCTTAGGCCATCAATATGTGATCTCTCCAACCAGGTGAGGTAATAACAGTTTCATTTGTGTGTGTCTTCCCACAAAGAGTGAGAAGAGCACAGGCCGTTGCTGCACTACACTGTTATAGTGCTATTATTCCACTTTCAACATCCTGTGGAATTCTGGGGTTTGTAGTTTACTGAGGCCAAAGAATTTTCTGGCTGAGAATTCTAAATATCCCTTCCCTAATCTGCAAACTTCAGGATTCCATAGGATGTTGAAAGTGGAATAATCTAATATATAAAAATCAAAGTTTGTTTGTCTGTGTCAGGCAGGGAAGACCTCATATGATTGGCTGGCTGTGAAGATTCTATGACAGTGGTTCTCAACCTATGGGTCCCCAGATGTTCGTGGACTTCAGCTCCCAGAAGCCCTGAGCATTGACCATAGTGGCTGGGGCTTCTGGGAGCTGAAGTCCATGAACATCTGGGGACCCACAGGTTGAGAACCACTGTTCTATGAAATCCTGGGGTTGGCAGTTTAGGGAGGAGCCTTAAGAATTCTCAGCCAGGGAGCTCTTGGGCCTGGGTGGTTGCTGTGGAGACCAGGCCTAGCAGCAAGAAGGAGGCAGTGTATTTCTCTCAGGAACCCAACCTCTGTATGTTAATAACTCTGAATACAGATTAGATTGAGGAATATGGGGAAAAGTTAAAAGTTACTGGACAAGACAGTTTGGGGAATTAGAGACACAGAATCTCAAATCTTTCTAACAGGTATTACCTATGAGAAAATAAAATCCTGGGCAATGCTGGGTATATACACTAGTATCACTATAACAGTGTAGTGCAGAAATGGCCATAGGAAACAAGGTGCCATCGTGAAGCCCACTGCCAGTATTTCCTTCAGGGAGAATGTTGCTTAAATAGGCCTTTATTGCCATCAGTAACTGCTGAACGGTAACTCTTCCCTCAAGAAGGGCCACTCCTCTTTTCTAAATCCATGAAACAAGTTACAACAGGGTTTGCTGGGAAATGTAGTTGTTAAGCTCAATAAATTTAAAAACTCAAAATTTTACCTCCCGTTGGTCCACAGCATCTTCCCATATGCATTCACGGTAGCCATAGGCAAATATATCCCAGTGTCCCTTCATGAACTATAATAGGACTGCAGCCTAGGGCCTAAAATCCCCTACTGTAACTTATTGCTGTTTTTTTTTTAAAAAAAAATAAAATAAGAGTTGCCCTTCCTGTGGGAGTCATAAGGGAGATAGGTTGGAAAAAGAGAGGAAGGAGAGAAAGGGCAGCAGCCTTGGACCTGGCCTATGACAGCTGGTTGTGCTTTGGTTAGGGCTGCCAGATCTTAGGGCCACCAGATCTTAGGGCCTAGCCCTGATTCTTAGGCCTGGATTCTTTTCTCTAGTCCTCTAGACGAGGGGAAGGAATCTCAGGGTGAGAGTTTTGCCTTGAAAGGTATAGGCATATATTGTCTTAATTCCCCGTGTTAGTCTTGAGTAGATTCATCAGATCAAAGTAATTTACCTATGGCCCTTTCCGCATCCTACCTTTTCACAGTGGCATCTGGTAGGGATCCCATCATTGGTGCTGCCGGGAGGGGAGCGTGACGGGAGCTCTCCCTCTACACCGGCTGGCTCCATGATGAAGGGGCCACAATGATCTTGCCTCTTCCTTCCGCAGCACAGCTGGGTACTTTCTCAGGCTGTGTTGGGGCAGGAAATGTAGCCGTCAGTGATTTAATCCGTGGTTGCACCGCCTGGCGATGGGAGAAGGACGAGACCAGGATGAAGTTGGTCCTGTCCTTCTTAGCTGAGTCGTCTTAGTTGAATCTTCTTAGTTGAGTGGTGACTCAACATAGGCCCTTTCTGCACTACCTTCCCAACTTTCCATGGGGACAATCTCACTGTCCCAGTCAACAACTGATTGAATGGCTCTACTATAGCCAAGACTAAACAACAGGATGCTAGCAATATTTTCTTCATTTGTTAAACTTCATTCTTTTTTATTTTAAACAGAGTACTCTATGGAACTGTGATTGATGCATAATGTATAGCGATTAATGACATCTCATGAGTTGTCTTCATAACATTACCACAGCCTGCTTGCTTGGCCATCCCTAAGTCTCAGGTTTTGGCCCCAAATCTCAGGGCCTCTGGCAACCCTTGTTAGTACTCTTAAGAAAGAGTCACAGACCAAAAGAAAGAGTCACAGACCAAAAGCTAAACATGAGTCAGCAGTGTGATGAAGCAGCCAAAAAGGGACAATGCAGTTCTAGGCTTCATCAACACGAGTGTAGCGTCAAGATCAAGGGAAGTATTGATACCATTCTGTTCTACTTTTGTTAAACCTCACATGGAATACTGCATCCATGTCTGAGCACCACAGATTCCAGAAGGATGTCAACAATCTGGAACATGTGCAGAGAAGGGCAACTAGGATAAATCAAAGGTCTAGAAATAAAGTCTTATGAAGAACAATTGAGGAAGCTGATTATATCTAGCTTAAAGAAGAGAAAATAAAGATGACATGATAGCTATCTGTAAATATCTGAAAGGATGTCATGTACAGGGTGGAGTGACCTTGTTTTCTGCTGCTCCAGAACCTAGAACACAAACCAATACATTCAAATCACAAGGAAAGAGATTCTACTTAAACATTAGGAAGAACTTTTCTTTACTGCAAGAGCTGTTTGAAAACAGAATAGATTGCTTGGGGCAGGTGGACTCCCCATCTTTGGAGGTCTTTAAACAGTGGTTGGAGTTACATTTTTCAAGAGTATTTTAGTTGTATATTCATGCGTAGCAGGGGATTAGACTTAGTTGGTCCTTGTGGTCTCTTCCAGGGCTATAATTCTGTAATTCTATGACTTGGGTGGCTGTATAGGAACTATTTTCTTCTCCACTTTGGGCAGGAAAATACTTAGGAATGTCTGCACAACCTTCCTTGGCTACCCCTTTAAACCACCTGTTGTTGGTAACTACATGTCAGTTTTGATTGTTGGAACTCACAAGGGCTGCAACAGAAATTGCTAATTTAATAAAAATAATAAGAGAACACTTGGTCCTAATCCTGGTTACACAGGCATCCTACTGCTTTATATTTGTATTTCAGATCTTCCGTTCTATTCTTATAGTTTGTCTTCTGCTGTCGCTTGAACACTTACATATTTACTCACCGGGATCTGAATCCATTTTCTGTACTTCCTACCTCCTAGCTGTCTCACAAAGATTTTCTCACCTAGCTACTTTCGCCCAGATCTGCGTAGCTTCATGGACAAAACTTTGCATAGATCAAGAAATGTGGAGTAGCAATGATGTTGCAGAACTGTGATAACTGAAGCCCCTGTCAGAGCTGATGATGACAAGCAGCAGCTGTTGGTCCCTGTGGCTCTGGCTGGAGATGAGTCCTGCAGCTCAGGAGCTCCCCCTGCTGCCATGGACCATGCAGAAGCGGACGTCCCTCTGCCTGCTCCTTTAGAGCAACGGGGATCCGATCCTGTGCCTGCTCTTTTGGAGCAACAGGGATCTGATTCTGAAGACGCTCTGGAGCCTGGTTCAATAAGCCCCCAATCAAGGCGGAGACTCAAGAGGGCTGTGCAAAGGGAGGCTTCCTTGGCTAAGTTTAAGAAGCGGTGACTGGACACACCTGTGCCTGGGGCTCTATAACTGCCTGCCTGGAAGCTTCCCTTTGCTTGTGGCAAACTTCTTACAAGCCGTCCTCTTGCCTGCACCTTGCTCACAGCACCTGGTTCCTGATACGTTGAATTGATCTCTGGACTCTTGACCCTTGGCTTTGGAACTCTGACTGTGGCTTTGCTTGGCGCTCTGGTAAATGAACTTCCTTGAGTAAGTGCTTGCTTGTCTCCTCCCGTCTGGACCTTGCTGGGTCTCCCACTCTCTTCCCCGGGCTGGCTTGCCGCCCAGGTCTCTGACCTTGTCAGTCTTGCCACAAGCCCAAAAGCTGAGTTATTGTGGGAGGGAGAGCTTGCTTCTATTACCACGGAGAAGGACGAAGCAGCTGAGCTTTCCTTACCAGCAGTCTTGCATGCTAATATTGTTTTGATGCAACAAGTAAGCCAGCTACAGCAACATCTCCAACAGCTGCAGCCTGAGGCAGGGGCTGTTGCTTGGGTCAAGCCCAAGTACCCAGTGGCTACACCCCCCAGGTTTGATGGGCGGATGCAGGGCATCCCCACCTTCTGGGCTCAGTGCCTCTGTACATGCGGCTGCGAGCAGAGGAGTTTCCCCGTGATTCTCACAAAGTGGGCTTTGTGATCAGTTTGCTCTTGGGAGGTACTGCGCGCTGGGCTCTGACGTTACTGCAGCAGCAGAGCCCTCTGCTGGACAATTTTGATGCCTTTGCTGTGCAGCTGCAGAGTGTTTTTTTGGCCCCTGCTAAGGCACGGACTGCTAACTGGTCTATTCGGGAGCTAAAGCAAGGTCAGCTCTCCATTGCTAAGTATGCCAGTGAATTCCGGCTGCTGGCTCAGGATCTGGCGTGGAATGAGACTGCCCAGGTAGTTCCTTGAGAGTTTGGCTGATCCTATTCTAGATCAGTTGGTACTTGCTGATACGCCTGACACCTTGCAGGGCCTGATCCAGCTGTGCCTGTGCATTGAGGGGTGCATCCTGCAGCTCAGGGCTAGGCATCCTGCGGTTCTTCCTGCCAGCCTGCCCGCTCTGCCACCACCAGCACCTCCGAGGGAGGTGGGGGGCTGCCTCCTACTCCGACGCCAGTACCCAGACAGGAGGCCGTGGCGGAGGAGTAGCCAATGCAACTTGGTGGCGCCCGTCCTCGTCTCTCCTTCGCAGAAAAGTCCAGGAGGTGCCAGCTGGGCTTATGCTTGTATTGTGGCCAGTCTGGGCATTTTGCTGCCCCATATTCTGCTAAACAAGGCCAGCCTACGTTGGCGAGAAACTGATTGTGCCTGGACTTAGAGGGCCACGAGACCAGGGTGGTTCACCTTCAGCGCTGGCCTGTCCAGCCCGTTTCCCCATATATAAGCACTTTGTCGTCGAGGTCTTGCTTCGCCTCCCCGGCCAGCCAGCTGGCCGGCCGGCCAACCTTGCAGATATGGGCCATGGTCAACTCGGGGGCCACCATGAACTTTATGGATCGGGCTTTTGTGGAGGCCTAGGACATTCCCATGTCTCCTGTGGACCTGCCTTTGCTGGTGGAGACCATCAATGGCCGCCCTCTACGCTCAGGCCCAGTGACGCGCTCCACCGCAGAACTCCAGATGCAGATAGGGTCCCATTGCAAGGATGTGGCATTCTTCATGACATCAGCACCTTGTTTGCCAGTGGTCTTGGGGCTGGAGTGGTTGCAGGCACACAACCCCCACATTGGGTGGTCTACGAGGGTCATTACCTTTTCTTCTTCCTGTTGTGCCTCCCATCTCCAGTCAGCTCCGGCCTCCTTTGCGGCAGTTTCCCCAGCCTCACCGCCTCCGGACCTTCCGCCCAAGTATTGGGACTTCACGGACATCTTTGATGAGAAGGATGCGGACCAGCTGCCTCTGCAGCAGCCCTATGATTGCCCAATTGACTTGGCCCCAGGGTCTCAGATTCCAGTGGGCCGCATCTACCCCTCTCTCTGAGGCCAAGCTGGCCGCCTTGTGGGACTTCATTGAGGTGAACCTGCGGAAGGGGTTCATCCAGCTGGCCGTCTCTCCTGCAGGAGTGCCCACCTTCTTTGTGAAGAAATGGACGGGGGATCTTCGTCTTTGCCACGATTATAGGCGCCTAAATGCCATCAAAATCAAGAACCGCTACCCGCTTCCTCTCATTTCTGAACTCTTGAAGAGGTTGCAGGGGGTGCGGGTATTTACCAAGTTGAATCTCTGAGGCAGCTATAATTTGGTGTGCATTCATCAGGGGGACGAGTGGAAGATGGCTTTCCACATGCTGTTTGGCCATTTTGAGTACATCATCATGCCCTTTGGCCTCACCAATGCCCCAGCGGTGTTCCAGCACTTCATGAATGACATCTTCCGGGATCTGCTGGATCTCTTTGTCATCGTTTATTTGGATGACATCCTGATTTTTCCTCGTCCCTGCAGGAGCACGAGGGCCATGTTTGGACAGTCCTGCAGAGGCTCCAGGACCATCATCTCTACGCCAAGCTGTCTAAGTGTGCTTTCAAGCAGTTGGAAGTCGATTTCTTGGGGCACCGTATCTCGGCCGGGGGCCTTGCCGTGGACTCGGGCAAGGTGGACACGATCCACACCTGGCAGCCCCCACGCATGGTCAAGGACGTGCAGCACTTTCTTGGCTTTGCCAATTATTATCGGCCGTTCATCCCACATTTTGCGGAACTGGCGGCGCCCCGACCTCTCTTCTCCGGAAGGGTGTCCGTTTCCGTTGGGGTGCTAGGGCTCAGGCGGCGTTTGAGGCCTTGAGAGCAGCCTTTGTCTCGGGGCCGATCCTGCGCCATCTGGATCCCTCACGGCCCTTTGTTGTGGAAGCGGATGCTTCCAATGTGGCTCTGGGGGCTGTGTTGCTCCAGTGGGCGGAGGACTCTGCCTTCCTGTTTCCTTGTGCTTACTACTCCTGGCAGCTGGACGAGTTGGAGCAGAACTATACGATTTGGGAGAAGGAGCTGTTGGCCATCAAGGTGGCTTTCGAGACCTGGCGACAACTGCTTGAGGGAGCTCGGTTTCCTGCTGAGTTCCGGAGGGAACATTGGAACCTGGAGCATCTGCGGACAGCGCGGAAGCTCAACCAGCAGCTAATACTTTGGTCTCAGTACTTCGCCCATTTTGACTTCCAGCTGACTTATATTCCCAGCAGTCAAAACAGGCGAGCTGATGCCTTGTCCCGGAAACCGGAATACGTCCATTCGGGGAAGAACATCCCTTTTGGCCACGTTGTGCCTGTGGACTGTTTTGCGGCCACCAGTGTGGTTCCTGACTTCCTGCCTGAGCTGAGGGAACAGCAGCTTCGGGATCCCTATGCCCAGGCCTGTCGGCAGGATCTCGAGGCTCCTGCAGGAGCGCCCTCTCCTTTTCGGTCTGACGAGCAGGGGCTCTTGTGTTTCCAAGGCTACTATTACGTTCCTGCTGGTCCCCCCAGTGGCCAGATTCTGGCCCAGTGCCATGACAGCCCTCCAGCAGGCCACTTCGGGTGTTTTAAGATGGTATGCCTGGTGTCTAGGGACTTCTGGTGGCCACGGCTGCAGACAGAAGTACAGCACTATGTGGACTCTTGCCCCATTTGCCGGAGGTCCAAGGACGTTCCAGCCAAGCTGGTAGGCCTGCTGCTGCCGCTTCCAACGCCACCCCATCCTTGGCACTCAGTCTCGCTGGACTTTGTGATGGACCTGCTGCTGTCGCAGGGGGCTATGGCCATCTTGGTGGTGGTGGACATGTTCACCAAGATGGCCCATTTTGTTCCCTGCGCCACTCTGCCCTTGGCCGAGGAGATGGCACAGCTCTTTTTGTACACAGTCTTCCAGCTTCATGGCCTGCCTGAGCGCTTGGTGTTGGATCAAGACCTGCTGTTCAGGGCGCGGGTTTGGCAGGCCTTGTTTCAGAGCCTGAAGGTGGAACTGCACCTGTCCTCCTCCCACTATCCTCAGTCGGATGGCCAGATGGAGCGGGTGAACGCCATCCTGGAGCAGTACCTCCGCTGCTATGTGAACTTCCAGCAGGACAATGGGGCGGCCCTCCTGCCTTTGGCCGAGTTCACCTATAATAATGTACATCATGTGTCCACCCAGATGTCGCCCTTTTTCACAAACTATGGCTTCCATGCACGCTTCCTTCGGGTGGCTCCTCTGTCTTCTCCTGTTCCGTTAGCGGACCAGTTCCTGCAGGAGCTCCAGGCTGTCCACCAAGTGCTCTGGGACCAGTTGCAGGCGGCGAAGGACCAGCATAAGCGCTTTGTTGACTGGCATCAGCAGCCTCGCCCTACTTTGTCTGTAGGGGATCTTGTCTGGATCTCGGCCCACCACCTGCCGACCCAGTGCCCAGTGCGGAAGCTGGACCACCGCTTCGTGGGGCCTTTTCTGGTGGAGGTGGTGAGCAATCCGGTGGCCTACTGGGTTCAGTTGCCTGCCTCTCTCAAGGTCCACCTGGTCTTCCACGTGTTCTTGCTGTCCTGGGATGCTCCTGGCAGCCCCTACCGGTCTGCGGCTCCACCTCCTCCGCCTGTCCTTGTGGATGCGGAGCCGGAATATGAGGTGGCACAGATTCTGGACTCCCGCTGGCAGCGGCGTCGGTTGCAGTACCTGGTGGACTGGAAAGGGTATAGGCCCAAGGAGCGGTCATGGGAGGCTGCCTCTGATGTCCATGCCCTGCAGCTCGTCTGCAGTTTCCGGGCTGGCTTGCCGCCCAGATCTCTGACCTTGACAAGAACAAATTCTAAATGAGAAACTAGCCAGCCTTGCATTTTTGCATGCATGGATGAGGTGGTCAAGGGACATTCAGGTGAGATGAACAAGAGGCAAGTCCTTGGAACTGGAAGCATAAGCATGACTCACCAGTGAATTATTTTACATACTTGGTGACAGCTGTGATCATCAACAGTGGTATGCCTGAACCTCAGTTTTATTGCAACTTTAAATAAGGAAGAAAAGATAGAATACATACATGGACCATGGAACACATTGCACATTCCTGAGTGTACTGCGTACACCAGCACCACCCGATCACACCTAAACTAATCTATTCCAAACTGGAAAAGAATTAAAATTCTGCAATCTTAAATTGTGCAAATATCCCTATTTTCCATCATTTAGTTAGCTTCTGCTAGCCATGTGCAGAACAAGTAGCTGTGCAGAGCACTGAAAGCCACCTTCAGTCACTTAAGGTCTTCTTCTGCTTCCTTCTGGTTTCTGAAATACTGGCCACATATTTCTCTCCATGTGTGTAAAACATAGAAACTTGACATCTTTTAAAATGTAAGCCAGGGTTATCAGGATCCCATGCTTACACAATGCAGCCTTAGTACATATGCATTTAGAACAGTATACACAACTTAACAGACCACTATAAGCTTGCTTCCTGGTCTTCTACCATAGGAAATACTTCCCATATTGTTGTTGTTAACTGCTTCCAAGTCAACTTCCGACTTCTGGTGACTCTAGGAATGAGAGATCTCCAAGTCACCCTATCTTCAGCCACCCAGCTCAGTCTTGCAGATTCACGGATGTGTCTTCCTTAATGGAGTCTATCCATTTGTAAGGCAGTCTTCCTCTTTTCCTGCTGCCTTCCACCTTATCAAGCAGTATTGTCTTTTTTGGTGAGTCATGTCTTCTCATGATGTTGCCAAAGTACAACACCCTCAAATTCCTCATCTTGGCTTCTAGGGAGAGTTGAGGTTTGATTTGCTCTAAGACCCACTCGCTTGTCTTTTTAGCAGTCCAAGGTATCTGTAGAACTCTTCTCCAGCACCACATTTCAAAGGAGTTGGGTTTTTTTTCTTGATATCAGCTTTCTTCGCTTCCAGCTTTCACAACCTCCCATACTGAACTGTTATTCCAGCTATTGTTACTATTACATCCAGGACGTGAGAGAAATTGATTGAGTTTGTAAAGAAGAGAGAGGGCTATGAAGATGTGGATGATAGAGTTAAAATGATATACCACAAAAGGGAAAAAGAAATTAATTATGATATACTGTTCCAGGGTTGTGGGGGGGGGGGATGAAATATAAATCTACTATATAAAAATCAAAGTTTGTTTGTGAGTTTGTCTGTTTGCCTGCATCAGGCAGGCGAAGACCTCATACAACTGGCTGTGTGAGGTGAAGACCTCATATGATTGGCTGGCTGTGAAGATTCTGTGGAATCCTGGGGTTGGCAGTTTAGGGAGGGGCCTTTAGAATTCTCAGCTGAGAGCTCTTGGGCCTCTGGCCAGTTGCTATGGAAATGAGGCCTGCCAACAACAAGAAGGGCAGTGTATTCCCTCAGAAACTAAACCCTCTGTATGTTAACAACTCTGAATACAGATTGGATTGGGGAATATGAGGATAAGTTACAGGTACTGGAATAGGCCGTTTGCTATGGAGATGAGGCCTAGCAGCAAGGAGGAGGACAGTGTATTCCCTCAAGAACCCAACCTCTGTATATTAACAACTCTGAATACAGATTGGATTGGGGATTATGGGGAAAAGTTACAGGTACTGGAAAAGACAGTTTGGTGAGTTCTTAAGAGGAAAATAAAATCCTGGGCAACACTGGGTAAATATGCTAGTGTAGTATGTAATTTCTATATACGATGAATGATTCAAATAAATAAATAAACAAAACGATTACATTCAGTTGCTATCAGGATTGCAGATAATTTTTGATCAGTTCTTGTTCAGTTCCATACAGCAGCTTCCTGGGTCTGAAGAATGAGGATATAAATACCTGAAATAATAACATGTGTGTAAGTCAAGTGATGGCCTGGCCTCTTTGCAGTAACATAAATGTGCAATTGAGCAGTTCAAATTTTCCAAAAGTTCATCTATTTGGCTTGTAAATTGCTGTGATGTGATTTAGCTGCTCGTGTTTTTCAGAGATTATTAAGATAAAGCTATTGAATGGCTGAGTAAGCCACATCTCTTGCTCTGGACATCATCTCTTTTCTTTTGCAAAGCAATGGGTATTGATCTTACAAATGCTGATTTTGGACAGTTTGACTTAATGTTATTTTGAAGACTCTAATGAATTTTTAAAACTCTAGTGTTTTTGTAAAAGAAAAAGGGTAACGTAAATTTGCAAGAAAGAAGAGTCAAACCCAAATTTGGGTCCAGTTCAGTATATGCAGGACAAGCAACCCTCTAGTGAAAGCCACATGGACTTTACCATTTACCTCTTTGGCTAGCCCTGCAAAACCCAGAAAACTGATACCGCTTGCAGAAGCATTTAGCCTTCCAGCATCAGACATGCACATGCACCTGTGAACTTGTATGCACACCCCACTGCTATTACTGTTTTATATTCTGCATTTTTCTGGCAACAGCAACATTCTATATAAGTGAATGAAATAAATGTTTGACTGACAGAGGCATTTATTTCTCTGAGGACCCTTTGTCTATAAAACGCTCCTTCTGAATATATGAGTTAGGTGAACCCTCCAGCCCCAGATAACTATACCGAATAAGCTTTACAAAATCCCCAGCTCCTACAGCTTTTGGTAAGAAATGTCTGTCCAAGAGGAGAATTCCATCCAATAACAAACCCAAAGAGAATTCAGTATGTATAATGTGTGTGTGTGCGAAGGCAGGAATCGGGGATTACATTTTACAGGGAGATGTTGAAAGATCAGCTTGGCTTCCTAGTTGTAGCAGAAAATATGGCTAGTGTTTTCACTAACAACCCCTCCAGTCCTCTGCAGTGGAGCAAGGCAGGGGGAGGCAGGCTTTTCTAAAGCGCTCCGGCAGATAAAAGACCTATTAATCAAAGAGCAAATATTGTTATAAGTTGTACTTAGGTCTGGGCATATCAAATTAATGGCTTCTCCCCCATGGCTGCCACCCCTTTTATATTTTTGTAACAGCATGCCTCTCTCTACCTGTTCTGTGCTGTTATTCTTTATATGGTAATACATTTGACACGCTGGCCAAGAATCGTGAGTTTTTCCAGACATGTACATTCTTCCTTCATGTGCGTGCCCCATTGGCTAAGCACTATCTCTGCTGCATAAAGTAACAGTAACTGCATTGTCAGTTCATCTCTCCGTTTTCCTCTCCTTTTTTAATTTAGTAGACTATAAGAATGTTTGTGAATTATATTCTGTGTAGTTAATTGTTAGTGGTTCTAAAGATACAGTTCTAATTGTGTTTATGGCAGAGACCTAGATCCTGTAAACTGTATCTTTAAAACAGACTTAGGTCCATGATATATACTTTGTTATCTTTTTTAAAAAAATACAGCTTTGACAAAAGAATGTTTACAGGGATTTTTTTCCCCATCTTTATATTTTGCCTCCCACCAAGGAGTTCACTATTGTATTCATGGTGTTTTCTCCTTTAAAAATATCTAACAATAATGCTGGGTTCTTGTTAAGAGTTAGAAGAGTTATTAATAGGGTTAGAAAGTGAGGGCTGCTGACCACACATCATCCGTTTCCAGAGACTGGAAACACTACTTTTGTACTACAACACTCAGACCCCAACTACCCTGAGCACTACTGCCTGGGAGCTGTAGTCCAAAAATCAGTATTTCGAACCTCTGGCCATTTATATAGCTGAGAAGGGATTTGAACTCATGCCTTTACTACTTCTGGGCCTTTTAAATCAGAGAACTCTTTGCTGACAAAATGTCTCTTTTTTCATGATGTTAATGACAAGGAAGTTGCTGCAACATTGCTCTTGACCTCATCACCAGATTAAATATATACCAAGCACATGTGTGTGTGTGTGTCTATATATGTATGTATATACAAACACAAACACACACACGCACACACACATACACAGACATATAAAATATATTGTCATTGTGTGCCTTCAAGTCATTTCTGACTTATGGCAACCCTTAAGCAAACCTTTCATGGGGTTTTCTTGGCAAAATTTGTTCGGGCAGGGTTTGCTTTGGCCTCCCTCCGAGGCTGAGAGAGTGTGACTTGCCCAAATCTGTCTGGGATTTCAAACTTTAATCTCTTGTGTTGTAATCCAACACTCAAAAACACTACGCCATGCTGGCTCTCACCATCTTTTTACTTGGCGACTAAATTAAGCCAGTGTTGCTGCTGGTTGGATCTCCAAGAAGAGGCCGCAACTGGGATGCCACAGTGGAGAAGGTCCTCTCCCATGTCCTCATTGATGGGACACAGGAGAGGGACCTGCTCAGCAGGCCTCAATCCTTTTCTATGCAACACAACAGCCTCTCCTGGAACGTGGGATGGCACTCCTCTAAAATGACTTCAGTCTGCCACATTGATTCTGCAAACAGCTGTGCCTTGCCGACTCCCATGCAACAAGTGCGTTGTAAGAATGATTGAACTTGCAGGCCACCATTCTACATACCGGTAGTAATGCTGTGGGTGGCATTTTGCTGTATGCAATAAATTTACCAGCTTTGCATCCCATATTGGGTTTGTCTTTTCCCTGCCAAAAAAAAAAAAAATGATGTTGCTTTCTTTTCCACTTTGCCTCCTAGTAACACAGGTTATTTTATGACTTCCTTAAGCTTTAAATATTTTCACTGTTTACTGATATCTTCTATAGGGATCTGTATGATTAATGATCCTGGGAATGACAGTCAAACAGTAGTGAGCTCCACGAGACTGGTTATTTTTTAAATAGTAAACCTCTAGTCCTCTAACTGCCCCTTGTATCGTTGGCACTGGTTCTAGTGCTGCCATCCCAGAACTGATGGTGGATCAAGGATTGATAGAGGTAATCAATATCCATGGAAGTTAATCAGTTGGTTGGCATTTTGAGTTGGTCAGCATTATATTGTGAACAGAGGTAGAGATGACTGCAGAAGCCATTGCTGGGGTGAAAAACAGAGGACGTTCATGCAGTAGCTGATTAATTAAAGCGTTCATATGAAATTGTGATCTGATTTTCTTTAAAAGTGTAATAGCCACAAGCTATGCAGAGGCTCTTTGACCAGTTAGATCCAAACCAGACATTCAGCTTGTATTTGCATCTGTGTGTATTTTAAATCTGATGAAAAGCAGGAAATGGAAAAACTTGGCAACTTTCCCTGGTTTGACTTAGAAAAGCCTTTTGGCTCAGTGCATATTTGTGCTCTGTGGGCTGGGGGGAAGTTTAGGTTCATAGGCAGTTGGGGTTAGTTTATTCGTAGGCCATGTGAAATGATGGATAAAATGAATTAAGAAAGTTTAAGAAATGACTGGGCTTACAAGAGAAGGAGCAAGCACATGGCCTTGCTGAAGAGTGATGCTCAGACCCTGCACTTCCATCTGCCATGAGTACAAGGCCCTGCGAGCTGTCACCCCAATCCTAAATGCATAGGAACTGCCTAGGAAAGGAAATCTGTATGTGCTCAGAAGTGCTCTGAGGCAAATTATATATTCGCTTGCTCTGCATGGGAATTGGCCTGTGGAATAACAGATGCTGGAAATTCAATAATTAATCAGTTATATTAATAGTGTGTTCCTGTGAACAATTGAAAACAAATGCCACTGAATTCAGTCAGACTTATTTGAGAGTTGAAGTACCATGTAAGATGCTCCACATATAAGACACAGCCTATCTATATGCCGGCAAACTATTTGCCAGCGTATAAGATGCACTGGCATATAAGATGCACCCCATTTTCAAACAGTACTTTTCAGGAAAAAAAGTGAGTCTTATATGCCAGCAAATAGGGTATATAGGACTGCAGTGCTATAGATTTAATTGAGCAGCATTTTATTAAGTTTTTGTTAATCTGGAAGTCATATAAAAACATTATTTTGTCCCAGGTACTTAGAGAAACTACAGATGGCAAGCATCATGGTAAAAAAGAGTTGTTTTCTTTTTTTTTTTTTAACCACATGTTAAGAGATGTTCCTTCTAAGTTGGTGCCTGCTGCAATGTCAGCTAAAAACAAAGGAAGTGTCCTTTTTGCTTCAGAATAATTTCTTTTCCTCAGATGAAAATTTAATCCATTACCCTATCAGTCAAAAATGTACATATGATTTGAGTCTTCACATACTGAGAGTCAGCTTTAATTCTGTATTGTAGTACAGTGCCTGATTCATGAAAGCGTGTGCCGTAATCAGTTTATTAGTGTAGGTTAAGGTACCAGTGTATTTTTTTGAGGGACAGTTCTTGCTGGCACAATTTTTGATGTAACTGCTCCTGTGGAAGCAGGTTTAATCCTAATGCAAGAGCTTTTTCTCCTGTGCCTAAAATTGCCAGTTGAAACTAATTGGAAGAGTTTAAAGAGATAGTTGTCTTTCTCTTCCTTGAGGCATTTCCTGTTTGCATCACACCTGAAACAATCTCTCTTTCATTTTTGTTTGTGGATTGTGTTCCGATTTCTCCTTTTGTCACATCAGTTTCCATAGGTGCTATGCTGAGTAGTCATATCTGTCAGTAAGAAGATTTCTAAAAGACAAGCAGCAGGCAGAAATGGTGTGGCAAGGAGAGGAAGAACAGAATATATGATAGACATAGTCCACTGAGCCATGCAAACAAGTGCTGAAAGGAGAGCATTGTTATCCCAACAAACCTTTCCTCCCTCCCTTCTGCTTGAAATGCCTTAACTGGAGATCTCTAATTCTTCACCATTCATATACAAAGTATATGTACTGCCTTGGAGAGGAGTGCCCCACTCTGCAAGTCACATCTACTGGTAATTTTATATTAATTGCCAATGTGTGACTTTCATAGCTTCCTCTAATTTACCACAGCCATATTTGTGATGTTCTGTCATTGTAATGGAATTTGCCATGCTAAGCTTTCTGTTTAAATTGACATTTAGCATACTGCATGTGTCCTTTCTTCAGCTCAGTAATTTGAACCTGCTGATTATCTAGCACTGTATGTGTTTTTATGGGTGCTGTCAAAAGAGAAGCAAGTGAAGAGGTGTATCTGTGATCATCCATCAAATGCATTCGACCTTTGGTTCCTCCGGCCACTTGTTGGCTCAACATGGGTGGTCTAATACTCTCTCTCTCTCTCTCCCTCTCCCCCTTCTCTCTCTCTCTCTCTCTCTCTCACACACACACACACACACACACACACACAGAACAAAGTCTGTTTACAAAACTGTTTTGCAGTGCTCTGGCAGTCTGTGAAGCACAGGTTGCTGTTTATATTTAGACACTGTACTATACTGATCCCATTCAGACTTACTGCAGACAGCTGCTTTTCCAAGACCACCACCCGCGACCCAACAACAAACCTTTTTTCCCCTCACCATCATATATACAAAAATGGTAGCGGTTTCCCATTAATAGTAGGAGGTAAGTCTATTCTTCATATAAGCCTTGTGTTAGGTGCAGTGGGTGCACCCAGTACTCTGAAGCTACTGTTGATAAGCAAAGTCATAACAGCAACATCATGTGACCTTTCTTCTTGCTTTGCTTTTTTATAAAATGTCTTCAGGAAGATTTGCCGGCACTGTAAGTGCCCCCAGGCAGAGCACTTTGAAACCGTGATGCCTCTGGAAATGGAGAAGACTGTGACCAAGCTGATGTTTGACTTCCAGCGGAATTCAACTTCTGATGATGACTCGGGTTGTGCCTTGGAAGAGTATGCTTGGGTACCTCCTGGGCTGAAACCAGAACAGGTATGTTCTTTTATTACTTGTGGTTTCCACACATAATAATGCATGCACATTCTAAGATACCACACAAGGTGTAATAATAATGGCTTCCCTTCAGCTATTTTAGAAGAGGTGGGGTTGAGGGCTCTCAGAGAAAGTCCCTTGAAATTATTTCGTTTCTTTTAATGCTCTGGACATACACAGAAGTCATGGTACTTGGGTATCGAAGTATACTCATAACCAAGGCACTGGCATCATATCGGATGGGGGCTTCAAAAAGTCTCAAATGATTTGGCCAGCTTGCATGGACTTGTATTAATTATTTGTGATCCACTGCAATCTGGAAGTGAAAAGTTTTAGAATGGAAGCATTTTCTATGTAATGAAGACACCATAGTCTTGAGAACACTGTTGATTTTTTTGCAACCAAAGAGAAACTGTCTTGTTTTTTGGCCTAAATGTTAGGCCCTAATGTGTTGACATTTGGTAGTCATTTTGATGGAGTTTTCCAAGATGTGTTGCTTAGTTATACTCTGTTGACTGCAGTTGAACCAGATTTCTTCCAGATCATCCAGGAAACAACATAGTTCTGACTGAGCTATCTTCAAGGCCACTGGTGTCTGTGGCAGGAGGAGTCAAGGGGATTGTGTTTATTGATTCATTTATTTTTAAGACGTATACATTTCCATTCATTTCAAACGGGTCTTAGGGAAGCTTACTGTAAGATTATCCTGAATGTACAACTAATATAATGGTAAAAAGATTTCAAACAGCAGCATAACAAATGCTGCACCAGTGTAGCATAGTGGGTTCCAGTGCTGGACATAGACCTAGGCCATTTCCGCACTAGCCTATTATAGTGCTATTATTCCACTTTCCACATCCTATGGAATCCTGGGATTTGCAGTTTAAGGAGGCCCCTCAAAGGCCCCTCCCTAAACTGCAAACCAGGATTCCATAGGATGTGGAAAGTGGAATAATAGCACTATAACAGGGTAGTGCGGAAATGGCCCTTAGAGATGCAGGTTCAAATCCCCACTTAGCCAAAACATTTGCTGGGTACCTTGGATTATTCAGCCAGCTACGAGAGAGGGCAAATACTTGTTTGACCAAAGGAATAGCAAAACAAATGACTCCTCTCCAGTTTCTTAAACACAGTGGAGGCAGAACTTGATGTACCTCGTGTGAAGGCCATTCTATACATGCAAAGTCTTCACTGTTGTGGCTTCATGTTGAGGGGGAAGTAATAGAGTGTATCTAGTGCATGGAGAAGTTTATTATTATAAATGCTTCCTTTCCTGTATCCTCAGTACCCCTATTCACATGTGCATCCAAGCTTACACTAGGTGCATGGAACAAAATCAAGTCATTTCCACTACTACTGTCTTTAATGCTGAGTCACACCAGTGAAAAGGAGCACTTATGATCATAGGTACTCCAGTCTTTAAAGGGGCTCCAATTCTTTTAGACAAGCAGTTGCATTTGCCTGCAGCTGTATATGCAGCCTTTCACATGTTCCACTTAAGAGACAGGTACCAGGGCAAGGCCATTGCTTGATATACATATTTTTGGTGTACACGTGAGGAATGCAAGAAGATAACTTAAATCACCTGTCTCAGTATCTTAAGAAGGGCATGCATAACTCTTTATAGTGAGATGCTGTAACTTAAGGCATTAAAAGTGTGGAAGAGCTGAGGAGCCATGTCCAACATCTCATATGTGCTTTTCTTTGGAAAGCACACCATCTGAAAGCACGCCGTCTGAAAAAGGTTTATAACTGTGTTTGGCTGAATGCCCTTAACAACTACTGCATGATTGGAAATCTGATAAGAGGTCTATAACCACGTTCAATTTAACATACTTAAAAACTCTCTTCAGACTGTGCTGAATGCATAAAGATCTTCAGAGGGCCTCACACATGGGTGTAGGGAGGCATAGAGAGCAGAGCTCGCTTGTGTACCCCTTTCATATTGGTAGCCCCTGTTGTGTTCACACAAATGCTTTAACAGGTCTAAAAGAGTAACTGTGTTTCTGATGCTTTCAGATTAATGGGTAAGAGAGCTTGGCCACCTGGCTTACTTCTTACCATCACTACAAGAAGTTATTCCATTTTAAAAATGTGTTTCTGTAGGATTGCAGCACTCTTCCTCCTTCCAGTAGAGATAGTTCTCCCTTAAGTCATGAATGGGTGACTTGTTTTGTAAATTGGGCTCTGAGGAATCACTAGGAGCCACACGACCAGGATGCCCACTCCTACCACTTCAGCCCTTTCTGAGGTTTGGTAGTTGTTGCTGAATTTGCCACTGTGGCTGCTGTCAAAGTTTGGCAGCATTTGCAGCAGCCCTTGCGGTGCTAGAGATTGCTAGCGTAGCATCTTGCACCACAAGGTCCTCAAAGACTTAAGGAGAAACTTTGTACCTTGCTGAAAAGAAAGAAAAGAAAGACAAGCCAGATTGATTTGGGTGGTAGTTTAGCTGGTGGCCCTCAAGTAAGTGGAGCAGTGAATTCCCTCTGAGTTTTAACCTGATGTTTAAAGAAGCTATCCAAGGTGCTGCACTCTATCTCTAAAATAAGCTTAGTTCTTTGGATAGCCCATTTAAAATTCAGAGTAAAACCCAAAGCAGATTCACTGGCCCATTGCCACCAGCTACTACTGCATGGTGGTAGTTGTGGTAGTGACAGCAGACAGGGAGCTACAAAACAGGTGTATGGGAACTGCATGCCACTTGTGGACTTCATGTTAATCAGTGCTACCCTGATATAATGAAAGTTAACAGAGCGGAAATTAGCAAAGTAGGTGTAAGCCATGCAAAACCCAGCAGTCTGCCAGCCTAAATGTTAGGATTGTGTGCAGGTAGCTTGATTGTGCCTTATACTAATTTCACTAATTTTTAGCCTATTCTAGTGTGACACATGGATTTGTTGAAACTAGATAATGGAAAAGTTGGTTTCTATGTAAGTTCAACAGTACTGCTCTTTTCACTATCACATTGCTTTTATGAAGGGCAGAATATGTATCCAGAGTCTGGCAGCATACAGATGTAAAAGCAGATTCAGGAAGGTCAGGCCTGGTGACCCCTGATGCAAGTTAAGCCCTCGTTGACACTTTGATGAGGGTCCACAGCATGGTCATATCTGCTTGCTGTC
This sequence comes from Iguana delicatissima, assembly GCA_948472985.1. Taxonomy (NCBI): domain Eukaryota; kingdom Metazoa; phylum Chordata; class Lepidosauria; order Squamata; family Iguanidae; genus Iguana; species Iguana delicatissima. Next base: position 21,472 of record CAOKZL010001041.1, on the reverse strand, counting down.
ATAAGGCCCCCATTCCATCAGACAGGATTATGAAAATAAGACTGTTCTTCAGCAGAGCATGCAACTATGCAAGTATAGTATGAGTTTGTCAGCAGGAATACAGTGTCCAGATCAAGAGGAGTAATCGCTTGGTTTGGTCTGGTCTGGTCTGGTTTGGGTAAACCTCACCTGAAATATTGTGTCCAGTTCTGGGCACCACAGTTCAAGAAGGTGAGTAACAAGCTGGAATGTATTCAGAGAAAGCTGATCAAGATGGTCAAATGTCTGGAAACCAAGCCCTGTGATCAAACCATGGTCATACCTGCTTGCTGTCATAAGGCCCCCATCCCATCAGACAGGATTATGAAAATAAGACTGTTCTTCAGCAGAGCATGCAGCTGTGCAAGTATAAAATGCCTGGTTTGATAACAGTACACATGAGAAGGATTTAAAGGTCTTTATAGATGACAAGCTAAACATGAGTCAACAGCCTGATGCAGTGGCCAAAAACCCCTAAGAATGGCTGACTTTAGGGTCAGCCATTTTTCCACTTTAGGGTTCCTGCACCCCTAACCCTAGCAAATGTGGATGGCCAACTGTACAAGAAAAGAGATTCTAACTAAGAATTGTAAGAGCTGTTCAAAAGGGGAATTGACTGATTTAAGAACGCTTTAGTTGTATATTCTTACTTGCTGGAGGTTAGACTAAATCATCCTTGAGGTCCCTTCCAACTGTGTGATTTTGTGATTGTGAAGTTGAGCTAGTTTTTAAGTCTTTGTGAAGAAATTTGATCATCAGTGCACTCTTTTACAGCAATAGATAATTGGTAGTGTCCAACATTGGTTCACTCTACATCACTTGACATTTAAAGGAAGCCATTGTGTAACAGTACTATAAGAAACAACCAAGGCATGTTCTCCAGAACCTCTGAAATTCAAGCTTTACTGGATGGATTATCTGTTAGTTTTCTTCCTTTTTGTGCTTTCCCAAGATTTACTGGAGAAATATCCCTGTACCTTAAATGGTCACTGCCTCTTGACAATCACAACTTTTAATAAGATGGATTTTTCCCGGTGCAAAATACTCAAATATTTCTTGTTACTTAACCTTTCCTTTATTCATTCATTTTTTCTTGTGATTATTTTACTTTCGGGACTCAGAGCTGAGCTTTCCAAGGACATTGTAAAATGTGGCCAGTCTGAATAATTGCAATGACAATCCTCAAGACCAATAATCTAAGGAAACCAGAAAGCTTTCTTCTCATTAGTATCACATCTTTTTGAATTTGAATTGGATGCTTTTTCTTCCTTTTGACTGAGAAATTCACTTCCCATTCCTGGAATGTTTTAGCATTTTCTCTTCCTGCTTTCTACAGATTGAAAATGCTATCTGATTAAAGAAAACCAAGTTTCCTTCCACACTGACCACTTTCTGTGTATGCTATGTAGTAACGTACTTTAGAAAATTTGGCTCCTTGCATTATGATTATTCTAAGCTGAAGCTTGTAAAGTCAAAGGTAACATGACTCTTGGCATTCCTGAAAACCTATGAATGTTTTACTTGTGCCTGTTCAGTGACTGAAAAATGGGCTACAATTTATAGTTTGGAGGAACTCATTTGTAAGTTTTCCCAGGATATTTCCTCTCCTAAGGTGTACCTCTGAGACCCAGGATGGTGTAGTAGTTTGAGCATTGGACTACGAACCTGGAAATCAGGTTCGATTCCCTGCTCAGCCATGGAAACCCACTGGATGACCGTAGGAGCATCTCATCCTCAGTCTCCAGAAAACCCCATGATTGGTCCACCTTATGGTCATCGTAAGTTGGAAACAACTTGAAGGCACACAGCAACAAAGGCATACCTCCCCTCCCCTACTTGCCAACAGCTTCCAAAGTAAGGTTGCTAGATTGAAAACTGGAGACAATTCTTGTGCCTTTAATGATTGTGTAGAAGAAGGAATTTCAGTGGGTGTTGGTTATCACACAACCAAACTACATCTGCTGAAATTGCTGCTTCTTCTCAACCATTCAAGGTACAGGAGCTATCCTGTTTTACTCCAAAATTCTCTCTAAACTCCTAAGTTAAAACTGCAAGTTTCAGAACTGGCATTGTGGCTTTTTCAGAAAAGCAGGAAATGGAAAGAGAAACCACAAATGGAATAGCAGTGATTCTTTCCTTATTGTATCTTGGTAATTTGGAGACCCAGAACTTCTGCACAGGCTGTAAATTGGAAGGCATGGGAACAGCAAATGAAACTCCATTACCAGCTGCTTAGCAACATATTCTCTTGTCTGTAGGTGCTTAGCAACAGGTGATCTTTCATTCCTAGGCTGACTGCACTAGATTCCTACATGCTAACAGGATTTATTTGGCTAGATGCTTGTACAGGAATTAGGCATCGTAGGGTATCAACAGTCAGCCCACCATAACTCTTGACTTTAGGACCTGGAGAAGCTCCTACAAGTGATGCACAAAGACCCATCATTTATGATCAAGGTGTCTCAGAACTTAAACCTCTGGGGTTCTTTTAGAAACCACACAAAAGAAAGAGTATTTCCCTTGTCCTGGTTATTAGAAGTACCAATCCCTTCACATGCCTGGCCAAGAACTGAGATCTTTTGGAAGGGCCATCTTCTATGTCCTATCAGTGGGGGCAATACACTGTGGGAGGACCTGGGAGAGGGCCATCTGTGTTTTCAAATCATAGCTTTTTATTAAGCCACTGGTTTTAGAAGAGTGTGCCTACAACTTTGGAAATTTCTGTTGAACCCCCCTGAGGAAGACTGCTGAGGAAGGCTTTTTCTTATATCAGCCGAAATGCATTGAGCTTTTTAAAAGGAATAAACAGCTGATCGTCTGTTAGCATGTGGAACTTGTCTCCTTTTGTTTCCTGCATATAAATATTTTGAGTGCCATGGGAACCTGCTGGGTGACCTGGGGGCAAGTTGCACTCTCTCAGCCTCAGAGGAAGGCAAAGGCAAGCCCCCTCTGAACAAATGCTGCCAAGAAAATCTCCTGATAGGGTGTGCATAGGGCACCATAAGTCAGAAACTACATCAAGGCACATGACAACAGTAAGTAAGTAAATAAATACATACATACATATATACCAGACGCTGGCATAATACTGGAACACTGGAAGAGGTATTTGTTGAACTTATACAATAGCTAGCACTCCTGCTAAGATCTGAAACCCAAAATTTAGCTGGTTATTTCAAACAGGTCTATGTGGAGGAGGGGAGAGGTTGGCTGAGATGGTATCACTGGGGTCTGATAATATAAAAGAACAATTCTAGGAGATCCATGAACAACAGAATTGGGGTGGGTGGGTTGAGCTTTCTCTAAGACTAGGCTGTGGGGAGGGCGAGCCCCTCCCAAATTATCTTTCTGGCAAAATTGGACCACCAAGACTCCTCTGTAACTGAGCCTCCTCAAGAATTCTCAACCAAAAGTATATAAGCGATTGAGCATGCAGAAATATTAAGGCAAGTGTGGTTGTTTAGCCCTCCCGGGAATAACAAAGCTTGCTTGAAGCTTGTCTTATGCACACTGCCTTGGGAGTAAGTTACAGTGAACACATGGAGGGCATGTCTAAGTAGACACTGCGCTTGTAAGAATCTTCATACTCAAGAATATTTCAATAATGATGGAATTATTTGCCTCCCTCTGTAAGTACCAGCAACTAAGCAAAACAGGTAACAACGTGCCTGCCAATGTTGAGCGCCCACATCTTAAAAATCATTCTGGAATCCCTGAGGAGAACTTGTGGGCCCACTGCAGGTGCTCTGTCCTCCGCAGGTCCATGTCAATGCTGCCAGCTGATGCTGGCCCTGATTGCAAAGCACTGTGTGGATTCAAATTTGGGCCTCATTCCCCTGCTCACTGATTCGAAGTTCCCTCTCCTACCAGTGCGTAGTTTCTCCGGTTCTTTTTTCCTTTGGCCCTCTTTCCCTTTCCTCTTTCCAGTCCTGCCTTCTTTTCTTTTCTTTTCTTTTCTTTTCTTTTCTTTTCTTTTCTTTTCTTTTCTTTTCTTTTCTTTTCTTTTCTTTTCTTCCCCTTATTACTTTCCTCTGCCACACATTATTCCTTGCTTTTCCAGCCAGCTATCTACTCTGTCCCTGTTTCTCTAACTCCTCTCTCTCATGGGCTCCCTGTACCTATGTTTCCTTGCCCTTGGAACCTGTTTCTCCCCATGTAGTACACTTCCTTGTGTGCTGCTTTCTTTCGCACAGCACACAGTACTCCATTACCCAGTGGGATGTTTTCTCTAACCTGATCACTCATTCTCTTTCTTCACAAAATCTGCAGCGTTGTCTGCCTAGTGTTCCCCATAATAGTCAGATGGTTTGTGAATATCTCATACCATGAAATAATCCTTGTTTAATTTCAACTGCAGAAATAGACAGGGAAAGTGACTTCACAGATTCTAAAGACATAAGAGATAAGGCAGAATTTCGATTTCCTCCTAGAGGAAACTGTGTGAACAGAACCAGATCTCCAGCTGATGTAAATAAACCGAGTTTGATGCTTCGGTGGAGCAACATTGATTTATACCAGCTGAACATCTGGTTCATAATTTATAACCAGGCACTATGGATCTTTTTGTTGCTCTTCTGTTAAACTGTAAAGAGAGAGTACACGGGAGTATTGATGTACCTCGTGGAATCTCCATTATTTAAGAAAAAGAAACCCAGTTATCTGACATATTCTACCTTCCTTCTTTGTATCAAGAAGAATTGCATATTCTATAATATTGATCCACCGCCTCTGTTGGTTTGTGTTCAGATGCTCATAGAAACCAGTTCAGTGTAAGCTTATGCTCAGGAGAATGGAAATGAAGCTGGCACCCAACAATAAATACCTGCTGAAATTCCCCCTTCTACATCTAATATATAAAAGTCAAAGTCTGTCTTTTGTCTGTTCATCTGTGTCAGGCAAAGACCTCCTATGATTGGCTGCCTAAGTAGATTCTATGGAATCTTGAGGTTTGCAGTTTAGGGAGGGGCCTTTAGAATTCTCAGCAAGAGAGCTCTTGTGCCTCAGTCAACTGTGTGTGTCTGGAATAGGCTGGTTGCTATGGAGATGAGCCTAGCAGCAAGGAGGAGGGCAGTGTATTCCCTCAGGAATCCAACCTCTGTATGTTAATAACTCTGAATACAGATTGGATTGGGGAATATGGGGAAAAGTTACAGGTACTGGACAAGACAGTTTGGGGAATTAGAGACACAGGATCTCAAATCTTTCTAAGAAATATTACCTATGAGAAAATAAAATCCTGGGCAATCCCGGGTATATACACTAGTAACCATTAAAAATACAGGAGTTCTCTCCAGTTTTCACTCTGGCAACCCTATTTGCCGTGGCTTTTGTGGTGGTTCTTTGCTATTCAGAGTCTGATGTTTGTGCAACAATACAAATCAAACAGGACCCAATGAGAGTTCACACATTGTCCTTTTAATACAATGTTGTGCAGCTTATAACCTTTGGCCCTCCAAATGATTTGGACTACTACTCCCACAGTTCTTTAGTGTTGACCACATGGCTTAGGTCTTCTGGAAAGTGAAGTTAAGAATATCTGGAGGGTAAAAGTTTTCTCATGCCTGCTATAAAGAATGCCACCTCGAGTTTTGATAAGACAAACAAGAAATGAGGTGCATAAGCCTATTTCTCGGTTCTTTCGCTTCACTCAGTGTGAGAGGGCTAGCATGAATGAGTGTTTCTTTATGCTTAGTAATTCCCTGACTATAGAAACATAAAACATCAGAAGAAGGCTCTGCAAAGAATCCATCTCCTTTATGTCTGATTCCTATGGGAATGCCTTTGTTTTTGCGTGGAGGAGCATTTCACAAATCAAGAGTTGTCTGAGTTTATATCAGCATCTGAAGGAAATGTATGTGGAATCTTTTCTTTTCAAGGGCCACTTTCCCTTTAGGATAATTTCTTGGGTAGAATAATTTCTTAGGGACTACATGCAGGTGGTGGCGGAGACCAATAGGCAAAACTGGGTAGGACTGCCATTTTGTCTTTTTCTGCTACCCTCATTTCTTTCCCTGTCTTCCTGTTCCTCCTCATCTTGTGGGCTTCTGAGGAGAACAGAAGACTCAGAGAAATCAGAAGGCAAAGAGCTCTTGGAATTAGTGAAAGGGCCAGAGATGGGGAATAGTCCCAGAAGCAGTGTGATCCCGTGTTAGGCTTTAGGCTGCAGGTTTAAAATAATTTAAAATAATTATGTTTGTGGACTTTTGTCAGTGAGTGTATCTCTGTGCATGCTGTTTTATAGACTACTCTCTGAATCTGTGAAGTTCTAAACTTTTTATATGACAAGACTAGTTATGAGAGATCTGCAGCTATTAAAATCTTTATAAGGAATCTTATTGTCTATATTTATGTACTGGGCAGCCCGAACATGCTGAATGTACTTAAAATTGTACACAATTGGTTTTTGAGGGCCTGTTTGTATCTTCCACTGAAAATCTGGGATAAAATGTTATGACTTGGACTTTTCTGTGTTAAGCATTGGATGCATAAGGTTTCACTTACAGTCTGATATTCCAGATGGTAAAGAACCTACTCCCCTTAAATGCCTTTGTAAACATACAACTTCATAGAGATGTAATAAATAGTGTATAACATTACTTTTAAAATGAAATCTATTCATAGACATTTTAGATAATCTTGTGGCTGAGACCTGAAAAAATGTTAATCAAAGACTTATTTTATAGTGAGTGTTCCTAAGTGGATACAGTATCTTTTTCTTAACACTCTGTTCTCATTATGGTATTGTGGGCTATGCTCAACTGATGTTTTTTCAAGATCTTACATACTATTTCCAGAAGAAAGCATTTGTGTGGTTGCAGTTCCAAACCATGCATACATTGGCTTTCATTAATGTCAGTTTCTAGGCCTAATTCCAATTGCTTGTCCCAACTAGAGTAGACCCATTGAAAAGTCAGCAATCATTGTAAATTTTGTTATTTTGGTGGGTCTATGCTAATAGGAACTAGGAGTTGGATTTAGAGCTTAGAGTCTGCTGACTGTTTTTTTTTTCTGATTGATCAGATAAGCATTTAGAACATTATTGATGGTATGCCGTATGTATTTCATTTTCTCTAATACTCCTAGCACTAGATTTTTGCTAGGCCTTTTAACACTTGCTAGGGAATATCAGATTACAGGAAGATGGCTTTTCTGCTGACCATTTAGAATAAATTCATTGCCTATAGTTATGGATGTACAAATACCAGCATAAACTTCATTGGAAGAAGGATACTTAACAGACCTTTTCCCCTTACAAAAATTGTTACATGTTTCCATGGGCATTGTCAAACTACGTGCTTTTTGTGCACGAATTTTGTACACATTTTCCCATTGACACAAACATGGTTATATGCATTTTCCTAGTATACACATTTTTCTATCCTCACCCTTCAAATACACAGATTTATTTATTTATTTATTTTGTTCGCAATTGTGTATTCCTTTGTGAATCTCACATTACAAGATTGGAAACATGCAGATTTTTTTTTTTTTAGCACAGATTGCATTCAGATTCATGCTCATATCTTAGTTTGTTTTCTGATGATTTTGTTGTTCTGTGCTTTCAAGTCATTTCTGACTTATGGTACCCTAAGATGAATCTATCACAGGGTTTTCTGGGGTGTGTGTGATGCACCCAAGGTCACCCAGTCAGTTTCTATAGCCAAGTGGGGAATTGAACCCTGTCTCTAGTGTCATAGTCCATTGCTCAAACCACCACACTAGCTCTCTCCAATGATGCCTAGTTATTATTTTCATCTTTCTGTGTTTAAAGATAGTTAACTGTGCAATTCTTGTAGTACAGGGAGTGTTTGTGGATCTATACAATAGATTGATCTCCCCTTCCCAGGCCAAATAGATCTGACTTCATACACTCCCTTCTAGCTAGAAATGTTTGATAACCTTGTTGTTTTGACTTCAGAGCTCCAAAATCTGGGATGTGGTGGAGGCAGAATTCAGGAAAATTTGAATATATAGGATCCATTCAGCATTTTTCCTCTACAGTTGTGAGAAATGTACACCAGTGCTGGAGCCAGAGTGCATAATTTCCTTCTCATTGCAACCAATGGGAAAGAAATCATAAATATGAAAAATAAAACCTCTGAAGGGGCAAAAGTAACCACCACTCCTTCTGCCTTTCTGCTTTGGTAACCAGAGCCCAACTGGGCATTTGATAATGTGGCTTTAGATCTAACCACCTATTGATTGGGGGAATTGCTCTGTTAAGGCACAATTTGAGCAACTGTAGCTTTGAGTAAGCATCACAGAAGACAATAGGACTCAAGTCTGGATTCTTTAGGAATTTATTACATATTTTATTAGATACAGGGATATATGGATTACCGGGAGGCTTCCCATTCTTCCTTTGGTAGCATTGCTAATGAGATTTGAGTTGTATTTGCCTGTGGTTATAAACAAATAAAAGAGGAATGCATTGATCCTTTGTGCTTTTGTTGTTGTGTGCCTCCATGTCTTTTCTGAACATATCATGGAGTTTTCTTGGCAAGATTTGTTCAGAGGGGCTTTGCCTTTGCTGTTCTCTCAAACTGAGAGAATGTGACTTATCCAAGGTCACCCAGTGGGTTTCCATAGCTGAGTGGTGATTCAAATTCTGGTCTCCAAATGTTCTAATCCAGTGCTTCCCTACCTTTGTTCACTTGTGTATCCCTTGACAGCCCATATCCATAAATTATACCCCCTTGTCCACTGCCATGTCCTTTCTTTGTGGGAGGAAGCCCCCTCAAAAGGCTTCTGTGAGCTCTGAAGAAACATCCTCACACCCATGGAAGGAAAGAGGGTGTCAGGCTGGCCAACCTGCCTGGGCCTCTCCATCCCAATGTGCCCCATTGCCCACCTAGATGCTCTCTGTGGTTTCAGGATTTAGTTTGCTCCTGGCTGAAGGCATGGGGAGGAGTGACTGGTGCTGTGCATCCTTCAGATAGATTTGGGGCAGAAGAAGATATCTCCACCAGAAGCACTTTCCTCTCATGGAGAGGGACACAAGGAAGAGGGAAAGAAGAGCACATGCACACAAGGCTTGAGAATCCACCTAGTGTGGGCAGGGTTAGGGTTCCAGCAACTCAAATAGAAGGCTGTGCATGCATATGCATGTGAGAATGACTCCTGTTCTTTTACAAGTTTGTGAAACAAACCGTGAACAATCAAGAACCGTGCAGAGTTGTGACCTCCCCAAGAATGGCTTATACCTTATACCATTATTCAGGGGTTTCTTTCCATATACCCCTAAATGTCCATGTTTGTACGCCTGGTTCAGCATCTCAGGTTCGGAATCACTGTTCTAGTCAAACACTCAAACCACTGGCTTTTACCTGGGAATAAGTGCACTCAGTAGAATTGACTCCTGAGTAACCAAGTGTAGGATTGAGCTCACAGGCAACCCTAGGTGGCTTGTCTTCCATAAATAATATGGAGAAAGAGTTTTTTAAAAATGCAGCAAGTTTAAGCTTTACATTCTGTTACTTAAAATTAGGCAGCATCAATTTCAAACAGTAGATTCTCAGTAATTTGCATAGGATCACAGTATCCAAAGTATTCTGGTTATTGTTGAGTGCCTTCAAGTTGTTTCAACTTATGGCAACCTTAAGGTGAATTGGGGGGTCATCCAGTGGGTTTCTATGGCCAAGCAGGGAATCAAACCCTGGTCTCCAGGATCATAATCCAATGCTCAAACCACTGCACCATGCTGGTGCTCTTAAAGTGTTCTGGTGTGCAGGCTGAAGTTGCTAATTGTGTTCATAATCCTCTTCTAATTAGTCTATGATTTTTAGCCACAGGATAGCTTGTATCTGTTTTGTAGTTTGGATCTCAAAATCAAATGAGGGAATAGTTTCCAGCACTGGAGGCACAGGATTACATGCACAGCTTTTACTTGCCCAATTATAATGCAGATTAATGTGGGTTTTGAACAGCAAAACACATTCAGAGACTCCTGTTAAGTGATGGTTATCCTGATAGACAGGCTTACTAAATCTGCCTGGGATGTGTCAGTCACTTTCTTGGAAATCCTGTTTAACTTGTCTGGCTGTTTGCAATCAGTCACCTACATTATTTGGTCTTCTGCTTATTGTCCAGGGAACGACTGATTTCTTTCTAAAAAGAAAAGTAAATGATGATTTCTAGATCATGAGTACTCTGAGCAGGATGGCTGGTTTCCTTTTTCTCTTCTCTTTTCTTAACCTTTTGGAAAGGTTGTTGTGGATTTTAGGTACAATGAGTAACAAACACCAAAAAACATTTCCTGTCCCAGAGATATTAATTCCTTCATTTCTCAATCACAATAGCAGTTAAACTCTGTATGCCATTTTTAATTATAATTTTTTAACTCCATATGCCATTTTGAAGCAGAAATTGAGACATCTAACAATGACATCAACAACACTGCGTGCCCTATTCAGCAAAGTCCAAAAATCTTCTGCTTCATCACGTTGTTCCACTGTGTTGCTTGGATCAAATTATTAGCCCTATTTGGATAGATTTTGCTAAAGCCAGAACAAATAAAGCCATTTTATGAGTACTTCAGTGTTACTATTAGCATTTTTTGCTAATATATTTTTTGAAGAGATTCCACTATTTGCCATGTGTCTCCAGTGCACACTGAAGATCTTTTTGATGACAGTGAACAGCTAGTCAAATAGCAAACAAGATCCTGAACTTGATTACCAGAGTAACAGAAATAGGTCTCATAAGGGATCTTACAAAACCTTACCTTTGTTACAGAAGATGAAATTGCTTGGAACTTTGCCTAGGTAAATTCTCTCTTAAACAGAAACTTATGTAAGTAGATATTCTTCTCTCCAGTATTTATACTTCGGCATACTACATTACAAAAAGTGGGCCGGAGTCCACAAAAACCTGTGCCAAAAAAACTTGTTAGCCTTTAAGGCCACAAGACTCTATTCTTTTTACTTAGCTGTACTGATGCACGTCTTTGCACAAAAAAAATGCATATGTCTAAGAAAGCAGATATTGCTTGGAAAGCCATGAAATCCAAGTCGTCTGCCTCCGACCTCTACTAAATGTTCTCTGTCTGTTATAGAGAGGGCTTCTATAAATTCAATCTTAAGTCGTTTGCCATTATCATCTTTTACCAAAATGATTAGCCAAATGATTATTTTCCTTCAAGTCTATTCTGTTTAGGTATCAAGTAAATCTCCATGAAGTTACTGACTTTTGTGAGGATTCAAGGCATGTAAACCTCATGAAAATAAAAAAAAAACTGCGAATATCTCTTCTCTGCCCAAGTGAGCACTCCTCCTCTCAGTCCCTTCTAGGTCTTTCTTCCATTTCACTTGCGTTTCTCCTGGGAGCATTGTGTTCCAGCTGCCTGGGCGATGGGCAAGTGAATGGGAGAGGGTGGCAGCTGCTTAGATGCCCAGTTCCTCCCATCCACTTGCGTTTTGCCAGGTGTGCTGCTTTCTGTGTGCCTGGGTGATATGCAAGCAAGGAGACAGCAATATGACTGGAGAAGATATGCAAGCAGGGCTGTCCCCTGCCATTTGCTTTCTTTTTGCCCAGTCCTTTGAAGGAAGACACACACACAGGAAAACACAGAGGAATGGAAAGTGGAGAAGGGGGGAGGCAAGCGGATGCCTTGCAAATAATCAAGTTCATGAAGGTCAAACCTACAAATATGGAGGTGGGACTGTAGTCTGATTGTCCCTATAGCAAGAATCTGGAAAATTTACTCTTTTGAATAACAATTAGGAGGGTGCCCCAGCCAGCATGGCCACTGGCTATCCCGCCTGGGGGAATTCTAGTCCAAAAAAGTAACTTACAGTCCTTTTTGCAACCTAACAGGCCAAATTTTCACATGAGAGGGAACACATTTTGATGCTGACATTATTTCTGTATTTGAAAAGGTGAAATGTGAATATAAACAAACTCCAAGAGGATATATACATTTATATTTTTGTGGTGGTAGTGGTGGTGGTGTGTCTTCCTGTCAGTTCTGCCCTATGGCGACCCTAAGGTGAACCTATCGTGGGATAGTCTTGGAAAGATCTGCTCAGAGGTGGCTTGCCTTTGCTTTCCCCCGTGGCTGAGAGAGTGTGACTTGCCCGGGGTCACCCAGTAGGTTTCCATGACCAGTTGGGGATTTGAATTCCAGATAGCCCATTTAAAAGCAGGGGTGTGTAAAGTGCAGCCTGCTGGCTACAGGCCCCCCTCCAGGCCCTGAGGTGCAACCCCTGTGACACTCCATCTTCTTTGGTGATTTTTCACCAAAAATCTCACTTAAAATGGATGATACCACTGTAAAATGCCTGCTGTTTTACCCCTGCAATCTCTTTCAAGCCACCTACATATCCCCAAACCTTTTAAAAATGAAAAATATTGACAAAAAAAATCAACCAATGGTGAAACAGTAACATCACTCCAAGTCATGTAAAAAATGCAGTGCAACCAGTGATGAGGGTGAAGGGGTGAGGGAGGTGCCCCCTGATCCTTCTGTAGTTGCCCACCCCGATATACAGCAATTTTGCAAAAAACAAAAAACAAAAACAACAAGAAATATCAAGTTAATTTGTTTCTTAAGAGGAAGTCCAAAAACCCTTTCAGCAGAGGTCAAGAGCCACATACTCTGTCTCTAAGGCCTATGGGAGTTCTAACTAGGCGGCTCAGAGGAGAAGCAATGCACGTCCAGGCCTCTTTTAAAGCATTTGCTGCTGCCTCCCCTCCTAAATCAGAGTTTTCCTCTAAGCTCTTAAACAAGAGGAGTCATGAGACAGAGTTTCAAGTGGCTTTCACACACGCATCCATCGGAAACAGTCACACATCTCATTATATAAACAGTGAGGCCTGCCAACATAACAAATTCATTCAGAGCCATGGAGGGGGTCAGTGAGGAAGGGGTTACAATTGAACAACCACAGATGTGTTTGCAAGATGGTGAGTCCAATGCTATGGGAGCAAAATTCATAGGGTGATGTCTGCTAAAACTATCTCATTTCTCTCACTTACTGTGGATTTTTCAGTATTGTCCAGTGGAATGTAGACTTTGGTCCACACACCTTGACAGGCTACTGACTGAAATACAGCCACAACTTTATATGTACGTTAAGCTTGTTACTGTGGCTGTTCACAGGACACTGGCACTGGCAACTGGGTCTCTGCTTTGGTTCAGGGAAAAGAGGGCATGAATTGTTTGGAAGGGCCCCTGTTTTCCTGCCCACTGTTCTCTGCTGCCTCATGCACTGCCTGCCACATTACCTGTTGCTTTCTTTTTTGGTTCTTATCTGCTACAGGTATTGTAGCCATATTTTCATCCTCATGTACTTGGTAAGAGTATGGAGGCTATGCATAGAAACAAATAAGATGACACTTGTGCATCTTGTGCTCAGTTTAACATCTCTGCCATGCTTGTAATGCATAGCTTTTTAGTCTGCTACAGCAGACTGATCCTAAACATATTTATTCCAAAGTAAGCCCTGGCAAATTCAATCACACTTCCTACATCATAGTAACTGAGTGCAATATAAGATCTTGTCATCACCCTAAAGAAAACGAGTGTGGTTAACAGCAGTAGAACTTAGAAGTCTAACGTCTAAACAATCAGGCACCAAACCTCTCAGGTGCACACTTCATAATATTCCAGTGAGATTTAGTTAGTGATTCAGATACCTTTGAAAAGAAATGAATTGTCACCGACTTCCTGAACAACCCATCCAGGCTGGCCACATGGGTCTCTCTAGGTAGTGGGATCAAACAGAGTGGGAAACACCTTAAAGGACACCCAGCCACCTTCTTTCCAGCCCAAAGGAGAGTTTCTGACAATGCGCTGAAAGATTGATAGGGTACTTATGCATGAAGTGCTCCTTCAGGTAGAGATTTTAAAGATGAAACTCAAGAGTTTGAACTGGGCCTGGAACTAACTGACTATTGAAAGTTTATGCATACCATATGTAGAACATGGAAGCATTAAAGGGTGCATGTGAGTCAGAATCAACTGTCTCTTCCACTATTTCTCCAACCTTTTGTTATCCTGATACACATTGTGAGATTCTGCACGTGTGCATGTTTGCAAGCCATGACCATCTAAGACCCAGAACTTCATCTGTATCATGAGTAGAATAGGAATGTTCAGCTAGTCACATTAGGGCTTGTGCTTCTTTTTAGGACTTTGGCTATTTTTGGAACTTTGTGACTACTCCTAAGTAACACCTGAAAGAACATGCCTTCTTGCATAAGATACCCTTTTGCTAATATAAGATTCCTTGCTTAGAATTAAAGCTTTCCTTTGAAGATCTCTTCTTTCCACAATCTCTTCATATGCCTTTGCTGAGTGCATGTGTATGTATGCATATAGGATTCTCATCTCCCACTGGAAGGTCTCTCTAGAGGCAGAGCTGGAAAAGTGCAACTCTTCAGTAATTTCCCACTAAGTTACTGAGTTATGTGAGGAGGTAAATTAGTGGGTGGTGGCAGCTGGATAGTCTTCGGATGTCCCCTTTCCTACTCAAGAGCAGGAGACAGGGCCAGACAGTCCATTACAGTCATACAATTTCATAATCCAATGGCTGCACCTCACAACTAATGTTTTGAGTTTGTCACTTCTATATTTCATTCCTTTATCTCAGAACTCTATGAGACCGTTCATCTGTACAAGATAGAGCTTGTTTATTAGTATTTGCACTGGCAGCCTGTGATTAGGTTGCAAGCTGATATCTTGAGGTTGTTTCTTATGGGCACATTTTACCATCTCTGGGAGGCTTTACAGCCATTATCATTGGCAGATTATCTTCCCATGAGTGTTATCTGTCAGTAATATAAAGCTGTAGAAGGTGATCCAGAAAGGGTGGAAGCTTTAGTACCAATAAAACAAAACGTAACACTCTTTCCCTGTAGGTATTTTGTATCTGGTATTTTAAAATGATATTGTTAATTAAATTATATGGTATACAATTAAGAATGCCATGCTTGGTGATTGTATACCTTCATCAGTGTTTCTCCCTTCTGTATTTCCGGTGTAAATGAAGGGTGAACATGTTATAATTTTTCACATTTTCCAATACAAGCCATTCTAGTGGGAGAAATTGAGGCATATTGTGGCTGTTTCTAGATCTTTGGATAAGTGATAAAAATCTTTTGCCCTGGTGTGGAGAAGCTGCACTGAGACAAAAGGCAAGGGAAGGTGGGAAGGCATGCACATGCTTTCCCTCTTCCCATGCAGTGGTCCACCCTTCCATTCCCTTGTCTTTTGCCCAGGTGTGGAAAAGGGAGGCACACACACCTGGGAACAAGGCAAGGGAATGGGAGGAGGAGAATGGGGTTGGAGTCATGTGCATTTCACAAAGGTCGAAGATATGAGTGTGGAGGGAAGACGGCATTATTTTTTCTAGTTGAGTCCTGTCTTCTCATGATATGTCCAAAGAACAACAGCCTCAGTTTCACTCATCTTGGCTTTTAGTGAGAGTAGGTGGCCTAAATTAGTCCTCATAAAGGTCTGTAGAACTCTTCTCCAGCATAACGTTTCAAATGGGTTGATTCAGCTTTCACAAGTTTCTGTAGAAACTGGAAATACTAAGCCATGGATGATTGTGACTTCAGTTTTCATCTGTATGTCTTCACTGTTGAGGATCTTAATTAGTTTCTTCATAGCTGCCCTTCCAAGTCCTAAGTCTTCTAATTTATTGACTACTATTTCCATTCTCATTAATGGGGTTTCCTCCTGAGTAAACCAATGGCAACTGGTGGATTCCCTGGAGTAGTGGTGAATCTACTCCAGGTTTCAATCCAAACTGGAAAGGAGATACACTCAAAATAGGTTCTCTATTTTGGATCATTCCTTTGAAATCCAGACTAAACCTTAGAAGATATTCACCACACAGAAGAGATGGAAGCCCCTGGTTTTTGCTGGAATAAAATTGCATAGCTTTGCATTTATTCCTTAATATTCTTTAATCGGAATGCATTCCTTCCCCCGAACAGATTCTGAAGGATGTGCAGTTCCTATCTTTTTCATACATACCTAGGGATTAAATGCAAATCATGATTCTTGTTTACTAGAATAATTGCTCTAGTAATCAAGGTAACCATGTGGTGTCAATCGCTGTGTCAGCCAAATATCTTCTCCCTGCTACTGAACAAATTGATCCCTCAATCTCTTATTACATAGATTTTTTTTTAAATGTTCATCCTTTTAGGAGGTAGCGGTGGCTGAGATAGCAAAGCCAAACCTTTTGGGAATTGTCATGAGTTCACCCCCCCCCCAAAACCCTTGGTAACAGATGGGAGAGTGGCATATAGTGTCAGCTACGTAACCATGCATGAGAGCAATTAAAGATAATTGGGCTTGTGTCCTGTCTAGATTTGGATAATGTGTGTCAATTACTGGGCCATCTAGATGTGTCACTAAAGAGCAATGATTTTATTGCTGTAATTGGAAGCCTTGTTGGTGTCTTTTCTTTGCTCTGTCTGGGAGCTAGTTTCAGGTTCATTAGATTCTGCCCTGGGTTCCAGCTTCCAGCAAGATCTAGTTTTCCCTTTGTTTGGAGGAGCATGGAAATGGAGTCAGGCATTTCCATATTTATTTACATAATTATATCATTTACATTCCTTTATCCTGCCTTCAGTAGCCTGTCGGCATGGCGCAAGGTAAATGTTGTGCCTTATTCTGGCTGCGTAAGATGGAAATTCCACGTTCATCACCCAGACCAGGAAATGACTGGCCCTCTAGTAACTTAGCCTGGCAGGGAGGGAAAAAATCCCTTAATTGTGAGAAAACCAGTGCAAATACAGTTCATTGGGTCAGTTCACTGGGCCTACTGGACAACAAGCTGTTGCCTGTGCTAGGACTCAGCTCTGTCAGGATGAGTGCCTCTGAGCCCATGGGGAAATGGTTACTACTCAGCACTGAATTCACTTAATCTGGAAGAACTATTTGGTTTTTATAATCAAAGTCACAGAAAAGGAGATTACAATTTATCCTTTTCCCTGGAAGTTGAAATCGTTATCACTCCAACCTGTACACATGGCTCATAGTCAGGATTGGCTTTGATGGTTTGTCTCCAGGGGCACTCTCACTATCACCTAACATGAATTACTTGTCCCTTAACTCAGCCCAACCTTCAAATTTCTTTTTGCATTTTAAATAAGAACTTGTACCATTTTTAAACAAAACCTTTCCTAGCTAAAATAGGAGTTGCTTAGGATGGCTCACAAGATATCAGAGCTGGCTCAAAAACAACAATAATACTACAGGCATAGAAGAAACAATAAGCAGAGGATTAAAAGGAGCACAAAGTAACAAGCCAGTATTTTAAGCTAAGCAACAATCAGATCAAAAGCCTGGTTAAAGTGAAATGTCATCACTTACCAAGTGAACACAACAACCTTACCTCTTGGGGCGGTGAGTTCCACATGCAAGACACTGCCACAGAGAAGGTTCTTCTGCACAGTGCTTCATTGGTCAGTGGATCTGTTGTAATAAGGGAATCATGTGTGCTCTCTGAAGCCAGTGACAAGCCATTTCTGCACTAAACTGTTATAGTGCTGTTATTCCACTTTCGACATTCTTTGGAATCCCGGGGTTAGCAATTTAGGGAAGGGCATTTAGAATCCCCAGCCAGAGAGCTCCTTGGCCTCAGTAAACTACAAACTCCAGGATTCCACAGGATGTTGAAAATGGAATAAAAGCAGTATAACAGTACAGGGCAGAAATGGCCTTGGGCAATAATCTAGCTGCAACTCTTTGGACCCACTGATTTTTCTTAATAATTACTAAAAGCAACCCCACGTAGAGGATCTTTCAGTAATCCAAACGACCTATAACCTCAGGCATGTGTCACTGTGGTCAGCATCAACATATAGGAACTGGTGCAACTGTTGCACAAACCTTAACTTAGTCCAGGTGTCCAGACTCAGATTGAATCCAGCAGTATTAATTGAACTGTGAACCTGCATCTTCAGCTGCAGTGTGACCCCGTGCAGCATGGGCTGAGTCCTTGTCCCCCAATTTGCCATTCATCTGACCAGGAACACATCTGTCTTGTCTGGATTAATTTTCAATTTGTTTGCTCTCATCCAGTCCATTACTGATGACAGGTAATAAAGAACCAAAACAGCTTCCTTATATTGAGATGGAAAGGAATAATAAATACTGGGTGCCATATGCATAGTGATGCCACCTCAACTCAAAACTTCAGACAAACCTCCCAGCGCTTTCATGTACAGGTATACCTCATTCAGTGAAATAGATATGTTGCTGAGTGTTACCTCTTTTACAGAGACAGAAATAACATGGAAAGAACAGGAAGAGGTTCCTACCTCATAAAAAAGGAGAGTAGTTCAATATGTTTCACGAAACATTTTATTCAAAACTAAAAATATTCATATATGAAATGAAACAACCACATCAGGTAATCTTTGTACAAAAAAATAAAAAAACATCTGCGCCTTCCAGAGACCACTTGAAAACTTCTTCCAAAATGCATTCAGGGTTTTTTTTTTGCCATTCACCAATCTCCACTTTTCTTATGATTTCCATTTTGATGGCCAAACCTCTAGGTCTATGCTTTTTCAACATGCTTTGCATAGCTGGTAAAACAGGATTGTCTGCTTTCCCATTTGTCTCTGTTTTGCTTTTCACACACAGTAAGGGATTCTGAAGGCACGTGCTGTTTACCTTGCCTGTTGTGAGTAGGTACGCACAGCTACAGTAGAATCCTGTGTTTTTCTCCAGCCCTCTGAAAAGAGGAAGCTCAGAAAGCGGGAGCTGGGGAAGAATAGGATTCACTGTGTGGCACCGTAACTATAGTGTTATTATAGTGTCATAACTTCCCAACAGGATTCCAGTCTATAATTATAGCAAAGTCCCTGCTTATAGAAAAATAGCATCCCAGCTAGCAGGCAGAATATTTCTCTATCTGCATATGTAAGGTTTTTGACAGTGCAGAATGTTCAGCCATGTTATCATCACCTGTTTGCACTATAGAATGACCCAGTCCTCGTGGGGCATTCCTGCTTGCTTTTCCTGACTGTAGAGTCAACTTAGGTTGTAATTATGAAGAGAGTAATAGACACAGGAGTCATTCCAGCTGAATTTGTCTGAAATTAAAGAGGGTGTGAATTATGTCAGTCAGGTCAGATTCCTTATATTATGTGTTCAGGAGTGGACCTGGGTATATGAGGACAGTTTCTGACTCTCAACCAGGACTTGAGTTTCGGCTCATTTGAAGCCTTGAAACCAAAGGCAAAGGTTGGCATAAGCAAGCAACCTATCCGGAAAAACATGAGAAGAAATATGTCAAAAGTGCTGAAGCATGTGTAGAGACAAGTTTCCTCTTCAAAACAATAGGCTGTTGCCATTTTTGCAGGCAACACATCCAGCCGTGGGGTGAAGGAGAGAAAAAAGAGCTGTGAATTCTTCTAACATAATGACTCAAGGCAGTGTAGTGTCAATTTATTATTCCAAGTTCCCTGCTGCTGGCGGATGCCTTTTGTTCCAGAATAATAAATAATAAATAAAAAGGGTTGGGTCCACAAGAGTCGGCCACAGCCTTTAAAGAAATTCCTCCAAGATTTTAGTCATCCTTAAGGAATATGCAGTTATGACTTTTAAAACCCAAGAACTTTGAAATTTGAGGGGAGGAGAAAAACAACATAGAGGAATACTAAATAAGTACATGGGGCTAACGTAATTATTTCCCTAAATTCCTTTGAATAAAGTTGGCTCAACTTCAAAGGAATCGTCTCCTTGTTTCATTTTACAAGGCTCCCCCCACATTTTTTTTCTTTTAGTGCTTGAAGGAACTGTTAATTTCCAACATGCTTATTATCTTCTTGCTGCCGATGTCTCCATTTAACTACATGTTTGAACAGTCCCTCTCTATAGAAAAATGGGAAAATAGTACTTTTGAAAAGAGAAGAACAATAGATCAATATTTGTTTATTTAGGCTTGCTTTGGTGTGACTCATTGATGAAATTTGTTGTTTGTGAAAAATCCTCCAAAATTCTGTTTGATACAAGATGAGACCTGCTCTTGCAATATTCTTTACTCCTGCCAACATTTTAGAGTTCTACCTCAAAAAACCTTTGCATGTAATTTAAGGTCCTGTGTCCTTCAGTTTGGATTAAATTAGGTAGGTATTTGTTCAAGATGTTCAAATATACAGAGATCGTTTACTGGACTGTAGTCCCAGTTTCATACATATTGTTGTTGTGTGCTTTCAAGTCATTTCTAACTTACGACAACCTTACGGTGAACCTATCATGAGGTTTTCTGGGGGCTGAGAGTGTGTGATGGGCCCAACATCATCCAGTGGGTTTCCTTGGCCAAGCAGGAATCGAACCCTGGTCTCCAGGGTCATAATCCAACGCTCAAACCATAACACACCACTGGTTCTTCATACATACAGATGATTTCAATTTAATCTCGGGCATCAGTAGTTGAAAGGATCATATTAGGTGATATGGAAGATCAACCTGGGATGTAGAGATTTTCTGCTGCTCAGATTAGAAAATATTGGGCCTGATGGGATAGATTTTTAGGTGGGCAGTTACCTGCATTCCAAAAAGATAACTGAGATACTGGAAGAATATGTATATTAAATCCTGGCCGAACCAGCCAAGAGATGAACAAGTCTTTTTCCTCTGTGTGTAGCCCCTTTACAGAACCCAGCAGACGAAGTAGGAAGTTCTCCATTGGCTATAGTTTCTCATTTCATGTTTGTCACAACACGTAAACATGAGTGCAAAAGTTACCCAAGCCTCGCATTCAAGGCCTGCCCTGCCTGACACCTCTTTGTGATTAGACCTGAACAGCCAGGGAGACCTCTGAATCAAGCCAGGGCCAGGACAAACAGTCTGCCTCAGTTCTCCCTCCCTGAGAATGCCATCCCTTCCTCACTCTTCTCCCTCCTTGGCTTCTTCCTTTCAGGACTCTCCCCCTTTACTGCTTTCCCTAAATCTGCTCTTCTCCCAGATATAAGGATCAGCAGTGATTTATATTTTCCAAGACTGTGGTACTGTTGGCACTAAGGTCAAGATGATATTATTGGTAGCGTGTATATCCCAGGATTCAAAATAAGACTCTAAAGTGGCAAGTCAGAGATCAGACCTTGGTTTGAAAAGAAAGATTTTCTTTTTTGTTTCTTCTTGCTAGCAAGCAGCACTGGTCGGGATCACTCCCATAGAAACCGGCCCCGCCTCTTAGATTGGTCAAGCCTTTATACATTCCAACAGATGTGTCATACAAGCGGCATAAGTTTCATTTTTTCCATACAATGAACAATGAGCTGTTCTGCTGCACGCCTTGAAATGTTTCAACTTACCGGTTACATTTCTACTGCGAGGCAAAGCTAGATTACAATTCAGCGTTTACAGAGTTCTATTGTTTTCATCAAGCACAGAGAAAGACTGCATCTGCAAAGTCAATTTTCTGCTTTTTTCCCACTCCTTGTGGTCATCAGGCCTGACCCACTTCATATCCTCCCTTTTATG